>CABFVZ010001110.1:23452-44771 GCA_902151445.1 Timema monikensis
AAATATTATTATTATTAGCACCGCGTCTTACTACCCGTTCAGGTTATACCTACTTACGCTAATGTGTAATGGTAGGGTGATTGTGAAATGAAATGAAGGACCTACAGTTTAACGTGGAATCCGAACCACGGTGGCGGCCTGGCATTCCCCACATTCACAAGATGTCTTGTCAGAGGTGAAAGAAGGGTTTCCATCAAATAGAAGTCTTTGTGGTATAAAACACAGATTTTCACTCTGTCCCCCCATTAGAGATATAGCAACTCAAATTACGGAAAAATAAAAAAAATTCCCATTTTCACTAGGCAAAATATTTTGAAAGGGCTAAACACACTCAAGTTTTCTTACGTTAGTTAATATCTACTGGTACCATGGTTCTTTTTTAAAAAAAGTAGTTTGAATGTTTTGTGCCCTTCCCAGTGAATAGATAACTCGAAAATTGAAAAAAATTTGATGAACTGGATAGCACTAACTCAAGATAGGGATAGCGTGTAATGAGGCGGATTGGATGGAACTAATTCAAGATCAAAATAGGTTGTAATGAGGGGGACTGGATATAGTTAGCTCAAGATAAGGATAGGGTGTAATGAGGGGAACTGGATAGAACCAGCTCAAGATAGGGATTGGGTGTAATGAGGGGGACTGAATAGAGCTAGCTCAAGAGAGGGTTGGGGTGTAAAGAGGGGGACTGGATGGAACTAGCTTAAGATTGGGATATGGTGTAATGGGAGGGTGGGGGAGGGGGCTGAGTAAAACTAGCTCAAGATAGGAATAGGGTGTACTGGCATGGACTGAATAGAACTAACTAGCTCAGGATAGGGATAGGGTGTAAAAAGGTAGAATGGATATAATTAGTTCAAGATATGGATACAGTGAAATGAGGTCGACTGGAGATTGAACTAGCTCAAGATAGAGATATGTGGTATACATATGGCATATTAAAAAGGAATAGTATTTTGAAAATAAAGTTTAGGTTCAAACAAAGAAAAACAATTTACAAATGTGAAACTTTGGACAACTTGATGGTTTTTGTATTGAGATAATTTATTAAATATATATAGACAGTAAATTGTTTAGTCAAATAATATAATAATTAAAATGGGAATAATCAAGGTAAACATATTAACAAAGTAAAATTTGTGAAAATTCAAGGACATAATGAGTCATAGATTTGAATATAGAACTTGAAGCTTTACTAAATAATCCTGAAGTGAAACATATAATTGATTTAAAATAAAAGACCTGACTACAAAATTGGAGATGATAAATTTAATGTTTGTAAAAATAAAACATATCTTATATTTCCCTTAGTGCTTGTACACACAAAAAATAAATAAAATGTCTTTATTTTTTGGACAAGGCTTTTGCGATTCAGCATTTTCAGCAAAGAGATTCTTAAGATAATAAAAATTGTCAGTAAATATCTTAGTCATTGCTTGTATTAGAACATTCCCATGTTTAATAAATGTAAATGCAGTTAAGTTTGAATGAAAACATATGTAACATGAAAGTTAAAAAAGAAACTAATAGCTTGATAAAAGTGTGATAAGTTGTTTGATTAAAATGAATAATATTATAAATGCTGTGTTACATACATCAAACCACACATACCTTCTACATTAGCCTCCTGTAATTTTGTAGCATCATCCTTCAAGGTGTGAGCTCTGTCTCTTAAGTTCGCGGATTTATTTCTCAACTCAGAAAGAGCTAAATTAGCTAAGTAAATTCGTTGTGTTGTGTTCTGTAACAGGTTCTCAACTGCATCCAAACTCTCGGACGAATGATTAAAGTTTGATCTACAGTTAATTTAAAAAACAAAAACATTAAAATAGTTCCAATTATACTATAAATAATAACATCATAAATAGATAAAGATCACACTGATGCAAACAATATTTACTATAATTATTATCCCACCAAAGAGAGCATTCTGATTATTGAGCCAACAGCCTGAACATACAAAATATTTATAACAATTGCAGAAGCTGGGAGGATAAAAAGTAATATTTACATTTCCCGAGAATTTCCATAGTTCATGTCTTTGGTCCAGAAAGAAATGGTCATAAGCCTCATTGTTTTGTATGATTTTTCACTAAAACATAGCTATAAAATGTCTTGTACAATTTTGTTGATTAAGTTGTACATCTAATATGACAAATTATTTTTTTAGAAACTTAGAAAAAGGATCACTTACAGGGTGAAGATTTATCTTTAAATAATCATATGTGTGCACGTTTCTACAAGCAAAATAAGAAGTCATGAAAACTAACAAAACTGTAACCTCATAATTTTGCTTCTACCTCACTCATGACTCTTGACCCTGCCAGTATGGGATAAGTTCTTTATAAGTTTAGCTGCATGTCTAAATAAACAAATGCAGTCAGAGTTCCTGGCTACAGATCCAGATGTTCTGGGTTTGATCACTGGTGCTTCCAAGCTTCCAAAATTTATCTGTGAAGCTACTTGAATAAATAAGTAGCAGCCCCAGTTTAGAAAACTGTGCTTTATGGTCGAAGGGCTAGGTGAGGTTTTTATTTTTTGTGTGTGGAAAAGATGTGTTATTTTTGTAAAAAAAAAAAATTATGGCGAAGGTGGTGTTATTATTTAAGTTAATACAATATGAATTAGTAATCATTAAATAAATAAAATATAGTGTTTTCTTCCAGAATATAGTTGCACCGCTTCTTGATGCACAGCCATTTATTCACAAATTTTAAGTCTCTAGTGGATAGTTAACGTACAGTGACAATGTTTAAATTTATTTTCATTCAGTATATCAATGAATCCCATTATGACTCAAGTTGTGCTAGAGTAATCTAGACTTGTTCCAAAATGAATATTTATTCTTCTTTTCTCTGTGTCAAGTTGATTGTAAAATAAACAATTCTTACATTATTAACTAGACTAGCTCTCAAATGAAAACAATTCCACTGTGGCCAGATTATAATCCTTAAGGTTTGTTCTTTGTCGGTGAGAACATTGTTGTATCATCCACATGCTTTTCAACACATTGCTTAAGTTCGCTGTAGCCATTAGGGATAATTCTCTGTCAAGTGATCCAATATTTTAACACTTTTTATATCATGATGAAACTTTACACAAATGATGTTCAAATATGCAAGTGTGATTATTATTAATTTTAAAAATTAAGTTTTTGGGAAAATCAAGGTGAACTAGTGTAAGGTATGACCTTGAAATTAAAAAGGGTTCAATACTAGTAAGCTATAAAACGTTTTTTCCCCAGCCTTTTCTCTCATTTATAGTTTCAATAATCATTAAATTTGTAATTGCAGGTCTGCGGATAGATGCCATTTTTTTTAATATTTCAGAGGGCCGTAACTTAAAAACTACTGCAGATAAAATCTAAAAAGGTGGATTTTTTTATCATCGTTGGATTACATTGAGTGAGCAAAATTTGAAAAAAAATCTAAAAGGGTAAGGTTTAAAGCGTTAAAATATTGGATCACTTGACACAAAATGACTTCTAACTAGTTATTCCTGATACGTGTCCTTTTAAGCTGAATTCACGTTATATCAGTATGAACAGTTAAATCCACATTATTGCAAGTGCAATTTTTGTAAGTCCCTAGATCATGATATAACCCAGAACAACATTCTGTTATATTCTAGAGCAAGGTTATTTTATATCCCAGAACATGATTGTTACATCATAGAGCAAGATTCTGTTGAGTCCTACAAACCTCCCATAGGGGTGATACAAATGTGTACTGTTATCTTGAATATTAGCTTTAATAATTGAGGGAGCCCTTTCTATTGAGAGAAAAATTATAATAATGTGGTGGTGGGGGGGTGAATTTCTCCTCTAGATATAGTCATTTTAGTCTATAATTTAGCTCTATAAAAATGAACTAAGTATCATTGAGATACATGATCGGAATGGTTGAATCAAAAAGTATTTTCAACAAATGTTAGAGACCATTCAAATCAATGTTAGAAACATTTTGTAAGATGTATGTAATTTTTTTTTACTGTTATTTTGCTCATGAAGAGAAACAGATAAGCTTAATAGATATAACTTTTTTTTAGAACGTCATCTTACTATGTGTTCAAGTTATATGCATATTAGTCCAAAGAATAGGGGCTGAAAAAGGGGCATTACCTTACAAAAGGTTAAGTAGTTGTAATTTTTTGATATGTCATATAGGTCAGTCCCGTAGTTCAGAATTTAAATTTTCAACCTCCTCTCACTTGTGCACTCACTGTGGTGCACAAAAAACCAACGAAATTCTGGTCTTTTTCGGTTTATTGATCATATCTTTTTACCAATGGATTTTAAATAGAAAAATGGTTATTCAAAGTTGTAGAGTATTAAATTTGCTACAAATTTGTATGGAGAGTTGTTTTGTAAAACTATTATGTAAAGAGTTACGCAGTATCAAATTTACAAACTTTTCGTAAAAATTCTACTTTTTAAAAAGTTTTGTCGAGTTTTTTTATTATATCTCCAGAATATTATGTTGTAGAGAAAAATGTCTTGAATAACAATTGTAGGGCGTTAAATTTGATATAAGATTAATATCATAAATTATTGTCTAGGACTAATAGCGGAGGAGTTAGCTGCTTTAAAACCAACATCAAAATTTCGGGTTTCTAGAATATTAGGTATTTGTTTTGCATATTAATTGATTTACTTATTATTTACTACTAAGCTAAAGTAGAAACAATGTTAAAGACGCTCCACTCCTGTATTCTACAAATTCAATTCAAGGGGTTGTGCGTGCATGTGTGCGCGTGTAAACAAACTGGCGGTGGGAAACAAAGAAGGAGGAAGGAGAATGGAAGAGAGGCACCAGCAGGTGTTGTGCTCTCCCCTACGCCACCCCCCCTCCTCCAACCTTCCCTACAGTATGCCAATCTAACGGTCACTACACCATCCTCAGTTGTGAGGAAACGTATCTGAACACATGTGCATTGTTGTAAATCACGAGTAATTTTATTATAACTTTGTTCATTGTAATACAAGAGTTATGGCTTCTTCGTCGGCAGATCCTCCTTGTTTTATATGTATGGTAGTGTGAGTGGTGATGTTGCTGTTGTGAAAGAAAGAGGAATTAAAACTCTACTTGAAGCAAGCATAAAACGAAAACAGCTCAATCATAAACATTATATGAAAGACTTGAAATGACTAAGTGTACATAGTGCCTGCCAAAAAAATTATATTAATGGAAAATTGATCAAGGCTTACCTTCGTCGTGCTGATAAAAGTGGTCTTCAGTCAATGCAAACGCAATCAATTGGCAACACATTCATGTTCAAAAATCTTCTTTTTTTTTTAGTGAAAAAATAACTCCTGAGTTTATCGAAATCCAGAAAAAAAACTACCAATTTCCAGAAGAACCTTTGTACATTTAGTGCAGATGGATACTTTAAAGGAGTCTTCTCTTGACATCAACCCAAAATAGGGGAGATGAATGGGGAGAAACAGTGATTAAGAAACTGTCAAGTGTGACAGATCTGTTGGCAGCTGACGCTATGTATCATGCAGGCAATGCACCAACTAGAGAAAAAAAAGGTTATCGACCTGCAACAGCAGTAGATGAAGTGATGTAAAACATATATGCCTACCTTGCTGAGGATTCAGATGAGTGTCAGATTTCCATTCAAGAACTTATGGCTCAAATAGAAGGAGATTTACACCCAGATATAAGAACTGTGAAAGATCGTCTCTTCAAAAAATGTGGAAGTGACATTATCATTGCAGAAACATCCAATAAAATCACAGTGGTTTGTTTAATATTCTCGCTGATAATTTGTATGAGAACAGAAAGAAAGATCCTGAGGAAGAACGCCTGAGAGTCGTTAAAGCGGCAGCAGCAATCATTCTGGAAAACATACGCTCACTAATTTACAGCACAACACAATACCCTCCATCAGATACATTTTTAAGTGACACTGAAGATGTCATTCCACAGTCATTGCTATCATTTTTCCAAACTGTGGATTACCAATAAAAGAGGATCCTTTCAAAAATGGAAAAAACAATGTATCACTCTATCACATACTGTGATTTCAACTGCTAGACCTCGTTCATTTTTGTCTTCTCTGCTGACAGGGATGAGTGTGTACTTATATTAAAAGTATGGGTCAAGGCAACTGATTGATATCCTATCTGCACTTGGCTTTCATAAAGCCAGCATGAGGCAGTACTACTTGAGATGTCCACGGTACTACAACCTAGCATCCAGCTGATTGATAAATCAACTACTGATGTATTTCTGCAATTTATCTTTGATAATGCAGATTTTAACGTTAATAACCTTGATGGTCTCAATACGTTCCATGCATGGGGGGAATTATGCCAATAACTCCAGCAACCGCTATAACGCTGAAGAGCCTGTGAAGCACTTGAAAAAAAAAACTTCAACTGACCTTTTCCAGAAAGCAGCTACAATCCAAATGCAAAGCTTTCAAAAGAATGAAGCTGGTGGCTTGAGCAGCATTGATATTCAGGATCTTAACATTTTTTGCCCAAAAGAAAACGATATCAAATCATCTAGTGCTGACATAATATGGCTCTAAGGCAAATCGACCAGCATGTCTCTTCCTGGATGGAGCAATATTATGGAGCAAGCAACTTCCAAAAGAGGTAGCAAATGCTCAAAAATCGTATATCTTCTTTTTATCAATGCCCCTCCAAGTCAGTATGATACAGTGTACTTGAGGCCAACCAGAGATGCAAGAATTTAGATCAGAAAACATGCTTCGTGGCATATGATCAACCCCTTTATATAAAGGCAAAATAAATTTTTCTGTAGTAAAACCTCGGAATTAGATAACCTCAATGTGAGACTTGTGGGATTTCATCTATTAATGTCTGTAAGGGAGCTATTGGAGTAATAATGGCTGGAAGTGGTCTAAAAGATCTGTTTGCCTGTATTTTTGCTGAAAACCGCATCACAAAAATCATGTTTGGTCATGCTTATCATGCGCTCATCTTTATCTCCAAGATATATGCAACTTGCAGGAAAGTATGGACCCTGAAGAGTATATACGATTCACAACAAAAAGCTACTTTACCATTAGAAGATCAGAAAAGTTTTGGTCAGGCATATGGTCGAACGACCATTGAGCAAACCATGATGAAGAATACGAAAATTATTGGTGGACTGACTCATGGACGAGGAATGTCTGAAAGTGTAATTATGAGATAGACATTGGGTATGGTAAGCCTTCAGAACATTTGCGAAGCAGTGGAAAAATATACAGATAAAAGTTCAGCTACATCCGAGCAACACATTGATTTTAGGCAAACCCGCATGGAAAGAAACGACAGAGATGTGGTCATGATGAAAAATTGGCTATCGACACATCCTCCTTTTACAGTGAATGATGTGGTTATGCTAATCAGTTCTGGTGTCGTAGTCAGCGAAAAAGTGAATTGCCATTATCGTAAGAGTTTGGAATAGCAGCAGTTTCCAGTATCGTTGGTGGTAATTTTGGATCTTTGAAACTGAAATGGAGTAAAAGGTGGTGACATTAGCATTTGACGTCAACTTTTTGAAAGTAGGGGATAATAAATTGACAATTGACCCTCTAACACTTTTTCAGAAAATGTGCATTGCCAACCAGAAACCAAAAGATTTGGAAGATTTTTTCAAATATGAACTGGCTTCTTACCAAATGTCCCTTTTTTCAGAAGATGGGATGCGTAAGGGTACAAAATCATCTCTGTATTCAGCATTTTCATCATTACCAAACACAACCAAACTACCACCCAATCTAACTGCAGTGGTAGATGGTGGGTTCCTTCTCCACAAGGTTTTATGGAATAGAACTGACAGTTTCCATGAAATTTGTAAAAGGTACGTTAAATTCGTTCGTGATCACTATGGAGCAAACGTTGTGGTCATTTTTGATGGCTATCCTCTTTATCCTGAGGTGAGAGATACTAAGAGTGCTGAAAGGTACAGAAGGTGTCATGTGAATGCTTCAAGTGATGTAATTTATGATGGGTCAACAATCGCTCAAGTGCCACAGGAAAAATTCCTGGAGAACGAAAATAACAAACTTCGCTTTATTTCACTCCTAAAGGAAACGCTCATTCAAGACAATGTAACTGTTAAGCAGGCAGTGGAACATCTGCTATATCCCTCACTGCAGAGTATGATGCTGTGGAGATTATCGGGGAGGACATTGATTTGCTAGCTCTCTTGACAACTTTAGTGCAAGATCTCCCTATTTACTTCCGATAACGTGGAAGAGGTGGTGCTTCTGATTATGTACTTTCCACATCATCCTACAATTACTCAGCACCTGAAAATCTACTTCTTTTCCACACTTTGAGTGGGTGCGACACCACATTGTCCCGGTTTGGATTTGGCAAAACTAAGTTCTGCACTTAGTTTCAGAACAAACCAGCATTGCATGAACTTGCAAGGATCTTTAGAGATTTTAAGGCCAGTGTTTCAACAATTCCTGAAGCAGGAGAGCGTATACTTCTTGCTCTGTATGATGGTGACAGGGCAACAACATTAGATGCTTTGTAATATCAGCTATTCTACAAATCTGCTACTAAAAGCAAGTTAAATCTTTTAAAGTTGCCCCCGACACAGGATGTAGCTATGTACCATGTCTTCCGCACCTATCACCAAGTTCAGACATGGATGGGCCAAATGAAAAACCCTCTGGACTGGGGATGGAAGGACAGTAAAGGATTTGTTCCTATTAAAACTGCCAGAGTCCAGCTCCTCAGTCAATCCTGACCCAAATTTCCTGTCAGTGTAAAAAGGGATGCAATAAGGCCTGCAGTTGTAGAAAGGCCAGTCTCAAGTACTTCATATTTTGTAAAAACTGTTGTGGACAAACCTGTGACAATAGAGTGGACATCATGATTAATGACAATGAAGGAGACGATCCAACTGAACTGCTGATTGAAGAAGTCGAGGAGGAACTAGCTGAGCCATCGAGGCAACACAAAACTTAATGTAGAAAATTATAAGTTTTATTGTTACTACGATTATTATATTCAGTTAGATATACAATTATAAAATTTATTCTACCTATTTCATAATACTATTATTATAATATATACATTGTGCATTTTATTTTTCATTAAAGTTGCTTGGCTTTGTATAAAGAAACTCTTTTTACTATCAACCCTACCTATACTCAAATTAGCGTAAATATCCAACTTATAAGCTTTCAGCAGCAGCATAGCTCCTTTATTTAGTCCGAGAGAATAATTTTTGGTATTAAACTCAGAGCAAATTTAATGTCCTACAACTTTTATCCAAGAATTTTTTCTCTACGATGTACCGTTTTGGAGATATAATAAGAAATTTAACAAAAAACGAAAAAGTTTCAACTTTGATGCTGCATAACTGTTTACATAATAGTTATAAAAAAAAAAAAATTGCATACAAAAGTTGTAGCAAATTTAATACTCTACTACTTTGAATCAAAATTCTTCTCTGTAAGATGCATTGGTAAAAAGATATGATCAATAAATTGAAAAACAACAGGAATTTTGTTGGTTTTTGGCGCGCCACAGCGATCGCACAAGGGAGGGTAGGTCGAAAACTTGGATTCTGAAACACGGAACCGACCTAAATGACATATCAAAAAATTAGAACTACTTGACCTTTTGTAAGGTTATATAACAATTGGGGTTATCAGCAAAAGGGACTTCACTTTGAGTGAACTTCAAAACTTTCACAAGTGAACATTAAATTTTGTTCAGACTTATAAAGAAACTCTTAGTCCCACATACAATGGTGCTTGAAGATCATCAAAGCTATCAAACATAGCTAAAATCTACATTTTTACTATTTTTAATGAAAAATAAATTATTTACAACTAACTTCACCTTAAGTTCTCAACGAGTGATTCGAGGTTTTCAAGGTCATGAGAGTTAATAGTTGTATTTTCTAAAAGCTGCTTCACTTCTCTGAGTTTTTTCTCCATTGATTCAAATGCTTGCGAATAAGCTCCTGTGACTCCGGTTTGCTTTATTTCTGATGCAGAATGGATGACATGTTCAGTTTCATCTAAAAACAAGTTTAAACATAACATAAATTTGTGAAATTAAACAATAAAATGGTATATAATGATAGGTACTATCTATGGTACTTTATATTTCTCAAAACTTCAACTTTGGATCTTACTTTCAGGAGCAACAATTGGGTATCAAATTGAAGGAGACATTTATATATTTTTTGGTTCAAACAAAGCAATCATTCTCAATACCATGGCCTAGTTATAGTTACTAAATATATGCAAAACTATTTCTATTTTTAATATCACAAACGAGAGGAAATTTGCATGGCCACAAGCTGAATGACATTTAAAATTATTGTAAACAAAGTATAACCACTAGGCCTATGCGCGACATTTTGACTTCGGGAAATCTTTGGGCGCTAGATAACAATTTCCTGCAGGAATGGGGCGGTAAACAAATTAAAGGAATATTCTAATTTATATTTATTTTTCAGATTTATAATTTTTTTCTAACCTAGCTGTTGCATTCATTTAAAAAGAGTTCACAAAATTATATGCTTATGACAGTTTGATCAGAAAGTGATCAAATTTTTAAGGTTTAAATTAAGTTAAATGTAGTATATTATTTTGTCTAACAAGTGCTGAGTAAGATTAAATAAAAAATCATAGGTCTAATTAAACTGTTTTAATTGTGTATATTTAATCAAGAATTTTTAGTATCAATATAAATAAATTCTAAACATTGCATTTTAAATTGACTAAAGAAGTTCTTGAATTCAAAAATTCACGGCATGAAGGTACTTGGTGACCGTGATCAACCTCTAGCCATGCTACCATAGTGAATAGTCCAGACACTGTTTTACTCTCTTTTGCTGAAGAAGGGGACTGATGTACCCCAAAAATTACATAATTATGTGTTTTGTTGCGATTTTAATTGTGCACTTAGAGACCTACAGTTTTCTGGTAAGTGTGTAGGCCTTACCCTTCTATCCTCCTTTTAAAGTTTGATTTAATATAGCAGTTTGGCAACCTTTTTCATTATTTTTTTTTGCATAATTTGATATTTAAAAGCTGCTTTTACCATCATTTTGTAACAAACACATGTTTTACTGGCTTAAATATTCCAGGGATATACAGTAACATTAATTATATGTAGCCTAACGTGGTTATGTTATTTAATGGCACTCAGAAGTGTTGACTAGGTAGTAGTAAAATAAAAACGACTCGTTTCAAGTATCCACCTTCATAACGAAATATTAGGATAATTTTACTTTTAAGAAATTAATAATATTCTTTATGAACATTAAATACAAACATGACATTGATAAATGGTAATTTTATTTAAAAAAATTGTATATATATATTTTCCTGGAAAATCTCAGGAAATATTTTTCTCGCCCAAGTTTCAAGAACATCCAATTTCCCGAATTTTTTACCAAAGTTCTAAATCATGCCCAGGGCTAATAACAAGTTGATGCATGTCCAACACATCAGTTCATGCAATAATCTGAGAATTTCCAAACAAGAATTAGATCAAATAGGTCTAGTTAAAATAAAATTCAATTTTTGATTTATTTTATATTTATATATTTCTATGCTTATTTTATATCCAATTATTAATATATTACAAGCAAAGAGAAATAGAAATGGAAGTACTCCTTTCCCAAATAAGTTGAAATATTCAACTATCTATAAATAAACTAAAAAAAAAATGTTGTGGAATTTTAAACCATGCTTACAACTGAGATAGAGCATTTAGAGTTTTTTTAAATATAAAAGTATTTACTTTCACATGCAAATCAAAAGTCAATTGTTTTTATTCCATAACTTAATTTCCAACATGTTTAAATTGTGTTTTAGTATTTATGGCTTCACTTTAAAACTTCCATGAGTTTGATAATACGGTGAACAATAGCCTTGAAGCTTGGTTTACTGTGCTAACACCTTCTAAATAGATCCAGGCGTTGCACAGCAGGGTGTGTATACAGCCAACGTGTAGCTTTTAGAAGATTGGAGTAAATTTATGCATGGCCTTGATTCTCTGAGAAACATTCATGTGATATTTCTGTGGAAACATCTATAAGTCAACTTGCCAACTGCTGTTGTTCTAGCCATACCATCCAACCATTGGTCTCCTACCTTCTTCACATGAATCACATTATATATGGCAGTACGACTATTTATTTGTCTTTATAAAGAGGTTCATTTATGACCAAAAAATGAATTCTTGGTGCAGCATTATATAAGAATGGTGCTTGCTGCGGTCAGAATTGGCAGGGTAGGCCAGATATTAATAATTAGCTATATTAATTAATAGGATCACTCTTTGAATAATTATCTGACACTGTCTTGAAAATATAAGATTAAATCTACAATTGGAGAAGTTAAGTGTACAAAAGAGTTTTCTATCCCATCTCTTGAAAAATATTGATATGTTATCTTTTAATAAATTTCCATTCACATTTCTTATATTAGATTAGACGGATTATTTCCTAAAGGCAGCTTGACTGGTACTTTGATAAGAATTTTTTTCATAAAAGCCATTTTAATTAAAAACTCATTAGAATATTTATAGAGAAAAAAAAGTTTTTTAAACTATTCACTATGCAGTATTGGCTAATAATGTTAGACAACATTATAAATAATTTTTTTAAATCCATTACTGTTTCCTGCCTGTGGTCAGTTTTTTATTCAAGCCATATATTTCCACTACTGGCTGGCTAAGCCTGTCGTAGCTTCATATGCCTTATAATCTAACTAAGGAATGGGAGACACACAACATCCAGTCCTGGGCCATTAATTCATCACTTTGAAAGGGTAAGCCCACATTTCACCAATTATACATGTTTTGACCATGCCAAGAATCGAACCCGGGACCCTTAGCTCAGTAGAGAGACATGCTACCAACTGAGCTAAGGTGTCTGATATTATAAGGAAATATTAACCAAAATTAAAATAGAGACCTTAAAAATATCATAACACCCAAAACAGGTATCCATAAATTGAATCATGTTTAAAAATGTATCAATAGCATATGTTATCAAATTACAGCCTCTTATGGGAGCCGGTATGACTAAATGAGATGAGGTAGATTTTAAAACTGAATAAATAAAATACATACTTCTTTGTAAGCTGACCATAAAAAAAAAATTTTAAATGTATAATCCCAAAATATTTACTATTTGAAGTTTATTCATTACTTACTAACTCACTCTATGGCATTAAGTACTCGAAAGTTCATAGCTGGACTTAGAAGCCTACACCATTTATTCCTATCTTGAGCTAGTTCTATCCATTCCACCTTATTAAACCCTATCTCTATCAAGTCCATTTTAATGTTATCTTCCCATCTACGTCTTGGTCTTCTCAATGTTCTCTTCCCATTGGATTTGCCAGTAAATACCCTGAACAAGGTTTTAGACTCTCTCATTCATGCTGCATGTCTTTCCCACCATCTAAACGAGAATTGATCATAATAACAATGTCTTGTGATGAGTAAAGTTTATGTAACTTATCATTATGTAGCCTCCCCCAATCCTCAATAGCTTCAACCCCATTTTGGACTAAAAATTTGCCTAACCAACTTGTTTTTGAACACCCTTCATTTTAAAATTTAGTCATGGAAAGAAAAAAAATAGTCTGTATACACCAAGCCTCTGATACACCATACTCCATTTAGAGTATTAAGAAATGTTGAAAAAGAAAAAATGTAGAAATAAAATCCTCAAAGCAATAGAGGAGGCTGGAGTGGAAAGAGGAGTTTAATCAGAGTAAAGAGTATGTATGATGATAACTTGAGTGGTGTTAAGACAGATAGTGGGAGGACAAAGTGGTTTCAAATAAGAAATTGAGTTAAACAGGGGAGTGCCCTCAAGCCCTTATTCTTTGTAACGGTAATAGAAATGGTCATGAACAAAGGGGCAGGAAAATTCAGAGAGGAAAGAATGAAAGCCATGATTTGTTGATGACTTGATGGTATGGGGAGAGAAGATAGAGGAAGTACAAGAACAACTACAAGAATAGAATGAAGAAGTGAAAGAGTATGGAATAAAAATCAGTATGGTGACTTGTGAAGTGATGGTAGTTACAAGGAAAGAGTAAGTCCTAGTAAATCTATAAAGTTTGATGGAGTGTAGCTGAGAAAGGTAAGGATTGTAAAATAAGTAAAGTGGATTTAATATTAAGAGTGCAGCAGGAAGAGTTGCTCTTAAGGTGCTTAAGAGACCTGCTATGGAGAAGGCAAATGCCCTCTAAGTCTAAGGAAGTGTTGTACAGTATGTACTTTGTAACCATTGTCACATATGTAGCAGAAACAAGGACAATGAATGTAAGAAAGACAAGGAAAGTGGAGGTCATGGCAATGAAGTTTGTGAGAAACATGTTAGCTACCACAAGGAGAAACAAGATTAGGAATGAAGATATCCAGGAAAGAGTGGAGGTACATGGAGTATATGATATAGTATAGAGATGGGAGGAGCAGATAACAGAAAGTGTGCAAGGGAGAGGAAGAAAAGGAAGCAATTTAAGGTAGAAGAATCATGGAGGGATAGAACAAGATGAAGGCATTTTAATAAACTGACCAGGTGATGATGATGATCTTAGTAATATTTAGAATTAAATAAAACAAATAATCGGCATCAAATACCTGCCTAATTGTCAACAAATAATCGACATCAGCATGATCAGTAAAATTATAATTATAAAATAAGTTACTTAAATACCTATTCTTAAATTTATATTTTTCTGACAATGATTAATCTGACAAAAAAGTACAAATCATTTCTTTAAATTCAGTTAGATTACCCTTGTAATTAATCTCATATTCTTATTAACTTAACGCATTTTATACTTTTTTAAGTGTAGTTTGTAAGTTAAATACAGAATGGTATAAAGTTTGTATAAGGTAAGCTGTTGTTTACCTAATTTGACAATTTTTAATTGAGCACCCTCCATTAAGGTTTAATCATGAGCGGCCACTGCCTATTTCCTTACAAGCCTCTAATAAAATGTCTGCATTTCCTGCAACACCTTCATTAGAATTGCCCAACAAAGCTAAATCCTCTGTTTATCCTAATAGCTGCATTGTACCATTTAGTGTCAACCCTTCCTTTCGCTCTTGCATTACCCTAATAGGATTCTCTTAAGGATAGATTAAAAAGTAATGATGAACGTTTATATTATTGTTTCGATACCTCTTAGTTGTTGTAGTATTCTGTCCCAGTTGGTGAAACACTCTCCACACGGGCTGCAATGAGGGGCTTGGCCTATGTACCCTCTCGCGCATTCATTACATTTTTCCCCACCAATTCCAGTTGTGCATATACAGCTACCATTGTTGCGATGACATTGCAAAGTATCAGAGCCTTGAGGATTGCACTTGCAAGCTGAAACATTATTTTTACTTGTGAATTGTTTAAGTAAATATGAAACTACTTAAATCCCTCCAAACTGGGACTAAGCTTATCTGGAACAATAAAATAATATACCATTATAGAATTTGTTGGGGATACTGTAGTCTAACATGAAATCAACCAAATTTAAACACATCAACATAGTCAAAAGTGCTTTCATTGCTTCATTATGATGTAAAATATTCAAATGATAGTAGTTTATATTTTAAGGAAAATAAGAGCCCTATAAAATGTATAAATTGTAATTTTTGTAATTTGTATCGATATAATAAATAATTATTTATTTGTGATTATATTAATATATGATTAATTAATAAACTTTAGGTTATTATGTAGTCTTTACCTAATTGGTTGGAACCATATTATATTATCCCTTTATGTTTTATTACTAACAAATTTTTTTAAAAACACAGTCAAATATAACAACTGCGGTTTTCTTCATTACTCTCATTGCACACACCATAACAATAAATGATAGTTCCTCTCATACATGCACGCGCACACATGAATATAATTTATTCCATAAAATATTAATATTTTGCTGGGCAACCTAAACCAAGCATTCCTCTTTTAGTTAATTTGTTACATGTTCACATATTGCTATCCATTCAGCAAACTTCAGTTTTACACTAAAAGGCTAAGTATGGAGAAAATGTAATTATTTAGAGGAAATTTAGCCATATGAGAGGCTGAGTGGGGAACCAATTAGGAACAATAATTTAAATTTGCAGAAATGTTTGATAATTTTTTGAAAGATGTTTTAAATTCAAAATATAAGTTAAAACACCTAAACTCCTTGAGTTTTAAAATTATTCCAAGTCATTTAGCACCTTTGAAAAATAAAGAATAAACCATTTTGTAATAAATATTCATACCATGACATTCCACAGTTGGGTTTCCCCAATAATTGGTTTGACACTGGTTACATTGGCGACCTCCGAATCCTGGCTTGCAATCACATTGACCATCATACTAGGAAAAAACAATATCACAAATAATACCTAGCATTTTAGGACAGTTATTTGCATTACACCAAAGTACAAAATATATATTAACAAGCCTGTTAAAATAATTTATTAGTATGTATAACTATGAAACTACATAATTTTAAACAGCTCATGTAAGAGATCTGAGCTGATTCCTGGGGGAGCCAACATTTTGAAAATGTAACAAATAATAGTTTGAAAGTTTTTATGAAGCTATTTTACAAAATAAAGGTTGCCTACAAAATATGATTGCTACATTTTAATACGAAATGACACATATACAAATATTTATTGGAATTACAAGGAAAAAATGTTCTAGTTTTTTTTAGCACTGTGTCTTAATACCCATTTGAGTTATATGCTTTAAATCTAAATTAAATTAATTCATGCATATTTAATTATTTTAATACAAAATGAAATATTAAAACAAAATAAAAAATACATGATTATTCTTATATATAAAACAATTAATTAACATTCTATCTATATAAAAAAGTTTAACTGTACATTTTACAGTGATAATTATAATCAATCATTTGATGCCAAATGAACAAAATTAATTTGTAATAATAGGTCCTTTTAATTAGTATATACCTCTGCTTCAGTGGCTTAATGGTATAAGATGTCATTCTTGTGTTATACTGGCCTGTTGAAGACGAGGATATAGGAGTTTGACTCTCGGTCAGGTCTACTAAGGGTGGTTTTCCCTAAATGGTTTCTCATCTCATTCCACACAAATGCAGGTATGTTACCTCTAAAATGCTTCTTTGCTGATTCCTACCCTATTAGAGTAATTATCACATGGTATAACCTGAACCGGCAGTAAATATTTAGGCCTTGGTTGGTAATTTTATCTTTATAATTAATGATGCCAGTGATATTCTGATTTTGGTGAAACTGTTAATGTTCTTTTTTTTAAATATAAATTTTAGTTTGTAATACATCTATAAAAAAATAAATATATGAACATTTTCCTAAAATATCACTGCAATATCATAAAAATAAGGTTTTTGAATATTAGTAATTAATATTTCCAAAATGGACAGTAAATATCCCGAAATATTTTAACCCATGAAATATCAACAAAAGTTTATTGATTCATTTTAATTTATTCGGCTACAAAAATTAATAGTGTATGTCAATTAAAACATTTTTTTCTTTGGTAAATATTTCCATTAAATACCAAAAAATAGTCCACAACATAACTCAGGCTTATTAAAATAAGAAGTATTTTGAAAACTATTTTTTTTTTAAATCTACAAATTAGATTGTGTAATTTTTTAACAATGACTGCATATTGGAGTTACAATGTAGGTTCAAGTCAGATTGCAAGGTAATTCTAGAATGTTCTAGATGAGAAAGAATGCTATAGACTTTAAAATAAATAAAGGATTACATGAAATAAGCATTAATCCAAATTTAGAGGAGATTAAAATTTTTCTTCTTTTTTTTTAGCTCTGCGTCTTACTACCTATTTAGGTTATATGCATAGCTTAACTATTGCTTCTTTTTTTTACATAGGCAATAACTATCTTAATTTCAAATATATAAGTAGAACTTTATCAATATATGTTTTCATATCAAAAATAATAATTTTTATTTACTTTCTCTATAGTTCAAATTGTATCATACTGACAAATTCTGTAGAATGTCAATGTTAAAGGGAAACAAGTTAAACAACAAAATAACTCTATATTCCTGGGGTACATGAGATAGTGGAGGAAGCAAGAATGAGATGGTACCGTCATGTAATGATGTTGGAAAAAGAGAGGACGCCAAAGAAAATGTTGCAAATGAAGTGTGTAGGAAAAAGACCGCAAGGGAGGAAAAGAAAGAGTTTGTAGGAGCAGATAACAGAAAGTCTTCAAGTGAGAGTAGAAAAATGGAAGATATTAAAGGAGGAAGAATGGGGGAAGGAAAGAGATAGATGGAGGCATTTTACTAAACTGACTCGGTCACAGGCTGAAAACAGTTGATGATGATGGTGATGATGATGATGATGATGATGATTGTATGATGGTATAAATATGGAAATAATGTGATATAAAAATTATGATTGAGTTCTGGTATTACAAAATACAACTTATAACTGTATATTTAAGTTAATAATAATAATAATAATAAATCATTTAGTGTAAAATCCCATTGATACCACATGAATCTGAACAATCACTCACCAAATTGCACTGCTCAGCATTGGAACCAATAGGATCACAATCGCAAGCCTCACATCCAGTACCACTTGCAATTTTCCAATGATTATCCCTACACTGATCACAAGTCAGTCCGATGACATTTGGAAGACAAGGACACTGTCCAGTTATATGATTGCAAGCTCCAGACTTTTTATCAGTTCCCAAAAGATCGCAAACACATTCTGAAATTAGGTTAGAAATATAAGTATTTGATTTAAGGCAAAGAAATGTAGATTTGTTGTGAATTTCATTAAAAATATAGTGAAAACAGTGACATTACATAGGGTATTTTCAGGGTAAGCAGAACTTGTTAAATCTATCTATTTGATATGTTCTCTCCAACTCGTGCCCCCATTTGACCAACCAAGCATAAGCTCTACTCTAAACACCTCGTATGGGAATGTTGATACCTGACCATTGAGTGTGCTACTGAGGGGTGAGAACAATAATTTACAGGTACAGTTTATACAAGTTATGCCTACCCTGGCAACAAGCCATGCTACACCACTGAGAACAAGAAAATGTGTGTATTGAGAGAAAAAAATTAAAAACCTTTTAACATATAGATTTTTGTTATTTTTTTCCATTCTTTTCATGAAATAAGATAAGCCTTCTAATTAACAAAGAACAAAGGTTCAAAACTCATCTGCACATATTATTTTATTACAAATTTTGATACGTACCCCTACACTGTTGATTGATAGCATCTCCATAGTAATCAGACTTGCATACTTGACAGTTTTGACCCTCTGTATTTAAGAGACACTGAAGGCAATCGCCTGTATGACTATCACAATTTCCAGGCCTTGATATATCTATATTGTTGCTACAGTTACATGATCGGCAAGAACCACCTGGTATTTCTGGATTTCCATAGTAATTATCAGCACACACATCACAACGTGAACCTAGGATAAGAAATGTATAACATTTTTCAAAGATATTCAGATTAAAAGTTAACTATAGATATAATTAACATTTGTATGAAGACAAACCACCTAAACAATTAAGTTTTACATTGCTAAAACTAATGCACAATAAAATCATACACCTATTTTGTTTGTTTGGATGCATGTAGTTGGTATTTTTGAGTTAATTTTTCACACATTAATAAAGCTGAAAAATTGAATAAACCAAAATAAAATATGAAATAAATCAACCTCACCCATATACATCCAACAAGTTTTCACAAAAATCTATATATTTATATAAAACCTTTTTGTAGTTTGAATAAAAAAATGTCTAGTTTGTTGGGAGAATAAAAAAACGTAGTGTGTAGTACCTGCATAGCCTACATTACATTCACACACAACATCTTGTGTTTGAGGATCAAGAGAACAACGTGTGGCATATGAATGACCAGAGTCTATGGTTCCAGGACACGGACAAGGACGACAAGGAATGTCATGACCAATTCGAGGATCTCCATAGTGACCATCTTTACATCTAAAAACACACAAAGGTCATTTAAATAGAGTTTATAAAGATAACTAGCATTATAAATACAAAAGATAATAACTAGGAAATGCAGTTTTCATACCCCTTTTTTCTCAAACTTTTAGAGCTCCACTAAATTTGTGTGAATGGCAAAACTCAAGGTAAACAAATAATTTGAAATTTCCAAAATAAGGTGTCTTTTACTCTTCTAGAATATTGTTGAAATATTACTAGAGCTAAATATGTTATGATACAATATTAACTGCCTAGCATAAAGGTAATTTTTTGAGCCTCAGGAACAAAATAATTTCCCGGTTCTTAAGAGCAGACAAACTCGTTAATAATAAACTTTCAGAAAGATGAAAAATATTTCTGGTTGAATTCAATATTTTTGTGACATTAGAGTGAATTAATTCAGGTTAGTTTAATTTAAATTTGATAAAGTTGGTTTATATGAATGAGGTGGTTAAAATAAATGAATGAGTTAGTTAAAATTGAGGTTAGTAATGTTAGAAGGTGGAAGTAATGAAATATTAGGTAGAGTTAACTTTGGTCAATCTAGTTTAGATCAGCTAATTATATTTTCAAAAACATGAATATGGATATATTTTTGTTGCTGTTGTTTATTACACTCTGCTTGTGTAAATTGCAACATAGTCACATTTGATTTACACCCTTTCAGGAAGAGTAGGGGCGACACTGTCGGTTACCCCATGTCAACAACTTACTGACCAAATAATAGCATACATTTCCAGACTGTAATCTTTTTCTAATTTCCAATCTAATATCGTTATTGTTTATTAAAATTGTTCATAATTATTTAATCTGATTAACCCCATCAAATAAGTTGTTTCCACTAATATCTAAATTATCGTCACCAATTTTGAACAAAAAAACTTTATTTTTAAATTATGATCCTTTATTATACTATCTTGGTCCTATTCCATTCATTCTAGTAAAATTATTTTAAAAACAAATTAATATATTTTAACGGTTTTATTGAAATTTGTATTTATTGATGCATGAAAAATTAGGTTAAGGTATGTTGGGATGGTTTTCATATAATCACATTAAATATTGTGCACCAAAATGCTTATTATTAAAGACTTTCAATGTCTTCAAAGTCATTGAATTTCTGAGGTTTGGAGTTTCCAATTATCTATAAAAAAATGACAATACTAATATATTTTGCTATTATTGGTAACTTGTTATTGGGCTGTGTGTACATATGATAAAAAAATTATTTGGTTTGGGATAGAAAAGTGTATAGATTACTGACCTCTTTGCATAGTATCCCCATGAAATCCAATCTTGTTCAATCCATCCCCCCCCCCCC
>CABFVZ010001110.1:44784-69698 GCA_902151445.1 Timema monikensis
CCCCCCCCCCCCCAACCACCAAGCCAAAATATAAAAATTAGCTTTTTGTCATACTTGAGTTTATTAAGGAAATGTGTCAAAGGAGAAGAAAAATATACAAACTAAAAGTACACTAATAAATTAATATTTTATTAAAAATTATAGTCTAAAATATTAATAATAGCTAGATAAAGAAATGTACAATCCAACAAATTAAAAGTCGTTTTATTAAATTAGTTAGTACGAGAACTCTTATATGAAAAAACAAAAAATAACCACTAAGTCCATTGTTTATAGGCTTAATAAAGCTACTACCGCACCTTTTGGCAAGAGCAAAAAAGCACCTGTTTTCTTTTTTCATTTTTTTTATGAGGGGTTTTAATGTGCAGTTTTGGAGCATACTGACTTTATAGGCACACGACCTACAGTCTAATGAACAAACACAACGTCCAGATCTCATCTGAAAATTCATATTTGTGCAAGGGAAGCCCATTGCGCCTACACCAAATTTTTCAGCACTAAACGGAATCGAGCCTGGGGACTGGGACCTTTATATCAGTTAGTATGAATGCTAACGAACCAAAGGGTTGGCCACAAGCTCTCACTTGTCACATCTCTGTTCATACTGTAGCTCCTCTTGGCAAGAGCAGATCAATTACTAGCAGAATAGTGAAGCAAGTGGACAGTCGTGATTTATGAGCATGGAACATATTTTACATTAATATGTATAGTTTATATGGCTTTGTGAACTGTGGTTTAGTGTTATGGATGAGTTAAAGAAACAGAGTACATTGTTGTCCTTTTTTACTCATTTCCCCAAAAAGCAGAAATTGGAAATTGTGGAAAAATGTAGTGTCAGAAATGTTAAAAAAGAAGAAAATTTTGAGAATGTTGGGTATGAACCTAATTCTGATGCAGGATCTTTGCAAGTAGCAGATGGTTAAGAAATAGGCACTAATGTTTAGAAGTGCTCTCCAGAAAATGGACAGGTAATTTAACCATTTTAAAACTAAGCTATTCTTTGATTTTAATTAAATTTAAAAATTTAAGAATTATTTACATTTTGTCTGTTAATGTATCTTATAACTTATACAGATATACAATGGTTTTCAATTACAATTAGTTTCTTTAAAAGTTGACTTAGGTCTAATGTAAAAAAAATATATTGGTTATATGAAAAGTATTTTTTGTATTCAAGTAGTGACCAATTCTATGTTCGGTACCAACACTATGAAACTCTACTACCATTAATGCTATTGATTAATAGCTGCAAAACACATTTTATGGAAAATTAACTAGACCTATAAAATACCCTATTCAATTTAAATACGAAACAGTTCCAGAAAGTATAGATACAAAGACCATGTCATTTACAAATGAATGTTCTTTACCAAACTTTTACCATAAACAACTTACATATGGATAAGTTTATTTTTCCACATATTCACCGGAATTGTCCAAACACTTATTAAGCCTGGGAACCAACTTCTGTATCGCCGAGTTATAAACGTCTGCCTCCTGTCCTTTTAACCACGTTATGACCTCTTTCACCCCATCATCGTTGTCAAATTTTTTCCACCCAGATGTTTCTTCATGTGAAGAAACAAGTGATAATCGCTAGGCACAAGGTCTGGACTGCAAGGCAGATGATTCAAAACATCCCAATTGAAACTATCAAGCAGCCTAGTGGTGGCACATGTGGTGTGGGCTGGAGCATTGTCTTGGAGTAGGCAGACGCCATCAGTCAACATTCCCTTCCTTTTGTTCTGAATGGCCCGTCGGAGCAGTCTAAAGGTCTCACAATATGCATTGGCATTAATTGTTGTGCCAGGAGGCATAAAATTAACCTGGAGAATGCCTCTTCAGTCCCAGAAAACTGGAGCCTTAATTATTGGTTTTTGTTGACGTTGACGTTTTGAATTATTTTTTTTGTCTTGGGCATATGGCACCATTGCAATGACTGCTGCTTCGATTCAGGAGTGTGTTAACAAACCCAAGTTTC
Source organism: Timema monikensis (assembly GCA_902151445.1). Classification (NCBI taxonomy): domain Eukaryota; kingdom Metazoa; phylum Arthropoda; class Insecta; order Phasmatodea; family Timematidae; genus Timema; species Timema monikensis. The sequence goes on from CABFVZ010001110.1 coordinate 46,766, forward strand.
ATCTCCAGTCACAATAGAGTCTAAAAACTCATCTCCTTCCTCTGTGTAATCCGTGAGAAACATGAGCGTGAAACACATCAATTTTTTTCTTGTGGTCGTCCGTTAAAATTTTGGGTACCCAGTGCATGCATAATTATTTAAAACCTAATTTTTCTGCCACTGCTTCATGGATCGTAGTCTTAGACACTTCAGGAATAATGTTTTGTGACTCTCTTATCATCAAACGCCGATCTGCATGAATTCCTCTTTCAATTTTTTGGAGAATGTCTTCAGAGATTAAAGATGGCCTATCACTCCTTTGTTCATAGTGAATATTAGTCCATCCTACCAAGAATTCATGGCACTGTTTTGTCACATTTTGTTGATTCATAATGTCACCATAAACAGCAACATTTGTTTGTGAAATTTCTGCTGGGCGCTTACCTTTTGTGTTCAGAAAACTTATCAAGGAACAAACTTCACATTTGGTGGGATCTTGGATTGGCACTACCATTTTAATAGCGTGTCACTCAAACAAAAACTATTCTAGTACTGCCTAACCAAAGCGAAAGGAAATCCAAAAGGATCAAGGTCAAAGCCAGTCGACTCACAACAATCATTTAAACTCCTCCTAGCGACATTGACACGATATATCATTACTTTCCAGACATGCCTCCTATTTTATCACCTTATTTCTTAAACATAATTTAAAACTCAAATAGCATCCACATTTTAAGATATAGAAGAAAATGAAAATGGGTTTGTTACCTATTTCTAGGCACATAATTTATTTTAATCACACACTTATTTCCAAATAAACATTTGAAGACACATAAGCTTGCAGAGTATGCTAGTTTAAAAAAATTAAAATAAAGAGTTATTGTTGTCAAAATGTTTAGTAATATTTTTCAAAAAATTTTAAAGTTATTATTTTACAACATCCATCGATGCATGAATTGTCTTATTCATTTCCTGCGAGTGGAAAATGTAAGTTCAAATTTCAACACAATTGGTTAAATAGGTGGACGTGGTTACTATACTCTGAGGTGAAGGATGGTGCATTTTGCAAGTACCGCGCCCTGCTTTCTTGCTATGGGGGAGGAAGGGGACTTCATACTCTAGGGTTACTGGTTCAAAAGCCCTTTGACCGATGGAAGAATGTAGTGAAAGAGTTCAATTTTCCTGAGAAAACTGACTATCACAAAACTTGTATCTTAAAGGCCGAAGACCTTTTGAGCATTGAAAAAGGGAAGCAATATAGTGTGGAATCGCTGCTAAATTCTGCTCAAAGTAATCAAATTGAAGAAAATCAAAAAAACTTTAAAATCAATTATTAAAGTCATACTACTTTGTGGATGTCAGGCTCTACGGGGTCACACTCTTTCAGAGGAGCCACTTCAAAACGATGGAAACCTTTGTGCTCTTCTCCGTTTCCGAGATCGTACTGGAGACATAACATTGTAAAACCATTTAGGAAAGGGTTGAAAAGCACACAGTACTTGTAACCAAACACTCAGAATGAAGTTATCGTTCTTGTGATTAAGTATTGCTTAAGAAGATGGTTTCAATGTTGAATTCCACCAAGTACTTACTAATGAAACCATTGACATTTCAAGCATCGAGCAATTCAGTAAGGATGTCTGTTACCTTAATGCTGATAAAATTAGAGAATATTTTCTCCAATTTAAGCCACTTATTGATGTTACAGGGAAGAACTTAGCCAGTGTCCTTTTAAGTTCCCCCCAAAAATTGTGTATAAAGACCAAATACCTGAGTGTTCAAGGCTATGATGGAGACTCTTCAATAAGTGGAACATTCAATTGTGAGCAAGCGCTTGCATGCAAAAAACACCCACTGGCCTTATATATGCAGTGTGCAGCACATAGTTTGAACTTGGCTGGGAGTGAGGCAAGTAGCATTTCTCCGGTAAAAAATTTCCTTGGAATGGCTAGTAAACTTTGCACTTTATTTCAAAAACTCTAAGTGCTCTAATGTTTTAAATAACACTCTCAAGAAAAACTTTCCAGGATCTAAGGCTCTAAGCTTGAAAGATAGAAAGACATGATGACATAATTTTGCTAATGGGAGAGATGCTGGTTGCTGAGCATGAAGCTTTGCAGGAAATTACAAACTGGTCTGATGCAGACTCATCATTAACAGCACTACAACTAGATGTACCAGTGAGCAATCAACGCTTCTGGTCTGCCTTCACGTGTTGGCCAAAGTGTTTTCTATCAGTCTGCCTCTCTGTCGCTTCCTTCAACAGCAGAACATGGACCTCACTACAGCAATGAATGTGGTATCTTACGTTCACTAGGAAATATACAATCAATGAGAGCATGAGCTGACAGTGAATTTAGTGAGATATTCAAATCTGCATCCGAGTTGGCTGGAGGATTGGGAATTGTGATGACATTGTAATCTTGTTACAACATGACATAGAAGAAGTTGTATCACTCACCAAGCCAGCCCCAGTTGACTCGTTCCGACTCGTCTACAATAAGCCCGAGATGCACTACACCACAAAATCCACATTCAACTGAGCCATAGTTCGAAGCTCGCTGCTGGCCGTGTTGGGAGAGCTCCCCCCTTCCCTTCTTCCGAGTGAACAAGATACAAGCAAACGGCGGTGAGCGTGAGCTGCACGCACTCCTAGGAGCGTTCTAAAACTTCTATGGACTGTATTTCTGCTTTTGACCAATGCTTGTAGGCTCTCGAGTGTGTTCTCGAACTACCCCCCCCCCCCCTTTTACTCCGCGCACTGAGAACACATGATCATCGTAGATTTATAATGGTTGGAGCCCAGAGTAGGGACACACATTATACTCTGGGCTTTCAAGGTAAATAGCCTAACTATAATGTAGGCTCGTCGCTGTTGTCTAAATTAATTTTGGCTTTAAAACTTCTATCTTTCAAAATTCAATTTATATAATATCTGCGACTAACATTTATTGTGACGATCAGATACGTCAGTCCTTGCCCTTATGGCGATGTTTACTTAATGAAATCTTGGTCTACATTAATATGTTTTGTATCTTTAATTTCCGCAAATAGTTTATATTTGCCGCCTTGTTTTCCTACCAATGTTGGTTAAATGTGGGGCCGCGAGCCGGCGGAGAGATTAATTCTGGTACAGACGCTTTGTTGGATGTTAAAGTTAGGCTAGTATATTGTTGTTTCTTTGCTGGTGTTTATTTTTATATGGTTGTTAAATGTGGGACCGCGGGCCACCCAGTACTTATATCCACGGAGGGTGCTCCATTTGTTATTAGATCATTTAGGTATTCTTACTTAACCTTGGAATTTATATTATGTCAAGTATTATATTAATGTCGCTATCATCGATTAGGTTAGGGACTCGACTCACCTAATGTTTGGAATTTTTGGCAGGTGTTGGCTCTCTGCCCATGTTGCTGATAGACATTTATTATTGTGTAACAAGAGACCAATTTGTTAGATCTTTTATGCCATTCTCTGATGACGCCATTTTGGAACGTCTAAGTATAAGGGGCCGCCTAGTGTTTGTTATTGTTTTAGTGCCCATCTGGCCTTGGCGGTGACCGTTGTACCTTATAGCCCATCTGGCTTATGGTTAACGCTAGTACTCTTAAGCGCCTCTCCCTCATTGAGCTGTACCATGTTTTTTCTGTAAATAAATTTATAACTCTCTTGTGCTTACCTCTGTGTGTTATTTGTTATTTGTGTGGGATAATGATGGGGGGTAGGTCACAACATTGTCATGCATTTGTGGCCGTCAGACACAAAGGTGTAAAATTGAGGTTGAGACAAAGTCTCCTGAAGAGTACTTCAGAATTTCAATTTTTGTGTCTTTAGATTCTTTCAGTAATGTGATAGAACAGCGCTTCCTGAACACAAAGATATATCACAGTTTTTTATTTGTATTTTGGCTAGTGAGGAAATTATTTATCCAGCTCCAGAGCAAGAGGATAGCATGATAAAGCTTACCACTTTTTATGAAGATGACCCAGAGTGTGATTTGAATATAGCAATTAGAGAATTACAGCTTTGTCAAAGCCACATAGGATGGATTTTAAAGGAACCTAAAAATGCTATCGGATTTTATTAGGAGTGCAACTGAAATGTTTTTCCAGTCATAAACAGATTGCTAAAGATTCTTGCTACCCTTCCAGTCTCCAAAAGTACAAGTGAGCAGTCTTTCTCGACATTGCTAAAAACTTATATTAGAAACACTACAAGGGAGCAAAGACTGACAAGTTTGGCTATGTTAAACATTCACCAAGAAATCAGTGTTACTTGGGAAAGTCATAGATATTTTAGCCGCATCTCCACGGTGATAAGATTTTCTATTAGTAATTATGTAACTGAACTTTTCAACTATAATTGTTTATTCATATTTAGTCATAATTCCTGCATAATGAATTTATAGTTAATTTTGTCACATCATTATTTTAAAGTAATATTCTGTTAATTATGTTTGTATTACTATACTTTTATTTATAAGTGTAACCTAGTAAATTTTTTATTTTGCAAGTTTAAATAAATCTTTGTTGATTAAAAAAGGGTAGTAACATTAAGCTAGAGGCTGTTAAATTTCAACATACTTCTTTATACATGAAATTCAGTGTAGGGTTAAAATATAAAAACCTAAGCTCCCNCTGTCACTTCTGACCGTCTAAATTAGGTATATACCTAAATGTTGACTGTCAGCTGTGAGCTATCAGTCAGTACCAAAGAAGCCATGGGGCTACTGTAGTTATGCCACTGGTTCAATCTGTTAACACATTTGAATAAAATGTGAAGAATCTGAAGCACACTGTTAACAGGTCTAGTAGACTAACAAAGGTCATTCATTTTGATTTACTTTTAGCAAAGCAATCAAAATATTTAACAAATAACTTTTATTATTACAAAAGGATACACAGTCTCTCTCTCTCTTTCTCTCTCTCTCTCTCTCTCTCTATATATATATATATATTCTCTCATTCACATTAATGTCTCAATAGTTTTAAATTGAGATCTAAAAATATCTTAAATAAAGAAAAGGGGGGGGGATAATCAAGTCCAACATATAAGTTAATTGCTATTCATTACTCAATTTTTTGAAAATGACAACTTGATTACCCCCCCCCCTTTTTTCTTTATTTCAGATATTTTTAGATCTCAATTTAAAACTATTGAGACGTTAATGTGAATGAGAATAATTAAGAAGAAAAAAAAAGGAAGCACAGATAATCGAGCAGCTGTAAAGAGTCAAAAAGAATTTAAATGGCAAATGTTGCCAATATAAAGTATAAAATTTGTGTGTTGAATTTTACATAAAGTCTTGGGTTTATCTAAATTACTTATTTGTTTAAAAGAAGATAAGTTAGCACTTGAAGAAACAATGATTCACCAGTACTTTTATTATTTTATCATTTTGATGCAAAATTTACATTTCAATGTGTTGATAAGTTTTATCTCCCTACACATGCGTCAATGACATTTTAATTACATGTATGATGTCAATAAAGGTTAATATAATGGGTTAATCCTTATCAAATAAGTAAGAAATTCCTATCAGTTCATATGAAATTTTGAAAATGATCCACTTGAGAAAAATAATGCCAGATTCAGAGCTTAAAAAAAGACAGTAGTATGCCGTAAAATAATAATAAAAAATAGACTACTGTTAAATTATATATAAGTAAAACTTTATATAATTGCTTTCTTTAATGATTTTAGTCTTTTTTTAAAAAGGAATGCTCCACAGATATTTTCTGTTGTAATGGGCAAAATGTATTTAAGACACCTACTAAGAAATATGTATATGTTAACAAATAAGGTTCCTAAGAAAAGTGATGTGTGTTAACATGAAAATGTAGTAGGCCTAAAACACAATGGGGAAAAGACTTTTATTTTCTATGACTCAATTTCGCACGGGGTAAATTATTGGGAACTAACTAAGCTCAAGAATTCAGGAAAGCAACTCTTTATAATTACTCTAATTTTGTTGTTTTGTTATAAACTTATAACTTTCGAAATTTGGTTTTATTTTTATTTGTGGAGCAAGACTCTATTTTCAATACCTTTGTATCTCGTTGTAAAATTATGAATATTACACAAGTATCAATATGTTTTTTTAAAGACTTAGCCTTCTATGAACTCATTTTTAGCACTCTAAAACTCATAGCTAAAGTGTATTAGTTGGTTATGATATAAATTGCTCTAACCTGTCGCAGTTGTGACCGAGTGTAAAATCTTTGCATTGAATGCAAGCTCCTGTTCGTGAGTCACAAGTGTCAGCAAGTCCATTACATTCACAGCGTTGACAGTTTGGAAAATTCCAAAATCCTGGTTGACATTGGTCACATTCTCGACCGTATGTATTAGGACGACATTTACACTGACCAGTTTGGGGATCACAGAAGTTGTCCAAAGCACCAATAGAGTTGCAATCACATGCTAAAAATAAGTAGAGAAAAATAATATGATACCATTTGTAAATTAAAAATGTAATTTTTTATCCTACAACTAATTAAATGAGAGAATAACAAGCCTTTTAAATAAAAAACAAAGTAATTCTTGTTAAAATTCAGCATACTTTTTTTATTACTAATACCACGTCTCATTGTCTGTTTGGGTTGTTCGCTTGCAGCATATTAACACTGATTAAAGTGCACAAGTTTTTTTAATATCCTCTATATTAATTATATCTAGAAATATATTTTAACTTGTGTGTATAAAATGAAAGGGCTGGGACGATGCCAATTATCAATCCAATCATTGGCTGACTATAGCACAATAGGTAAGCTGATGATAGGCACTTTGCTTGCTGAAAAACCCAATCTTTTGCTAATGGGCCCGTCCATGCAAGGAATTGGTGACTCATTATTGTTAAGCTATTGGCAAACAGTCTTATCCTTTGTTTTGTTGCTAGGAGTGGGGTGTGGGGTGGCTGCTAGTGTACTATGAGAAAACATTTACTTCTTTCATCAAAAGCAAGATAGGAGAGGGGATGTTGAGAATAGAGAGGTCAGTGAGAGAAAAGCTGTATTGCAGAGATTGTGAATAAGGAGGATTTATCTTTGCAAGGTCATAGTTAATTGGCCCAGCCATATATTAAATTTATAGTTTTAGAAGGCATATTAAACAGGGACATGCAAGTTTTCAGATATTTGAACCAAGCCTGAACTAAATAACTTGGGATTGAGATGGATAGATTTATGTGCTAGCAATTTCGATCTTCTTGAAAAAGGTTATTTCTTAGCTTTGTACCATGTGTCTGGTGATAAATTACTCATTATTTACTCTTCTTTATACTTATTGGGGATGTGGTTTGTGAAATAATTCACAGTTAGATAGCGATAGGGGATAAAGTTTGGGGAAAGGCCCAAAAAAAGGATATTGTGCAGATGGCCATTGGAATGTCAAGGTCAGCAACTGAGTTAACTCGTTGTTGAATTGAGGACGGTATAATAATATATAAAGAAGAAATAGGAAAGCCATCTATCTATTTGGAGGGCTGTTAGAACATAAATAAGCTTAGTTGCAAGACAGTGTCGAATACAGCTTTATGCAAGTGTATTATATGCATCTCAAAAAACCTGCATGCTCTATTCTTTCTCTCTGGTAGGAAGTCAGCATCAGGTGAACATCTGTGCTCCCAACGGGCAGCGAAATTAAGGAGGGATAGGATGTGTTTGCATTCAAGCATTGCTAAATCTGCACATCCAAACCTATTATCACATATACATTTTAAAAAGCTTATTAGGAATATTGAATTGTATCAGAGTTAATGTTCATAATAGTATTACAGTATATTTAAAAGTTAATTTTATAATTTACTTTGGTTTTATTATTTTTTTAATATTCAAAAGAACAAGTTTAAAACTTATTTTATTTTATCTTAACTATCTGTCTCTTATCATGTTAGAAAACATTCTAAAAATATATAATAAAGTTTTGATAAAAGGATTATGAAGATTGAAATCTCAAATTAAAAGTGTTATAATCGAATTGATGAGTCATTTAATGTAGTTTATTGATTGATTTCAACTAGGTACTCGAACAAATATGAATAGATAATGACAGTGAGAATTAACTAAAAAGGAAGTTATTTAATTAACTAATACAAGTGATGCTTGTTGCAAATTAATAAATTGTGTCATAAAAATTGCTATCCACTTTTTGATAAATTTTTTTAGTTATCAATTAGATTAAGGTTGTGGTATATATAAAAACACCATTTGGAAATGATTCCTTAATAATTCTAGTATATAGGAGCAAATAATAAATAAAAGTTTAAAATTAATTAACCAAGATTAAATTCACAAGTGAAGCGTGTAAAAATTCAAAGTGTCATAAAAATTGTTAACCTATTAAAAAGATACAATATTTTTAAATATTACCCAGGTTATATTACAAAGTTCATTAATAGAATGCAGTTATTTATAATGTGATTTGCTGATATTTAAAATTATTCTGAAATTTTAAAAATGACACCTGTACACGGGAATCGAGCCCGGGACCTTCCCATGTCCAGGTGTAATTTTTCAATTTTCAGAATATGATATCTAGATGCAGCTAAATCCATACTAAAACAAATATAATAGCTTGGCTATATGATTCTTATTTAAAATTAGTTAAATATTTGTAAAATAATAGAAGAAAGTTCAAGTCTCAAAGTCTTCTCTTACTTTACAAACTTTTATCTGATTTTAAATAACAACAAATTGCATTATTAAATAACTGCATTCTATTAATGAACTTGAGTGAAATAATAGAAGAAATTTTTAAGTCTTAAAACATTCTATTATTTTACAAACATTCAACTAATTTAAAACTTCAACACTATTTGTACCAGTAATTTTAGATATTTCAGATAAAAAAATTCATACAAGCAGTGACATAGTGTGGAGGGGCCTTAGGGGCGGTTGACCCGGGTGCAAAATTTCAAAAGAAAATAATAGTGGCTATTTCAAGTACAGCCTGTGAATAAAACTTTGAAAAATGAACTTGTCAAGAGAGGGGCAATTTGGTTTCCTTGCATGCTTTTTCAGAAGGCCAAAGAGAAAAGTTCCTTTGACAAGCCAAGTGAATTTAATGCATGGATAAAACTAAACCCAAGATTACTAGAGCATGAGTGCAGTTCATATCACCTCAGTTCATTTACAATGTGGAAAGAATTTGAAATGTGGCTACAGAAACAAGAGACTAGTGATGATGCTACTCAGCTTGCACAACAGAGGTCATTTGAGTAATGGAAGGCAATCTTTACCAAAATACTTGATTGTGCCAGGCAACCTTACCCTTACGTGGTCACTCAGAAGATCTAAGCACAGAAAGTAGTTTTGGAAATTTCTTAGAAACTGTTAAGTTACTTACCAAATATGACCCAGTTGCCAATCAGCACCTTCATAAAGTTCAGCAGACAGATGACTACGCTGTGTCCTATCTTTCTCTGCAGTTTCCGAATGAGTTCATCAGCCTGCTCGGTGCTTATATTAGAACAGCCATCTTCCAAAAATTGCAATGGCCAAGTACTTTGATATCATATTTGATAGTACTCCAGATATTTCTCACATTAACCAAATGTCCCAAGTTATTCGATATGTGCACATTGAAGATACCGATGTTAGCATGGTAGTCTTTAATTGACTTTATTCAGTTACATGGAAAATCAGTTGATGCCATTACAAAACAGATTTGTAACAAGCTGCAAGCAGATGGGCTTTTAAGCTGAAGCACTGCTTTGGCCAAGGATACGACAATGCAGCTACTATGGCTGGACACATAAGTGGGGTACAAAAACATATTTTGGATATCAATCCCAAAGAAGTGTTTGTGCCCAATCTTGCTGGTGTGCATAGAGTTGGTGTTGGGACACAGTCTGTGACTTCTTTGGCACTGTGGAAAAGGTGTACACGTTCTTTCAAAGCCCCACTCATGGTGGGATGTTCTTACAGAACATGTACCAATTCACTTAAAGTGATCATGTGAAACAAGAAGGAATTCAAAGCATGAAGTGTAAGAGTACTTGTGAGTACACCGAGGAAATAATAGATGCTTTGGAAACGTTGAGAGATAGGCCAGAAGAAACCTCCCAAATCAAGGGTGATAAAGGAAGTCTGTTAGTTTGCATCATGACCTATTATTTTTTCTAATTCTTGTATTTTTGGTACCCAATACTAACTGAAGTGAATGATACACATATCTACCTACAGCAAGAAGCTGCGGGAGAGTTTGACTAACTTTGTTGTGATATTAAGAATATTTTTGGCTATCACTCTTTCAATTGCCAGTTGTAAAATAAGTTTCCCAAAACTTAAATCAATCAAAACGCATCAAGAAAGACTTAGAAGCCTTATAATGTTTTCAATTGAGAGAGATTTCAGTACCGTTATTGAAAAATTTGCACAAATTAAAACCAAGAGATTTTAAATAAATTTAAGTATACTAGCTTTAAATTAATTTTACTTTAATAAGTCAATACTTTTATAAAATACAATACATGTGCTTAGGGACCAAGGGGTTTAATTCTGAATTAGAAGGGATTCCGGGAGTGCTAAGGGTCCACGGATTAGGGGTCACAATACTTGCCTTGCCCCGGGCGCTGGCAACTCAGGCTATGGCACTGCTTACAACTAAAGGAATTTGTAGACAAATTATATCTAGCCTTCAGATTGAAATTCTATATAATATTTTTGTCCCCTCACCCCACAACTGCCATGACACCAATGGTCTTGTGTAACAATGGTACCAACTTAATGTTAAGACACTGTATCTGCTACAGTAAACTTTCTTTAATGAAGACGTAAATACATTTATTAAGTCTAAGTAATTTCAATGATTGAGATATTATATGGTGAACATGATAGTGAAAGTAGAGTTTGTTGTCAGGAGAACACATAGATCATTAATATAAAGGGAGCGAACTATGTTATCATTCTTCAATTTATAATTAAAAGATGTTGGATTGGTTTTTCTAGTAAAAGACATGGATTTGGACGGTAAATATTAGATTTATCAATATACATTCATTTTCAATAGACCATTGTGAAATACTATTTATGTAATTTTGTAAATCCATACAATATGCAGTTGATTTGATAATTTTAAATAGTTTTACATCACCCGCAAAAAGTAAATAACCAGGTGAGTTAAGTATTTACCAATGTCATCAACTAAACATTAAAGAGAAGAGGACCTAAATTAGAACCCTGTTGTAGGGTACATCACAAGGGGCTGAAAATGAGTTGAAGATGTGTGAATCTATTTTGATAGCAAATGATCTATTATGCAAATAGCTACTAAACCAATTTACATAATTATGAGTGAGATAGGCAAAAATTACAAAGTTTTGAGAGAATAAATAATATGTTACATAAGTCGAAAGCCTTACTTAGGTCAAAATAAATACAATCAAACGGACCTTGAGGGTCAACATACCCCAAATATCCTACTAAATTTTTGACAGTAGTTTTTTTTTATTAAGCCATGTTAATTTTCTGAGAGTTTATTCTTTAAGTGGTGTAAAGTATACTCATGTATTATTTTCTCGGATACTTTAGAGGAAGTGTTTAAGAGATAAAATGGTCCATAGTTAACTTTGTTTTTGATCCTTTTTTATAAATAGGTATCACAACAGATTATTTCCATACTAGGGGGAAAGTTTCATTTGACAATTTAATAATAAAGATATGGCTAACGATGAACTGAGAATGTTGGCACAGCCTTTAACATAAAAGTATGGAATTCTATCTGTCCTAGCACATCTAGTGAACTCAACTTATTGTTAGCATTAGCAACATCCTTGGGTATTATGTGACCAAGTACACTCCGTCGGGTTTGTAAGGTAGCAACTTATTGGCTCAGCCCACGCGATATGCTAGACCGCCACACATGACTGCAGAATAGTTTGCCTAGCTACACCCAAGGCTGAATTTAGAGAAGGGCAATTATTCGTTACATACTTAGTTAATTAATTATGTTTTGTCTCATTAATAGATGGGCTTGCTTTTTTTAGCTGTTAAAGATTTAACCACGCCACACATTGTTTTGGCAGCACTGCAAACCCACATTTATCGGTTTTACATGGAACATTAAAGCAGGTCTCCCTCCCTCTTTTCACTGTAAATAGCTAATTATGAATTTATTAATGATTAATTATAATATTCCACATATGTAAAGCAAATAACATATAACCTATAAAAGATTTTTACTTTATTTGTAAGACACTGAGTTAACAAAAAACTTTGATAATTTAAGGGCACCAATCCCGATATAAAATATTTTATATTATTTCTGGGTGGACAAAAAAAAAGATATTTGATAAAATCTTATCTATTGGACATATTTTAGTTATAAAAGTGAATTTATTTGTTTCTTCAACGTTACTATGACTGTCTATACAACTTTGTGGTACCATAGTTCGATTCCATACTTTATTTAATGTTACCATAACGGCCACAACATAAATAATGGTAAAAAGTTTTGATACAAACTTTGATTTGGATAAATGATAAATTAATAAGATTTACGTTGATGATAATTTTCTAATAAATTAAGTGTATAATGTTAATTATGTTTTTTTTGTCAAATCTATTTTATTAATAAATCAATTCTGGAAATCCAAACCTTAAAACTGGCCATAACGTAGGCAATTATCAATATAGGAGCAAGGAGATTTAAATAATTTAAACGAAAGAATAAATATTGTGTTTGGTTTACGTGCTTAAAAACACTTTACATAATTTCTATGCTTTTTTAGGTTTGGAATGTAGAAATCATTAAGTAAAAAAATATAGTAGCTCTGTACTGTTTTTAAGAATGTCTGTCTGTTGCCAAAGATACCTGGAAATTCATAACAGATTGTGGTGCATTTATTTATAATCATTAGGATGTCTGCTAAGGGAGCATTTCACACACTTAGAGGCAGGGGTTGAGTTTCCGTTAAAGATACGGCCAAATTTATTTATATCTGTAACTTATTATCTCTGGAACCACTTAACTGATTGCGGTGCGGTTTCTACTTTTATACTGGACCAATTTCCTGGCAGGATCTAGCATTATTTGTGTATAATCAAGTGTTTCGGTGTGAGTCCCAGTGAAGGGCCAGACGATGGTTTGTATACATTGATGGAACCATATAATTACTGTGGTGTAATTTTTATTATTCGCTAGAGTATTTATCCAGGCATTTTTAGAGTAATAATTATAATCGGGTATTTGGTGGGAGTCCCGGTGAAGTGTCACATGGATATTTGTGTGTATATATATATATATGGAACCACTTAACCAATTGCAATGTAGTTTTTCTTTTTTTGTATAAAATTTATCCAGGCATGTTTTAGCATGATAAAATCAGGTTTTGTGTTGTGAGTCTCGGTGAAAGACCAGCCTGATATTAGTGTATATCTATGTAACAGCAAACCGATTCTGAAGTTGTTTATTATATTCTGTAGTATATTAACAAGGCAAATTGTAGCATGATATACTTAGGTCTTGGGTTTCGAGTCCCTGTTAAAAGTTTGGAATGGATGTTGTATATATGTTATCTAGGATATTTATAACCACATAAGTGATTGCAGTGCAGTTTTTTCAATTATGTAGTATTTATATCAAGGCAGGTTTTAACATTAGTATAACCCGCCTCAGTGGCGTAGTTAGCTAATGCGCCAGTCCTGTTGAGCTAGACCACCAAGGACGGGAAGCTCGAGGTTCAAGTCTAGGTCGGGTGAACTGGGGTGGTTTTCCCTAAATGGTTTTCCAGTCTCCCTCCTCCCAAATGCGGGTTCACTTCCTGTAAATTCAACCTTCCCAATTCTTAATTCATAAGTGTAATTAGTACTTAAGCGCATAATCAAACGGTTAGTAAGACGCGGTGCTAGATTAAAAAAAACGTTGGTTTAATCGAGTGTTTTGCTGCGAGTCCCTGGAACTGCTGACAGGCCTAGCGATAATGAATATTGAGGGTCAGCTGGAAAGTGAAATTCCGTTCTTCCACGATGGGGGTAGTATAGTATAGAGTGAAATATAGGATAATATTTATATGTATTAATGTATGTAATATATATGTTATATATGTAATAATAACTATTTCAACCGCCTTTGCTATTCATCTGGGCTAAACGCATTAAATAATTATTGTGGCATAGTGATGAAGAAGATACAAATTAAAGAGTATGTAACCACATTTGCAAGGAGTTGGTTAACAATGTAGGATAACGTCCCTCAATATTTCCGGCCAGTATGAGAACCCTGTTTCATCCATCACTGAAAATGGACCATATGATAAAATTTGTCTACTGCATCGGTAGTCACGTGGAGACAAATTTTCTCATATGGTCCATTTTCAGTGATGGATGAAACAGGGTTCTCATACTGGCCGGAAATATTGAGGGACGTTATCCTACATTGTTAACCAACTCCTTGCAAATGTGGTTACATACTCTTTAATTTGTATCTTCTTCATCACTATGCCACAATAATTATTTAATGCGTTTAGCCCAGATGAATAGCAAAGGCGGTTGAAATAGTTATTATTACATATATAACATATATATTACATACATTAATACATATAAATATTATCCTATATTTCACTCTATACTATACTACCCCCATCGTGGAAGAACGGAATTTCACTTTCCAGCTGACCCTCAATATTCATTATCGCTAGGCCTGTCAGCAGTTCCAGGGACTCGCAGCAAAACACTCGATTAAACCAACGTTTTTTTTAATCTAGCACCGCGTCTTACTAACCGTTTGATTATGCGCTTAAGTACTAATTACACTTATGAATTAAGAATTGGGAAGGTTGAATTTACAGGAAGTGAACCCGCATTTGGGAGGAGGGAGACTGGAAAACCATTTAGGGAAAACCACCCCAGTTCACCCGACCTAGACTTGAACCTCGAGCTTCCCGTCCTTGGTGGTCTAGCTCAACAGGACTGGCGCATTAGCTAACTACGCCACTGAGGCGGGTTATACTAATGTTAAAACCTGCCTTGATATAAATACTACATAATTGAAAAAACTGCACTGCAATCACTTATGTGGTTATAAATATCCTAGATAACATATATACAACATCCATTCCAAACTTTTAACAGGGACTCGAAACCCAAGACCTAAGTATATCATGCTACAATTTGCCTTGTTAATATACTACAGAATATAATAAACAACTTCAGAATCGGTTTGCTGTTACATAGATATACACTAATATCAGGCTGGTCTTTCACCGAGACTCACAACACAAAACCTGATTTTATCATGCTAAAACATGCCTGGATAAATTTTATACAAAAAAAGAAAAACTACATTGCAATTGGTTAAGTGGTTCCATATATATATATATACACACAAATATCCATGTGACACTTCACCGGGACTCCCACCAAATACCCGATTATAATTATTACTCTAAAAATGCCTGGATAAATACTCTAGCGAATAATAAAAATTACACCACAGTAATTATATGGTTCCATCAATGTATACAAACCATCGTCTGGCCCTTCACTGGGACTCACACCGAAACACTTGATTATACACAAATAATGCTAGATCCTGCCAGGAAATTGGTCCAGTATAAAAGTAGAAACCGCACCGCAATCAGTTAAGTGGTTCCAGAGATAATAAGTTACAGATATAAATAAATTTGGCCGTATCTTTAACGGAAACTCAACCCCTGCCTCTAAGTGTGTGAAATGCTCCCTTAGCAGACATCCTAATGATTATAAATAAATGCACCACAATCTGTTATGAATTTCCAGGTATCTTTGGCAACAGACAGACATTCTTAAAAACAGTACAGAGCTACTATATTTTTTTACTTAATGATTTCTACATTCCAAACCTAAAAAAGCATAGAAATTATGTAAAGTGTTTTTAAGCACGTAAACCAAACACAATATTTATTCTTTCGTTTAAATTATTTAAATCTCCTTGCTCCTATATTGATAATTGCCTACGTTATGGCCAGTTTTAAGGTTTGGATTTCCAGAATTGATTTATTAATAAAATAGATTTGACAAAAAAAACATAATTAACATTATACACTTAATTTATTAGAAAATTATCATCAACGTAAATCTTATTAATTTATCATTTATCCAAATCAAAGTTTGTATCAAAACTTTTTACCATTATTTATGTTGTGGCCGTTATGGTAACATTAAATAAAGTATGGAATCGAACTATGGTACCACAAAGTTGTATAGACAGTCATAGTAACGTTGAAGAAACAAATAAATTCACTTTTATAACTAAAATATGTCCAATAGATAAGATTTTATCAAATATCTTTTTTTTTGTCCACCCAGAAATAATTTAAAATATGTTAAATCGAGATTTGTGCCCTTAAATTATCAAAGTTTTTTGTTAACTCAGTGTCTTACAAATAAAGTAAAAATCTTTTATAGGTTATATGTTATTTGCTTACATATGTGGAATATTATAATTAATCATTAATAAATTCATAATTAGCTATTTACAGTGAAAAGAGGGAGGGAGAGCTGCTTTAATGTTCCATGTAAAACCGATAAATGTGGGTAGCAGTGCTGCCAAAATAATGCGTGGCGTGGTTAAATCTTTAACAGCTAAGAAAAAGCAAGCCCATATATTAATGAGACAAAACATAATTAATTAACTTAGTATGTAACGAATAATTGATTTTATTGAGAAGAGAATAAAAAAGTAAGATTAATTTAGTAGATCAAACCATTTGGACAACGCAAAAAGACATAACCCCTCCCCCATCATTCCTTCCAAACAGTCAAGAAATAATTTAAGGACTTAAGCCCTTCTCTAAATTCAGCCTTGGGCGTAGCTAGGCAAACTATTCTGCAGTCATGTGTGGCAGTCTAGCATACCGCGTGGGCTGAGTCAATAAGTTGCAACTTACAATTTCGACGGAGTGTACACTAGTTTCAATAACGGGGCAGAGAAAGACAGGTAAGGCTGGATTATACACAATGAAAGTAGTTCCCAAACTCAATTTACTTTACATCCATTACTGTTTCCAGCTTGTGGCCTGGAACAGTTTCTTTATTAAAGTCATATATTTTCCACTAGCGGCTTGTTAGGCCTGTTGTAACATATAATCTAATTTAAGACTAGGACAGGCACAACATTTAGGGCTGTATGGAAGAACTTGACTAAGTGGATGATGCTAAGTGGACACTAGCGTGGGTTTGCTTGCATCATCCTAGGTTAAAAGGTGGAGCGATAGTGTGGTCCTGAACAGAATACCGGTCGACTAAGTATTCACTAACGTTCTTGCATACCACCCCCAATCCCCGGCCATTAATTCATCACTGTGAAAGGGGTAAGTTCACATTACAGAAATGATACATTTTTCAGTCATTTTGGGAATTAAACCCAGGTCCCTTAGCTCAGTAGACAGATACGCTACCAACTGAAGTATGGTGTCAGATTTCCAAACTCATTTGCAAATAATAAAGGATCTATTATAATCTTCCCATTAATTTCTAGGTTTGGTGTGGATTCTTTATTCATTCAATTACATTCATACAGATACGCTACCAACTGAAGTATGGTGTCAGATTTCCAAACTCATTTGCAAATAATTAAGGATCTGTTATAATTTTCCCATTAATTTCTAGGTTTGGTGTGGATACTTTATTCATACAATTATTTTTAGCTAATTTCTAAGAATTCTTGGATTATCTTTTGTTACTATTTTTTATTGAGTTCATCTAGATGGCTATAAAATTGTTTTAGCTAATTTATAAAAGTGTGAAAAACATGAGTGGAATTCACTATTACTGTTTCGTTTTTTCCTTATATAGTATAATATTACACCATTGAGGAAAAACAATTTGGAGGAATTTTGGATAGTAATTTGAGGAATATACGTTTGGATTTTCCTTTGGACTGATTTGGTGAAATTAACTGTGGCCATGTTGGTATCAGTAGTTGAATAAACACAATAACAATAAGCAGTTGCCAGGTCATTCATTGTAAAGATTGAAGTAATCATCACATGCATAATTAATATATGTGGTGGTGATAATTATTTTTACTATCAATACGTTCATCTAGTGTGATGTATTTCCATGTAGGTTGGTTAACATGTATGGTGATGTAATAAATTATTGTCTGCTTCCCATCATGCCCCACCCTAATCGAGTCTGTGTTCTCGACCAAGCCGCATTCACTAGGGTAGCAACTTTCAATTAACAAAGTCATGTTTTTATTACAGCCAGCCTTACCTTGTTACAAACGTAACATCTAGTGTAATCAATAAAGGCTGATGAGCTATATCAATATATAGTTGTGGTAGTAAGTATTATTACTACTACTTTCTGAGGAAGAAGCAATAAGATCATTGAAATATTAAAATATCTGTAAATATGTTAGTGGCTTTACTTTTATTTATGCTTTATTTTTCTACATTTCTATTATTTAATTTATTACATATTATTTATGTATATATTTTGTATAGTGCACTTTAATTCATACATGTTATTTAAATTCTATTTACTCCACCCCAAAAAAATGTTGTGCTCACTCCAACATCTTGGAAAATAGTGTCGAAAATTATGGTTGTAAACTTTTTTAAAATAGGTCCATTATACTAAAGAAAATTTAAATAAACATTGTTAAGGATCTAATAAAGTATAATTTTTATCATTGTCACTTTTGGTTTTGTTATGTCTGGAGACACAAAATGGGTTCAAACTTTAGTCCCATTTGGATAATTTCATGCATGTCGTCAATGTGGGTCTGGTATATTGATGGAATGTCATGCATGCCGTCAATGTGGGTCTGGTATGTTGATGGAATGTCATGCATGCCGTCAATGTGGGTCTGGTATGTTGATGGCATGGCATGTCATGGATGTCGTCAATGTGGGTCTGGTATATTGATGGAATGTCATGCATGCCGTCAATGTGGGTCTGGTATGTTGATGGAATGTCATGGATGTCGTCAATGTGGGTCTGGTATGTTGATGGAATGTCATGCATGCCGTCAATGTGGGTCTGGTATGTTGATGGAATGTCATGCATGTCATCAATGTGGGTCTGGTATGTTGATGGCATGGCATGTCATGGATGTCGTCAATGTGGGTTTGGTATGTTGATGGAATGTCATGCATGTTGTCAATGTGGGTCTGGTATGTTGATGGCATGTCATGGATGTCGTCAATGTGGGTCTGGTAATGTTGATGGAACGTCATGCATGTCGTCAATGTGGGTCTGGTATGTTGATGGAATGTCATGCATGTCATCAATGTGGGTCTGGTATGTTGATGACAAGTGATTTAAACAAAAGTTTGTAAGAAAACAAAGTTATTTTACCGTCGCATCTTACATGTTCGGGTTATATGCTTATGTACTAATTACACAAATGGTTTCAGGGATTAGGGAAGTTATATTATAGGAAAAATACTCATATTTGTGTGGCGAGAGATTGGAAAACAATTTTGGAAAAAAAACCTAGTACACTCATCAGAGATTCAAACCTCGATCTTCCCAACATAAGCAGCCTAGTCTATTACAAAAGTGACACCTTAGACTATTTGACTACCAATGAAGCGGGTTATTTTATGTAAATCATTGTTAACTATACAAAACCCAAAATTGTGCAAATAAATAATGATTAAAGCGCCATGTGGCATGCAGAGTGAGATCACAAATCTATGTTGTTCACAAGTTCTCAATAAATATTTAATCATAGGGAAGTATTCATAATAGTCTTTCATTTATGATTAAAAGAAAGTATGCTAGTCCAATGAATCCATTTGTTTGAGATCCCCCTTTAGGTTTGCTCTTTATCAGCTGAATGCTGGAGGAACGCCAAGGTGAGCAGCTCGTGGAGAGACAGTTTGCTGATGTTTTGATATGGGAGATGAATAAGGAACAAACGAAAAAAGTAGAATAGTTGTTTGTATAACCCTGTATGCAATAGGTACTTTTTTTTCACTCATATTTATGAAAATAATAAACTTTTCTAAATCTTTATTTCTAAATAAATATACAGAGCTTGTGATAACAATGAATTAGTACATGTCTCGTTTTTCTGATTAGTTTGAAATGTAATATACTACTAGAAATATTTGGGGCTAACTATTTCTCAGAAAAAAAGTATATATAGGTTTAATTAATGAGAGATCTATTTTAGGGCCTAAGTTTGAAAAAAGCTACAATTCAAAACTAGTTTTAAGAACAATGGGCTTCTTGACGTTTTATATATATATATATATATTTATTTGTTCAGATTTTATTTAATAAATTATTATTATTATTAGAAATATTTCTAATAACTAAATGTAATTGAATTGTTTTGAAGGACACATGTATGAGCTCATTTATAAATAAAATCAAGTTATAAAACCTAATTAAAATTATATTTTACCTTTACAACCTTCTGGTCCAAAACCATAAGTTCCTGGAGCACAGCGATCACAGGCACGACCAACCACATTAGGTTTACATTGACATGCACCACCAAGAGAACTACATAAAGAGCTAACTGAACCTGTGGGATCACACTGACAAGCTGAAAAGAAAAAGAAAGGTAAATCAATACTGTAAAAAAGCAAACCATTATACTGTAGAAATGAATATTGAGTTATATAGGATTTGAACGTTGAAATAAAATCTGTAAGTTAGAGTTATATATCAATATATTGAACTAGAAACATTATGAATTAATAATGAGTTCCCTATTTGGAAAAAAAAAAAAATCATATTTGTAGGCCAACTTACAAAATGCCCCTCCATGAACATAGAAACCAATGCTGTGGTGGTATTTTTCACACACATCAGGAATATTTCCTCTCACAACTTCATAATAAGCTTGACCACATCTGTATCTTTCAAATTCTTGGCGCCGTATCTCATTTGGTAGAGTGTCACGAAAAAATGGTATACTTTCAATTCTTGGCACCAAAGCTATCTAAAAACAGTGGTATAACAGCATTTAAAAAGAATAATGTCAATATAGTAATTACAAGATTCAATACATGGCTACAGCATAATTCAATGTAAAACTTTCTCATGATTATGTCAATATTATTTTTAAAACTAACCATTGTGATGGTAAGCAAATATTACACCATGGATTGAGCAATATCAATATTTCAAATTTTCTTATAAGATTGAAAAAGAAACTGTCACAATTTAGTTTGTCAATTGTAATTAAACATTTGCAGACCAAGGTGTCATCTCACCTCATCTGGTTTCCTAATAACGGGTGTATCAGAGTAAAATATCAAAGATTAGAGAATATTGCTAAATAAGGCAGAAAAAAGTGATAAAGTGAAATATACAAGTAATGAAAGAGAAGGAGACAATGACCAAGATGTACAAAGAGATCAAATGATATTATTTATATTAACATGTACTAATAAAATTATTTATAGTATGGTGTCTAGCTGTGAGGAATGAAATCATATAAATAAGTTGATATACAATGTAAGAGGTCCTTTAATGCCTATTAACAAATAAAGAAAAATTTTAAGAGATAGTGTTTCATTGTTATGTTGGTTATTTTACGCAAATTTATCACATTCTAACCACAACTTATAATGAGGTCACTCAAAAACCAATGCATTGCACAAAGTGATTGCTTCAATGTCTTTGTCCATCAGCGGCTGCACACTTTAATTGTATATAGCATTCTCTAGCAGCCAACAAGATGTGTGTGTGTATAATATGCCATTTTTGGCCCGCTGACAACGGGGAGATCGGCGTTTGAACCCCGGTCAGGTCTAATGAGGGTGGTTTTCCTAAATGGTTTCACATCTCCTTCCAAACAAATGCAGGTACATTACCTATAAAATGCTTCCTTCCTCATCCCTAGACTATAAGAGTAATAATTATCATATATGCGCATAGCCTGAACAGGCAGTAAGATGCGGTAATAAAAAAAAGAGGTGTTGATGCACTCTTTCTCTGACTTGCAAGAAGAGTTGCTGATGTCGGTGCTCACTCTGGGTTTTATGTTGCCAATGCTTTCCATCCAATGTCCTAAGTAAGCTGTTTCTTGCAGGAATGGCTGTTAATTTACAATTCAGGTTTTTCCAGGTTATGTGGTGCTATCTCATGGTGCTTCTCCAAGAGTGGGGCTCAGTCCTGGTCTGGTTCTATTTGAATTGGTGTGTCATTCCACAGATTTAGTGGTACAAAAAAGAGCTATTCTCTATAATAATGTTGCTGCATTTCTGTCTGGAGCGATTTTGAAGCTTGTTTGGTTAATATGCCATCTTTGTCCAAGTTTGCTACTTTATACATAAAATCCAGTAAGAGCTTTTTTCCCTATGCCTTGGGTACACTTGGGATGGTTGGCAGAATATACCCGGATCCACACAGTATCTCCTAGATGAAAGTGTCACTTAGGGTGTTTGTTTGTCTCTTGATTTCCTCTCAAGATGGAGCATATCTAGAGCCATTACAATGAGCTGTGTTATGAATGTCTTGTGTTTACGATGGGTTTTAAGAAGCATTTGCAGAGCTGCTAGTTTAAAGTTGGCATGCTCGTATCAGCTCTTTCCCAATGTGGTGGAAAGGGTTGACAACGAACATCTGGAGCCGTCACCGGGTCTCGTCCAGTACATTACAGGTAAGGGGCCTTATTCGGAGTCGCTGTATAGGATGGAGCTGGTAGATTCGGAAGCGTGTGCATGTGGTGAGGTGGGTACTCCTGAGCACGTAGTGCTAGAATGTGCCCGGACGGCGGAGGCCAGAAGACCTAGCCAGTATGAAATACAGGGTATGCTGGTAGGGGATATGTTGAGAGACCCTAAGAATTGGAAATTCTGGACAGACTAGCCTCGGAAGCAACAGAGAGGGCCAAGATGGAATACATACAGGAGTTAAGGGAAAGGAGGAGACTAAGACAACGGGACAACAGGATGTGGGCGAGAAGGGGGGATGCAGGGACGACTAGTAGGAGTGACAGTGGAGGGGACAGTGACAGTGGAAGTGAGGAGAGTAGGGACGGGGACGGGGACAGTGAGGGG
>CABFVZ010001110.1:70627-109595 GCA_902151445.1 Timema monikensis
AAAAAAAAAAAAAATGCCATTCCAAGCTCCTCTGATAACACAGCCTTTAGAAGTGTTCAACTACTGTAGTAGGCCCTAACTTCCAAAACGGCATTGGTGTCTATATTATCTTTCAGGGATCAACAAGACTAGTGTGTGTGTGTGTGTGTGTGTGTGCGCGCGCGCGCTGGCACAAGTCATCAACTAACATTAATATATGCACTTTCTTTTACTGTTTACCACCATGTCTTACTACCCTTTTGGGTTGTACGCAATGTGCACTTATTATTCATGGGACAAATTAGAATTAATGAAAGAATTCCAAATAGAGGTTGAATATTAGAGACAGAAATGCAGACATCCTAAGAAACACAAAGGGGAGAAATAGAGTTGCCTTTTCTACCAGAAGTAGTTTTAATAAATAATACAGTTGAAAAAAGGAGAACCAGAATAAATCAATTCAAAGGAAGAAAATAAAAAATAAAATTGTTGAAGTGATTAAAATAAAATAATCATCTGATTTTGACCCAAGTTTTGGCACCAGGATCTATAAAACCAGTTGAAGTGTGAATAACAGTGAGAAAAGATGCAAAACAGCATTTTGCCTGGCAGGGTTAATTTCCAACATATTACATGAAACTGTTGAAAGACAGGGTTAAGGGGGGTGTTGTATTATATGACATCATCTAAATGGGTGACAATCCTAAAGAACAATGGAAGTGTATGTATTTTTAGATATTTCAAAATGACAATATATTGGGACATATTACTTGTTCTTCCTTATATAACATATATAGTCACTAACCTAGAGGGTGGCAAGGTCTTCATAAAAATAGACTTATTGACTGTGTACTAGCAAGGGAAAGCAAAGGAGGACTCTTAGGAACTATATTAAATGTCAACATGCAATTAGGAATATTTCATTACATTCAGGTGCTACATAGAATATAGAGTTCAAATGTTTTGTTGTGCATGACAATAAATACAAATTTAGAAATACAATAACTAGAGTAGGTAAAGACTATGTAAACTGGATGATATTCTGATTTTGGAAATTTATAAGGAAAATATTTCTCAGCAGATTTCAGCTGCTAAAGAAAGTACAAATATCATAAGGATTAATATAAAAATAGCCCGCTTCGGTGGACACATGGTTCAAGACACTATTCTCGCAGGGAGACTAAACTGTCAATGATGGGGAGATTGAGGTTTGAATCTTGATAAGGTGTACTGAGGGTGGTTTTTCCAAAATGATTTTCCAATCTTCCCCCACGCAAATGCGTGTACACTTCCTCTAAATATAGCCTTCCTAAACCCTAAAAGCATTAGCGTAATTAGTACATAGGCATATAACCTGAATGGTTAGTAAGCTGTGGTGCTAAAAAATATATAGAGAATTATGTGAATTTTTAAAATATGATTTTTAACATTCCTATGGTATATCAAGATAATGTTTAGTAATCATGTAAATTTTCATCCTCAAGATTATGATGAATCGTTATGTTTTATGTGTGTCCAAACCCAAAAAAGTGGCTTTCACAATTCTATCTATCCCCATGTGTGTCTGTCTGTCCCTGGTTACAGTTCTTGACAATTTGATAGTTTTTGTTCATACTTGATATCTAGATTCTATTGGGCAAAATTTCAGTTTTTTTTTAATGTTGACCGTAGCTCTAAAATAAAGGGTGGTTTAGGGATTTTTTTTTTTTTTAATTTCCAAATTTTGAAAATAGATCTAGCAATTTTGTTTAAAATGTACATCTGGAGAGTGTTTGACGTGAAATATAAAACTATGTACAAGTACTTTGGAGGAAAATGGTAAAGGTAATGAGGTGCAATAAAAAAAATCCCTGCATTTTTCTGTGCTTCATGGCAATCTTATTTGATACTCTGGTTAAAGTCCCTAACATATCTAACACCAAACTAACATATTCAGATATGATATAAATTGAAACACACTTTGCGGTCTAACAAGACATATCCACAATCAGTCGAGCTCTGGACACTTTAGGGTAAATACCTTCACAATCAATGTTATCACCCCAAAATATAAAATAAATGATACTACACAATTACATAAACTTATTCATGTTATATATTAACTGCGTAGAAGAAAATTTTCAAAAATAGGTTTTCAGTAAACTACCTTTAAGTTTCCTCAGAAAAACATACACATTATCTTGTTAAACACTCTTTATATGCACATTTTAAACCTAATTGTTTAAATATTTTTATCAAATTTTCAAAAATAAGTTCTTGGTAAACAAGTCTAAAATTACTTTTGATTTGTTAAAATAAAAATGTATATTTATTAATAATGAAAATTTATTCTCTAATACCTATTTTGAACTCAATCTTCAAGGCGAATTTTAAAAAATTCCAAATTTTCTATAACTTGTAAGTAAACTACCATAAAATGTATCTATTTAAGAAAACTAAACATATATTACTATTCATCATATAAAATATTCTCCTGATACCAATTGTGAACAAAATCGTTAGAGCTATTTAAAAAAAACTCAAATTTTACAAAAATTAACAAATTAACTATTACAAGATTATTATTTTTTTGTAAAAACAATATATACATAATTATTTAAATAGTAAAAACTTGATACCTATTTTAGAAGCAAATCGGTGGAACCATTTTTTTCTATGCTTTCAAAATATAGTGAAGAAAGGAAAATTTAAAAAATGAAGTTAAAAAGAATGGTTCTTTATAATCATGAATCAAGATCGTCTAACATACCTTTCCTTATTCAGCATATACTTTATATTGACTTTAAATACATTATTGACATGTTTGTTGCAAAGAAACCAAGGAAACTTTGTATTATAATGAGAGTTTTCATTAAGTCTTTATGTAACCTAATTCCTTTTAATTTATTACACACACACACACACACACACACCAACATACAAACACACCTAATCACACCATTTCATTATAGGATAGGAAGGCATTGTGCATATAGCTAAAAAAAACTCTGTACTTTATCCATTGTGTCACTACTTTCTCCACACTTCCTTACCCTTGCATACTCCCTTCACTTCAACAACATCTATACACTGAGTCCTACGTGCTCTTTCATTCTTAAAACTCCTTTTTAGCCATGTATAGCATGGCCTACCCCTTTCTTTAGATCCACACACTCTACCTTCAAATATGTGTTCTGTCACTCGATCTACACTCATCCTCTCAACATGTCCAAACCACCCTAAGACACTTCTTTCACATTGACCTAATTAATTACTTTTCAAACCACACTCCTTCACCCATTCAATACAGACTCTGTCCATACAAGTTTATCCACATACATTTATTAAATATTGCATTGCAAC
Source organism: Timema monikensis (assembly GCA_902151445.1). Taxonomy (NCBI): domain Eukaryota; kingdom Metazoa; phylum Arthropoda; class Insecta; order Phasmatodea; family Timematidae; genus Timema; species Timema monikensis. The sequence goes on from CABFVZ010001110.1 coordinate 73,949, forward strand.
GTCATTCACCTTGCTCTTATGTTTCTCCTGACAAACTCAAGCTTCACATCCATAAAGCAATGTTGGCATTAACACACTTTTATATAATGCCATATTTGCCTCGTTTGATACTATTTCATTATTAGCAACAGTCCACATACATACAACTACTCTCCAAGATGATGCATACACACCCAAACATAACTCTCGCTCAGAGAGAGATATGCATACAATTGTAGAGAGTGCCCGGGTGATGCTTTGCAGCAGTAACCTCCCTCAAGAGCTTTGGGCGGAGGCTGTAAATTGTGCTGTATACATATTTAACAGTACGCCTACAAAGCAGGCACATAACTCCACACCCCTGGAAATGTGGACCGGCAAAAAGCCTCAGCTGTCGCATGTAAGGACGTTTGGATGTGAAGCCTATATGCTGGTGCAAAATGGAAAAAACACCTGTCTGTCTATTTCACCATCCATCCTTCCATTATTACAAAACATTCTGCCCAAATACACAAAATCATTCACTTGGTCTAACAGTTTTACATGTATACTAAGTTGAAAATCATTTTCCTAGCAATCCTTATCAATAACTAACACCTTAGTTTTGGAGACATTTATATGAAGATCCATTCTGCCTGTCACCCCATGTAAACAATTAAATGTATTCTGCAAGATACTTTCATTCTCAGCCATTAATATGGAATTATCTACATATAAAAGCACTCACATTCAAAATGTCCATTTGCAAGGGTGCAGAATATGTCCGAACGTGCGAACGAGGTTTAAGGGAAATAAAAGCAGTCCTGGGGAAATTTGGGACAGGGAAAAGTTCAACGATTTTGTTTGGTTTTTAGTACATTCTGGTTCTGATATGGTAGTTTAATTTGTATGAAAAACAAAGGCCAATGACACTTAGCACCGACACTATCAGTAGTGTAAGCACAAAGAGTTGAAGTGTCTAGGTGCTAAGATAATGTGTCATAATTCTATATAAGAAGTCAGAGGTTGAGATAAGGGGCAAAGAAATAATCTATTAATTCAACCTGGCTAATGGCGTGACTGAGGGATGAGTCTTTAGTCACCTACACTACAGGGGGAAGCGAAATTGTATCCACTCGGAATGGTATCCATCCCGATAGTTTTGTAATAAACTGCTTTTGTGAAAATCCTTAATTGTATTCACTGGAGTTATATACACAAAAAATAGAATTGTATCCACTCGGAATGGTACTCATTCTGATAGTTTGGTAATAAACTGCTTTTGTGAAAATCCTTAATTGTATCCACAAATAGCCGACTTGAGGTTTAACAGAAGGAACGTTTAATGTAAAAGCTTTGTCACACTTATGGTAGAGGGCAGCAGGATGGAATCTTCTTAACTTACTAATTGTATACTAGAGTGCAGCCTTGTCCTTATTGCTCTAATTTTCTTTTCAAGTGGGCTGTAAAAATATTTTCTTAAACATGAAGTATTCATTCTCTTTAAAGACTGCACTGCATACTAGAAAATTAATTTGCAATCTTATTTAACTTGTAACATTCTTTTAAGGTCAATACATTTTAGAGTATGTATCAACTTCTATAATTTTAAAGAGATAAATAAACTATTTTATTTAGCAACAGACCACTATGTTAAAAATTATCATTGAAAATCTAGCTTTAATTTATTCAAATCTAGTGAGAAATGAGACAATGTTTATGAAATCTGGCAAGAATTTTATTAATGTGAATTGGCAGCACTGCTTTGCTCATGTCCTGTGCTCAGTGAGCTCTAGTTATGGTAAGAATCGAGTAACAGTAGTCGACTACACCTTTTGTGTATCGTAATCGGCTGTACTCAATTCTTCCAGAAATCCTCAAGTAAAAATAGTTGGGCCATGTTCTTCTTCTAGTTGCTCCCTTTTTTTTTATCTTAAGATATAATACATAATATTGGTTGGCATGTTTAACGTTTTATTTTAATACAAAATCTTTTTTCCCATACAGTTAATTTTTCAGTCATACTCTTATCAGCGCACGATTTAGAACAATATTCAATCCCACATTCGACATTTTATCAATAATACATCTATGACCATATCGGGAATGGAACTCAGGACTGTGGTAGTGTTGAATTTATGATAGGTGTTTCGTTAAAGATTTGAGCCCCAACCTGATTACTAAACAAGGATAGTATAACGAGTTTAATAATCCTTAGACCGATCGACCCCCTAGTGAGGGTAGCAAGTTTCTTCAGTCGGAGGAAAATAAATTGTATGGTAGTGTATCTATGCACATAAGATACACTTTGAAAAATTTAATATTGCCTCGGCAAGTGCAACACAATCCAGTCTATTGAATTATTATTTTAATATCATAAGCATAATATAGCTATACTCATTTAAAATCAAAATTAAAAAGTTTCTTACAAGACAGCTTTTCAATGTTTTCATACAAACATTTTAAGAGGCATGAAAGTTATACAATTTATTCCAAATCCCACATAAGATTTTGCAAGCCATGTTCACCACAATTATTACAACCACCATAAAATTACTATATTTCCCACACTAGTGGAAATATACTTATGGTGTGATATTAACATGTAGACTTTTGAAGCAGAAAGACATTGTTAATTTTCATAATTTGGTTGAAAATAAGTAGTTTAATTATCAGTTTTTTTTAGTATATATTGCATTCACTAGATGCATCAGTGAATGTTGTATAATAAATAATGGGTGCTTATTTCGTATAAATAATTGTGTTTATTTTTAAGCTTCATAATTGCAACTCTGCTGATTAGAAAAAGGATAACGTTAACGAGGATACCAATGGGATAGAAAGAGATGTAAGTATCTATAAGCGCATCTACTAAAATCTAAGAGCGAAACAACCTATCGGTATTTATTATTTGCTCCATAAATTTATAAAGGTTTTGTACATATTTATGATATTTAGATATTTTAGTAACAATTCATCACACGAAATATAATATAGCCTGACATATATTAAAAATTTGCGTGTCTTATCACGTGTTAAAAGAAAAAGAAATACTCGAAAATTTATTTTTCTCTCACGCATTATATAAAAGACGACAGCTCGAAAATTTCATACACTGATATCGAAATCAAATGATCATTGGCTGTTTTGATCTGAGTTAGGTTAATCTTANTTTATCTAAATTCTACCTCTCATACAATTCCTAAAGTGTGAACACGAAGTAAATTGATAAGGATATTGAGATGTGAAGAATTGAAAAAGCAGTAGACATTTCAATCAAGACCTCTATAAATGTCTTAAAAAAACAACTTTTGATTTAATTTATGGAAATATTTTTTTTTTCTTTCTCGCACCGGTCGGGTAGAAAAAGTATTACTATCTTAAAAAATACTTGAAATTTTGATAAATATCGACATTTCATGACCCCCTGAAACCAAAAAAGTTATTTTTGTGATGCCGCCTGTCTGTGTGTTTGTATCAATGCATAGAGCCTAAACCATTTCATCGATCAGGCTGAAACTTGATATCTAAGGTTTTGATAGGGCTTCCCAGAGCGGTTTTTGTAATTAGATATCCAAACCTAAAATTAAAGGTAGTTTATTTAAAGACTTGCCTACTTGGGGAATTCGAAGCGATTTTATGAAGAGGGTTGCATCTTAACCTAATGCACTCAAGCATAAAATATGTGGCCTCATCTGACAGTTCTTACCCCCTCCATGACTACCTTTCCCTTCTTTTGCTACCTGTGTTAGGAGGGTACAAACTCCACTCGCCACTCGGGAAGACCGGCAGGTTAGCTTTTCAGTGATAGAGATTCAAATACAACCATTTCCCGTGCTGATAACTAAGTGAGCTAAGGCACTAGAGTGACTAGACCAATGGTTTACAATCTGGGAGTCGTGACCCCATTCAGGGTCGTGGCATTTATTTGGTGTAATCACATTGCTTGTTGAGATTATAGTGTTGTGTTTACTTTTTAAATTGATTATTACTATAGGACGGTACAAAATTCAAATACAGTAAAAACAGTTTATTTACTAATTATGTTTCTTTTGGTTACCTAACTCAAGCAGTTGCTTGTTGACTTAGTTTGCTGTACGAGTCTCGTGTTAGGTGAGAAGCGTTGCTATCAAGCTTTCTAAATACCCACTTGGCTCGTTAATTCACTTTTGAAACATCTTAGTCGCTTTCATATAAATAATATAGCATAATCTAGTAAATAGGAATTAAATCAAACACGTGGGCTTAACGGCACGCTAGTTTGGGTTAACTCTGGTGAGGTCAGGATTCATATTCTGACTGACGGTTCTGGGATTGATTTTCCCTATACAATTTTCCACTCTTCCTCCTTACAACTTCGGGTAAACTTAATCTTAATTCAACCTTTTTGATCCCTAACACACTAGCGAAATTAGTAAACATGTTTATAATCCAAACAGGTATTAAGATGCGGTGCTAAAATTTGTATAGCACTGATTAGTAAATATATTAAAAAACTAAAATTTTAAAATCAGGATATTAATACTTGTAGGCCATAAAGAAGTTTCGATGGTCTCCAAGACAAAAATTGATGTCAAACCCGGCAAAAGGTTGGAAACCACTGAACTAAGCTCGCATTTCACCCACAGGATAATGTTCGAATTATACAAGTGGTGCGTATAACCCGAATGGGTAGTAAGGCGCGGTGCTAATAATATACAAGTGCATTGGGCATTTTCCTCTTCATACTCATCAAAATGTTAGTGATGGATGTTATCATTTATCAATATATTTTATGGCCAGGAGAATTTAAAATGTGACTTGATCATCGTTGTATATGTTAATTCTTGACATTTAGCTATGGTTGAACTCTATAATTTAGGTTAAGAATGGAATTACTAGGCTCAATAAGATTAACCTAACTCAGATCAAAACAGCCAATGATCATTTGATTTCGATATCAGTGTATGAAATTTTCGAGCTGTCGTCTTTTATATAATGCGTGAGAGAAAAATAAATTTTCGAGTATTTCTTTTTCTTTTAACACGTGATAAGACACGCAAATTTTTAATATATGTCAGGCTATATTATATTTCGTGTGATGAATTGTTACTAAAATATCTAAATATCATAAATATGTACAAAACCTTTATAAATTTATGGAGCAAATAATAAATACCGATAGGTTGTTTCGCTCTTAGATTTTAGTAGATGCGCTTATAGATACTTACATCTCTTTCTATCCCATTGGTATCCTCGTTAACGTTATCCTTTTTCTAATCAGCAGAGTTGCAATTATGAAGCTTAAAAATAAACACAATTATTTATACGAAATAAGCACCCATTATTTATTATACAACATTCACTGATGCATCTAGTGAATGCAATATATACTAAAAAAAACTGATAATTAAACTACTTATTTTCAACCAAATTATGAAAATTAACAATGTCTTTCTGCTTCAAAAGTCTACATGTTAATATCACACCATAAGTATATTTCCACTAGTGTGGGAAATATAGTAATTTTATGGTGGTTGTAATAATTGTGGTGAACATGGCTTGCAAAATCTTATGTGGGATTTGGAATAAATTGATAACTTTCATGCCTCTTAAAATGTTTGTATGAAAACATTGAAAAGCTGTCTTGTAAGAAACTTTTTAATTTTGATTTTAAATGAGTATAGCTATATTATGCTTATGATATTAAAATAATAATTCAATAGACTGGATTGTGTTGCACTTGCCGAGGCAATATTAAATTTTTCAAAGTGTATCTTATGTGCATAGATACACTACCATACAATTTATTTTCCTCCGACTGAAGAAACTTGCTACCCTCACTAGGGGGTCGATCGGTCTAAGGATTATTAAACTCGTTATACTATCCTTGTTTAGTAATCAGGTTGGGGCTCAAATCTTTAACGAAACACCTATCATAAATTCAACACTACCACAGTCCTGAGTTCCATTCCCGATATGGTCATAGATGTATTATTGATAAAATGTCGAATGGGGATTGAATATTGTTCTAAATCGTGCGCTGATAAGAGTATGACTGAAAAATTAACTGTATGGGAAAAAAGATTTTGTATTAAAATAAAACGTTAAACATGCCAACCAATATTATGTATTATATCTTAAGATAAAAAAAAAGGGAGCAACTAGAAGAAGAACATGGCCCAACTATTTTTACTTGAGGATTTCTGGAAGAATTGAGTACAGCCGATTACGATACACAAAAGGTGTAGTCGACTACTGTTACTCGATTCTTACCATAACTAGAGCTCACTGAGCACAGGACATGAGCAAAGCAGTGCTGCCAATTCACATTAATAAAATTCTTGCCAGATTTCATAAACAGTGTCTTGGTTCTTACTAGATTTGAATAAATTAAAGCTAGATTTTCAATAATAATTTTTTAACATAGTGATTAAAGTCTGTTGCCAAATAAAATAGTTGATTTATCTCTTTAAAATTATAGAAGTCGATACATACTCTAAAATGTATTGACCTGAAAAAAAAAATCTTACAAGTTAAATAAGGTTGCTAATTAAGTTTCTAGTATGCAGTGCAATCTTTAAAGAGAATGAATACTTCATATTTAAGAAAATATTTTTACAGCCCACTTGAAAAGAAAATTAGAGCACTAATTACAAGGCTGCACTCTAGTATACAATTAGTAAGTTAAGAAGATTCCACCCTGCTGCCCTCTACCAGAAGTGTGACAAAGCTTTTACGTTAAACGTTCCTTCTGTTAAACCTCAAGTCGGCCATTTGTGGATACAATTAAGGATTTTCACAAAAGCAGTTTATCACAAAACTATCAGAATGAATGCCATTCCGAGTGGATACAATTCCAGTTTTTGTGGATATAATTCCAGTGGATACAATTCAGTATTTTCACAAAAGCAGTTTATTACAAAACTATCGGAATGGGTACCATTCCGAGTGGATACAATTCAGTCCCACCCCCTACAGCAGGTGTTAGGTAGCTATGGTGGGCAGGCGGTGGAGGGTAGGGAAGGGTGAACGATGTTTGGTTTTAGTGTGAATTCAGTTCCCCGTTATATCGCGGCCTAATTACACAGTGATGTGCGCGCAATTTATTTAAACTTGTGACATAAATATTGTAATAATTTTTTAGCCAAGAAATATCTTTTAGTCGTCCTATTAAGGTTTGTACATTATACAATAGATAAATGTATATAAAAAATCAGACGATTTAGTGAAACAAATGTTTAGTATGTCGACTATTTGTTCATAAATTTCAATCTTGCTATTTCTTTTTATTAACTTTACAGTTTTTATCAAGTGACTTTTAAGAGAAAACAAGATGTCAACTTTGCTAATTGTGAATGGCATGGCAGATGTGATAAGCTCAATCTGAGGGCCGAATGAGGGGACCGAGGACCTGGTGAAATTTGAAACCCTAGACCTTGCAGTAGTGGTGAATCTATGAGTAAACCAAAAGTCTATGAAAATCAAAAATTAAACCAAGGCCTCCTGGAATTACACTCCATTGCCTCTTACTCTCAAGATGTAAAATTAAATGTTGGTACCAGTAAGCCTACTAGTATCAATGAACAATTAATAACAATATGTAATGCACACAAGGAAATGGTAAGGTTGCCATTTCTGGGAGACAACTACATTTTTTATAAGGTAGGTAGTACTATAAAAATATCTATGATTAAAAATATGTTTAAATTTGAATTTTCCAAACTATGTAGAAGCCTTATTCTCTTCAGCCTCTATAAGATATTCAATGTTTTATTTTGAGCGCTATGGTCTCTGGTTCTAAAAATATCATACATGGGTTTATAAGGGAACCCACACTGTATGCCGCCTCGAAGCCCACCCCATATATTAATCCGGCATGAAAAAGGGCTCATGTATTTCAAATGTTTATAATGTTGACTTACATTTCCACATTATAGGAAAAAGATGGATTTGAATTAAGTTTTTCTAGCCTTTATAGACTACTAATAATTTCTGAAGAATTACAAACACCAACAATATATGACCATCATCATCACCAAATGTTTCCAGACTGTGGACGGGTCAGTTTATTAGAATGCCTCCATCTTCCTCTATTATTCTCCTATCCTTCCTTCTTTAATTTTTTTTTCCATTCTTCTCCTCTCACTTAAACACTTTCTTTTATCTGCTCCTCCCAACTCTTAGTTGGCCACTTTTGCAGTCTTTTTCCTACATACTTCATTTCCAACATTTTCTATGGCATCCTCTCTTTTTCAATCCTCATTATATTACCATACATCTCAGTCTTGCTTCCTCTACAACTATACTCCACTACTAATATATATGATCTGATACTTTCAAATACAAGGGATTATACCTTTGATTGGGTGGTAAAATTCTAGTTTGGATACTAAAACCACACCATATTTTACAAGAAGATAAATGTTGATAGTGAAAGAATGCCTGCCATGGGGTGATAAGATTGTTCTAACATCAACACTATGGCAGGCTATCATGTTAATGTTACCTTAATCCAGGCAATCTCTAAAGGTTAAGTGGGTGTACAAATCTAAATACGTTGTACAAGGTTGTCATGTAATCCAATATACACATAAAGAAGCAGCAATAGTGTATTTGATATAATGGATTATATCTTTTCTAAAAAAATATTCTATTTCATTTAGGAAATTATATCTGTTTTCATTTAAGATGGAATTCTTAATGCTTCAAATATACAGTGTTTTAGCATGATTAAACATATCACATATAATATATATTTTATTGGTTCACTTACCGAATCAACTAGAACTGATGCTGATGGAGTTTCTAGCTGTTTATCATAATTTTTGAATTCCAATTTGATTTTATATTGCTTGCCGGCTTCCAAACAAACAGGTGGGTAAACAGTTACACTTCGGGTTCCTAAAATATAGTAATATTTTATATTATTAAATTATGCATCTAATCAAGTATTTTATAGAGCATTTAATATGGGGGGAGGTGGGGGGCACTTGAGGCCAAGCTTAGCCCCCAAATATTTAAAATATAATTAAACAATAATATGTTTGTTTGAATCAATTGTGCTCTGCTTTTCTCTCTTTTGTATTTGTCCAAAAAAACTCTGCATTTTAGTTTTTATGGAACCTTTTATGTCATGGGTCAGTTTCAGTTATCACTATTCTATAAAAGCAGACAATTTCAATTCAAGATTCACACTTAATATTGTATAAAAGTTTAATTTTAGACCAAAAATATTCATGTCCCTGTACATATAATCCCAATTTGAACACTAACAAATGGCACAAACTTATTTGCAACTGTGAAAGTTTTGAAGAAGTGTAAAAGTGTAAGATAAGTTAATATGGAAGTGTGTTTGTTCCTTTCTAGGACTAAAATAACTCTATTTTCAGGCAGGCTTCCTTCACTATCGACTATCGCTTACTTTACATTTTTGAACAGTTTTTCTATACTGTTCTACCATACAAACTTATTTTTATAATATATTTTTATGTGCGGATGTTTGGCTTATATCAAACTTTTTAAACCAGAAAAGTTATTATGCTAAATTTTTTAGTATCTTACATAAGATCATTTTTGTTAACATGTAGGTACAAATGTAGCTCAATCAAATGACAATGGTTTATTTCTTATGTTTTTCAAAATGTTGTGGGCTGTTTTGAAACTAAAACTTTCTTTGCATTAAAGGTTATATATAATACATACGTTTTTAGCACAAATGTTTATTTTTTGACACATATGAACAAATGGAGCCAAAACAAGTTGTGAAAAAAATATTAATTTAGCCAATGTGATGGGTCAACTTGAGTTCTGCTGATAACATGAATAAATTCGTTCAAATATAAGGCATCACATTTCATAATAATAACACTTAAATTATAGCAGTAGTTCTAATTTGACAATGGCTTAATCTTGTTTAAGATACACAAATCACAAAATAATATTTCAGTCCTTATTTATAAAACACTTATTAGAACCTTCGGGTAATTTTAGTATTCTAGCATAGAATGAATACTTAGGTTGAAGCTAAAACAACTCAAGATTGAATTTTTTGCTTCATCATACGATTTGTATTATTTGCTTCCGAAATGTTTCTTTCCATGGTTCAAACAAAGAGAAGATAAAGGGTGAAAAATCAAGGTATTCTATTGTTCCTAATCAAGGGATTGGCCACAGTCTACCAATATCCCTCTTATTTGATGTAAAGAGATTTACATAGCTTATTCCTTACCTACTCTGGCTTTGTTTACCATTTTACTAGAATCTTAAGAATTATTAAAATGCATTTATATATTTGTTTAGTAATATAATTTACATTTCACGTACCTTCTGGTAGATCAGTAATTTTAATGTCATCTTGAGGTAACGAATTAGCACAAGGGCCATTTTGATCTACAGGGCCAGTTCTTTCTACAATCACTCTTACATCTTCCCATTTTCCTGGCAACTGAAAGTATAATTACTATGAAGAAAGTTTTCCTTGATAAATCAAATTGTACATATCAACAAAATTAATAAACTGATTGGTTGCCAAAATAATTTAAAATGCTTGTTCTATCAGTTGTTTTTTTGCACAAAACAGACAAAAGAATTATTTCAAAATAACCACTAAATTTATGTAACTGTGTATTGCAGATAAAGAGTAGTATATAATAGTTAACTGGGCTATATGAGTGATATGAATGTAATTGAAAGAGATTTGAATTACTAAAAAATATATTCTGCAATTTGCAAAATCTCACAAATCTCAACAGTTTAAAAATAAATGTATTTTAACTTTGAATATTTAATTATTTTTTTTCATCCATATAAATTAGTGATTACACATACATTCAATGTAAAGACCACCTTTAACCTAAGTTTTTAAATTACATAATATTTTTTAAGTGGTATACCATGGATTGTAAATTGGGCTCGTTTAAATTATACCTGTAAATTATTGTTCTCACCCCTCAGTAGCACACTCAATGGTCAGGTATCAACATTCCCATAAGAGGTGTTTAGAGCAGAGCTTATGCTTGGTTGGTCAAATGGGGACAAGAGTTGGAGAGAACATATCAAATAGATAGATTTAACAAGTTCTGCATACCCTTGCAATATTTTATGTCACACCACCAACTTTTTTATTTTAATACATGTAGATTTTTTCTTTGTTTAGCTAAAAATGGTCAAGGGGTCATTCAAACCAAAACATAATAAAAAATTATAGTTATTTGTCAAACATTAAATAAAAAAATAATGACAGAGAAATTAAAATATTTGAGAAAAAATATCCACTTAGAGGAAATTATTTTATGGCTAACCTCTACTCTGGACACTAAGAAATATAATGTATGGGAGGTAATGGGTTTATTGTGCTTGATTGTACTGACACACAATTTTAGTATAAGGTAGCCATACTCTTGAATGATAACAGATCTCTTTTTTTCTTGTGTGTCTCAATGGGAGTTGGTCTCGTTAGTGGAAACAAACAAACCAACCTTGTGTGTTTCATCGATCCAGAATATATTCTCACTGTAGGAGTTCACTGTCTCATGTTTAAAAACACTTATTCTGTTGAGAATAATTTGTGTGCCTCTTGTATATCTTATTATTGCTCTAACCTAACTGTACAGATCTTGTGTACCACCTAGGTTCAGTTCAGTTTGCACCTTCTGCCATTTTGTGTAACACACTTTTAAGTTAGTTGTTCAGTAACACTCTTTATATAAGTCAAACTCTTTTTTATTAAATCATTTCCCTATATTTCCAACTGATAATGTTAGTAACACTGGATACCAGCACATCTCACAACTTGTTACAATATTAGTTATTGGTTAGCAACTTAAGTAATACAAATTTTGTAGGTAAAATAGTAACACATTTATTGACAGCCAAAAGTGATTAATTTTAACACTGATGAAATTTGAATAATCTTTAAGAGAAACCAGAGAAATAAAAGAACGTTACCTGTGGTTCGTATCTAATAACAATATCATATTCCATGCTTGTTTGAATGTTATCCACAATAAACTCCAATTTAGAATCCTCGAATGTCCTCATGAATCCTGTTCCTGTCCAAGTGTTTTCTCTACCATCTCGGAAAGGTTCTCGTATTACTACTTGACAATTCTATAACAATACAACATAAAATAGCTTAAGTTTGGTATTCTTGGTCAGGAAGCTATATGCAGCATTATAGCAAGTATAACTAGTACTGCCAGCTCCAATGGAACTAATAACTCAAAAAGAACAATCAATATATCTTTTTCTTTAACATCAAAAGTGTTTGGGTATGATAAATCTTAATCTAGAGATAGGCAGAATAGCAGCCTGAACATGGAAACAAACAAGAAACTTTCTATTTTTTAACAATATGAACAAAAATATATTCACTATTCTTGTTTTTTCTCAATACTTAAGGGTGTATGGCCCAAAATTAATCATTAGTTATACATATACATATGTGTATATATATATATATACATATATGTATATATATATATATACNTATATATATATATAAGTAGGTCATCTTAAACCAAACTTGCATCGGTGCATTAAATATAGATTAAATGTATTTTTTAAGCATAGTGTTTACTCAAATTTTGAAATTTTGGCATCTAATGACACAATTTCTAGAAAAACCAAGTGATGCAAAGATTTCATCTTTGGAATGTTAGAAGTACTTGAGTAGGTATGTTAATTGAAATAAATATTACTTCAATGAACCTTCAATTAAATGTATAAATAATTGCCAAATAAATGCAATATCTAATTAATTATTAATATCACAACACTCCTCTCATATTGAGACATTTACTAGATACCATTGAAAATCTGTTTCCTTATGTGATACCTTGTGTTACTAAACAACTTGTTTCCAAACAGCACATAGTAAAACAACACTTAGACAAAAAGAGCTCATCATTAGCTAGTTAAGTTTTAAAAGTGGCTTAGCAGATGTATGAAAAGGTAAAAATAATGTAAAGTAGAATTTGACCAAAACATGAAGTTCTATGGTCGTGCATAAGTAATGAGAGCGGTAATGTACTGTAAAGGAATACAAAAAGATCTAGGGAGATCTAATCAACCTTGATTGACACATGAGTAGATTCATTTAGAAAAAAATGTATGATCAATCTAATGACACAACCTGTGATGTTAGCAATAAAAAGCATTATGGTTGTAATACTAGGGTAACTAAAATTGTAGTATATTATAAAAATGTTAATTACTTACATAATACAAATGTGGATAGAAATATTAGTAATTTGAAATTTAGAACTATAAATGTTCAGTGTAATATTAAACCTGCAGAATATTGATGAAGCGGAAATGTTATGAGCACTAGGTTCCATAAGATTGGCCCTAAATATGCTGGGTTTATGGCAATCACAAGTTTATGATTTATGATTAGTGTACAAATAGTAAAATTATTAGATGTTAAGTAGGGTTGTTGAATGAACTTCTTAAATGTAACTCTGGCCTTAAATTGCTAGGGAGCCAAGCATATTAACCCCTACAATCAACATCTGGACATCATTCTGTCAGATTTCCGGGATGTATCCAGGTTCATGATCCAACTCTTCACCATTGATTTGGCTGGCTTCCTTATTAGTCCTGAGTTCATTCCCCAGCTGAGTTTTTTGGACAGTATCTTAATGAGTTAACAGCTATATTAATCACCCGGTGGGGTAGGTATTTAAGGATTGTCCCTCATCATACAAATATTGAAATATTAGGTAGGAGTTATTTATTAGAACTAGATCATTTACAAAAAATTAGTGAAGTTTGGAATTATAATATATTAGTGAATGGGTTAAGCAGTATGAAACTATACCTTCTATCTATAAATCAAGCGTTAGATTGCATTTCATCACACAACATAAAAATATTAAACTAAGCCGGTATTATTAAGATGAATACGTACTAGTTGAATGTACCCTCGAAACCTCGGCTAGTTAGCCCCCTGCACTACTATACTATTATATTATCACGCTAAATCTTGTGTTATGGATGTTTGCTGCTTAACTGCCGGGAGGATTAGTAAATTTCGCTTCAATACTATGATCAACATGCTTCTGAGTCAGATAATACTGTTATCACAGCTACTAAGCTACAAGAAATCGCTAGCTCAACAAAAAATTTCAATTCCGTTACTCAGTATAAGTGATACTGAACTGAATTGAACTAACATGGTTCAAACATATTACACTCTAGTTCAATGATATTCAAACTGTGGTACGTGTACCCGTAGGGGTGTGGCAAAAGTTTTTAATTTGTGTAAAAATCCTACTGAACGATATTGTGCTGTGTGTATGCGTGATGTGTCATGATTTCTTGGCAGATGAAGACTGAGGGTGAGGCTGTCTGGACGTCGGCAGAAAAATTGCTTTCCCCCCCTGCAAATCATCTCAGCCAACCAGCCAGCTATCAAAGCTCAACACTCCACCCCTCTCTAACACACAGTCATATACATCAATGTTCTGGACACCAATTGGTTTGCACATGTCAACTACACTGTTCCCAGGGAGATAATATTAAAATACAGGAAAATTAGTTTCAATATATGGCACTTCTGTCCGCAAATTAAAAGAATACGTTTTTTCATTAATACACAGTGTAACTGTTTAGTTTGCCATGGCTAAGTTTATTTTGCAAAGAAAGCATGAAGTAGAGAAAGACACTTGTATTAGTGATAACTCTGAATCACAAGAACCCTGCAGTGTATCAATTTATGTAGCAACTCGTGATACCAGTACAAGCAGTGTTAAAGTTATGTTCACACAATCAACGCCCCCTAAAATCACAAAAATTCTGGTGAAGTATCGGTACTGTGACAAATCTTACAATAAATATGGATTAATTTCGAATATGTTTAATCCACCTCTTCCGATGTGTTATTTGCAATCAAACATTATCAAACAACAGTTTGAGACCATCTCTCCTACAACGGCACTTAATTACCAATCATGGTGAGTTTAAGGCTAAACCAGTTGATTTTTTTAAACGTAAAATTGAGAGTGTAAGCAAAAATTTGCTTGCCATTCACCATTTTATACAATCATCAAAGGTGGCTTTGGAAACATCATATGAATTAGACGTGTTAACAGCCAGAAATAAGAAGTCTTATACAGCTGTAGAACCTCTCATTATTCCAGGTGCTTTAATTATAGCTGATAAAATACTAGCTATTACATCTGTAAATGCAATAAAAATTATTCCACATTCTGATATAAATGTAAGTCGCCAAATTTATGAAATGGCACAAGATGTTGTTGGACAAACTGTTGACAAAATTAAATTTGACAAGAGATATGCAATTCAAAATGATGAATCAACGGATGTTTCTAATGATGCCCAGCTGATTGTGTACGTTCTTTATTTTAATGTTGGGAAAGGCATAATTATTGAAGATATACTAGCATTTTTCAACAGTGGGTAAGGTGTATCAGTATATCAACAGATAAAGCAGCTACAATGACAGGTTGCAAGAGTGGTCTTGTTGCACATATCCCTTAAATTGGCAACATTGTATCATACATAAACCAAACTTAGTTGCAAAAAATATTAATCATGAGTTGCACGAAACATTGAACACTGCTGTAAAAGTTGTTAATTTGATTAAAGTCCCAAGCATTAAATTCCTGTCTTTTTAGGAAAATGTGTGAGGACACACGCGCACGCGCACACGCACGCACGCACGCACGCA
This sequence comes from Timema monikensis, assembly GCA_902151445.1. NCBI lineage: Eukaryota > Metazoa > Arthropoda > Insecta > Phasmatodea > Timematidae > Timema > Timema monikensis. Next base: position 89,580 of record CABFVZ010001110.1, read on the forward strand.
CACACACACACACACACAACTATTGCTACATAATGAGGTGCAATGGTTGTTACAAGGACACGTGCTAGCACGCCTCTTTGAATTGAGGGAAGAAGAAAGGTGTTTCCCTTCAGAACTGAAATCTTATTTGTTGACTTATTTTGAAAATCAAGAGTGGTTTTGCCAGTTAAGTTACTTGGAATACATTTTTACCAAACTAAATTAACTTAACAATGAGCTACAAGGGTTTGATAAAAATATTTTAAGACATACGACAAGATCAATGGGTTTTATAACAAAGCATTGTTTTGTATAAATTGTGTTAGGAATGGAAATATTGTAGTCTCCCCTACTTTTTATGAATTCATTGAACAAAATGAAGTCTCAGTGATGCCATGATTGAAATCATTAAATGCCATTTGATCAGCCTCAGTAAAGCATTTCTGAAATACTTTTCACATAATGATAAAGAGGACAGACAACACACATGATTGGATAGCAAATCCTTTTGATACCACACCAGTCACTTCATCTGAACTTTCCATTGAATTTAAAGAAGATTGGACTGAAATTGTTGATAGCATTCTAAAAGCAACATTTAAGACTATGTCAATTTGATATTTCTGTACAGCGGTTTAGCATGGGTTCAAGTGACATTGCTATTTCAAAGCTTCTTCCATTTCCATCTACTTATTTGTGTGAACAAGTCTTTGCTTCAATGACATGAATAAAAACTAAGGAGAGGAATCATATGAATCCTGAGCCAGGCCTCATCCTTGCACTCGCTAACTTTCATCCCCGGATTGAACTACTAGCTTCGAGAAAACAAGACCAGGCATGTCATTGAATGGCTATTTGTAATCATTAAATAAATATTGTCACTTTTTCTGTATTTTAATTTTATTAATGTTGTTTTAAATTCCATATAATTTTGTTGTTGATCCAAACGGAGCAATAAATTGGCCAAATTATATTATTATATATTTATTTAGTTCCCTGATAGGCTATACTTACGGGTGTAAAGTTATTGATTTGCCCCTAAAGAATATGTGAGAGCATTGACAATAATATCGTCCTAATTTTATAAACGTATCTTATTTCATTTAAATTATAATCTATTACATGGCGCTTGAAGCACTTTTTCTTCCAAGAAAGTAAACGCTACTGTAAGTGACGTCAGAGTGTACCAGTCAAGTCAAGTTGACAATATAAGATTTTTAAATAATAACTTCCTCTTCTCGAATGATCGAATAGAGATTTTAAAAAGTAACTTGAGTCAGTTTCCGGCTCTCGAACCTCCTAGTAACACTGAGATGTTTTTGTCTTGTATTTTAATTTTTTATAACACGACCTTCTAGAAGCTTCCATGAGTAATAGATATATACAAAGAATGGTGCAATGAAAGGCACTAGGCGTACAGTCCTTAAAGTACTCGGGACTGCAGCTCCTGTCCGCGATCCCTACAATCGTGCTATAGGTCGCGTAAATAGTTCGTCGACATGATCTATTTTCTCTTGAAATAAACCGAGATTTAGAAATAAAAACATGTCAACATAATAAATGTGTATTAATTGATACAATATTCTAATCATCAGTAAACTCTTTAATTAGTGCTCGACCACGGGGCAATTATCAGCTAATTAAACGGTATTTTTGTCTTGTATTTTAATTTTTTATAACACGACCTTCTAGAAGCTTCCATGAGTAATAGATATATACAAAGAATGGTGCAATGAAAGGCACTAGGCGTACAGTCCTTAAAGTACTCGGGACTGCAGCTCCTGTCCGCGATCCCTACAATCGTGCTATAGGTCGCGTAAATAGTTCGTCGACATGATCTATTTTCTCTTGAAATAAACCGAGATTTAGAAATAAAAACATGTCAACATAATAAATGTGTATTAATTGATACAATATTCTAATCATCAGTAAACTCTTTAATTAGTGCTCGACCACGGGGCAATTATCAGCTAATTAAACGGTAATATCTCATCAATTGTGACCCAAGACAGGGATCCGTAAGTCCAAAACTTCATAATTGGCGCCCATCGTGGTGAGAGAAAGACAATAACATCATACGGGGTGTAAAATCCAACGGGATACAAAGTTGGAAACATTATTTTTGGGGGTACACAAGCAAAAAAAAAGTGAATACCACTGCTCTAGTTTAATAATAAGCAGCCCTTCACAATTTTAAATTACAGGAGGAATAACATGATTAAAAATATATGGCCAAGAACTTCTAATGACCCTTTGGGGAAAGGAAGTATTGTGATCATAAAAAAATAATCAAAATCGAGATTTTTAAGGATGTCAATATTTCATGATTTCCTGAAAACGAAAAAATTGTTTTAACAATGCCATCTGTCTATATATGTGTCTGTATCTAATCCTAGAGAAGAAACCATTTTACCGATCGGGCTAAACATAATGACAGATAAATGCAGATCCTATCATTTAATTTGTTTGCAAAAGTTTAGATCATAGGATTACCAAAAAAAACCATATAAAATGAAAACACACACAATCAATTACTTTTTCATACCTCACTACTTCTGCTTAGTTCAGCTTCATAGATCAGAAAGTCGAGCGTGCCTGTGTAGAAGCTCTGTTCAGGTTGGTTGCAGGTCCGGCCTGCCACATGTTGGCGACATCTACAAAATAAATTCATATTAGTTCAATTTGTTAATAATTTACATGATCGAGAACAAGTCAAATTATTTAAAATATTGGTCTTATTTTAATGTATATGCCTCCTTAAAATATGTATCAATTAATACATGAGGTGTTCAATTTGTCTTATTTCAGAAGCTTTAAGCCCAGATAAAAAAAATGCTATACAACTTTCTGTGATTGGATGGTATTAAAACTAGCTATTATGATGGAATGATGGCATAATATACTATATTTAATGGAAAGTTTTGGATATATATTTTTTCACTGTGGTATTTGTTTAGTTTCATATAGTCACCCTACCTGTTTTTGCATGTTGTAATTTTGGCAAACCTGTAAATACTGAGGCTGAGGTCCTTTTCGCTCCACAACAAAAGTGTTAGTGCCTGTTTTGTTCTACTGGAGAGAGAGTACAGAATATATTGTTGAAATTACTTTGCATTATTAGCAGTTTAGATCATGGTAGTTGATTAACTTTTTGTATTTTAGCTCAACAGTGTTTTAAATCATTTAATCTTATATTATATAATTCTTTTGAGTATCTCAAAATCAATAACATTATTGTTAAAACTATCCTCTAACAATATCATTAAGTACAAAATTAGAAAAAAATTATGTTTAATAATAGGACATAACCATCAGTATTATGAGTAGTTGACATTTGATGGCATAGTTTATGATATTTAATAGTGATAATAGTGGTTTTTGCATTAGTACTAATTAAGATTGGTATGCACTCTTTTTAAGCACCGCATATTCACTACCTGTTTGGGTTATACGCCTATGTACTAATTACACTAACAATACTCAAAAACAAGAATTATCTGATTTTGCCACTTTTATACTTATCATGATAGAAGTAGGTTTGTTGAATACAAGTTTACAATAAAGTTTTAAACGTTAAAGTTAGTTGGATGTATTTAATTTTATTGTTAGGCTTACTGCACTGTTAGGCCTACTACACTCTCATAATAAAGAATGTATATAGAGCCTAATTACAAAAATAAAAATAATAATACCAAAAAATAAAGAAAGAAAAAGCACAACCTGAATATTGTACACTTAAGGAGAATGAATACACATAGTTTGTTTTTAATAAAGAACGATACATAAGAAAATAGTTTGGCCCTGTCATATTAAACAAGAACATTCATAATCATAAATAACAAATTCAAATATCAATTAGGTCCAAAGATGAATGATAAATTAAGAAATGACACAATAAATATCATAAACACAATTTTTGAATATATCTATTTTATTTTCAAATTAATTAGGCCACCTACTTATACAGTAAGAAAATAATTAAAGCTTGCTTCGAAAATAAACAGAAAAAAGAATTAGGATATGATGTCATTACCAGGTTTATCAAATAGAAAAAAATGCCACAAGAGGCATTTCAAGGTATTTTTTATTGAAGTACAAATAAAAATATTCCCAGAGTCATAAATTTTATCTTTGCTGTTTGTTATATTATCAATTGTCAATTAAATAATTAAAATATAATTCTAAGTTAAATGACAAAATAGCTAAATAACTATCTACAACAGCGGGAAATTGGTACATTAGGCTTGAACGCGCTCTAAGAATGGATCTCTGGGAGCGCTCGGTGAGTGATCAAGTGATTTGGGACACTCGGTAATCAGAATGCAGTCGACGTCACGCAACATGAAGAAAAGAAAAACACATAATTACTGAACGCGGTTCTGTGCAGTTAGCCCCTAGAATAGGCAATAGCACAATAATATGTTATTTTGAACGTATTCATAGTTTTTGCTGTGTGAATAAGTTACGGTTAATTAAATAAAATATAATTTAGTTAATTCAGCCAACGGAAAAAATAGGGGGTATATAAAATATAAATAATTCAAATTAAAAATAAACATAATTTAAATAGAAAGGAAAATGCTGGGCACATGCACGGTAATACTTCATTTTAGGTTGGTATAGAACTTGTTTTCAATTAAAATACGTTACTTATAGCAATAATATGATGTATTTGTAATTTTTTATAAATCAACAAATAAAATCATACTGGCACACCTAATACTGTTTTTGATAGTGTTTAACCTTACTACTTTAGGAAATATTTATCGCCAATATATTTTTCAAGTATTTCATGATTTGAAATAAGCCTTAAGGTAAATAAATTGTATGGTTTCTTTTGTTTAGAATGTTGGTTTTGCTGTTTAATATAATTAAAGAATTTTTGTTTACATGCAAGAGAGTCAGTTTATATCTCTACATATTACCCATTTAGTTAAATTTAGGAGCATAAGTTTCTGCGAATTTTATTTTTAAAACATTTGTTTATACATATTACAAATTAAGGCTTGTAAAATACTTTGCATAACATTACTGTGTAGGTTTTTAGTAACAAACCAGAATAATTTGTCAACCAACTTCACTTTCTGATTGTCTGCTATAGTTTAAATAAATAATTCACAGTTTAGTTATTTTTCTGCTTTATGAGAAACAATTAACAGAGGATACATTGCAAAATTCATATGCTGTAATGGCACTGTTATAATATCATTAAATGAATGTTCAATAATTTTAGAGATCACCATTTTAGAACTGTCCTGATCACAACACTTAAGTTCTATTTTGTTTTAAAATTTTGTTTTTATTTGTTCTTATTTACCAGCTCTAATACCAAATAAACTTTGAACTTGAAACTTGAAACTTTTTTCTGTTTCAATATATGGTTTACAGAAGGAACATTGCCATCTCAAAGTTGCCTGTTTATATTAAACCATTTTATCCAGAAGATTTTCAATGTTTCATTGATATGTTTTTCAGTTTACATTACCAAAACAATTTAGTAGTAATTGATGTTTGCTTTGACTCTTGATTTATTTTTATTTAGCACCGCGTCTTACTACCCGTTCAGGTTATACGCTTAAGTACTAATTATGCTAATGGATTAGATTTTAGGAAAGTTGATTTTAGAGGAAGTGAACCGGCATTTGCGTGAAGGAAGAGTGGAAAACTGTTTAGGGAAAACCACCTCAGTCTACGTGACAAGCGTGTTAGCTGACTAAGCCACCAAGGCGGGTGAAAATATAGCTGAAACTACAAATATGTCACAAAAATTTAAACTGTACAACATATTTGCAATGCCAGAAAATAAAATGTACCAGCTTGATGCCTATGGATTTAATTGGATGGTGATGAGCAAAGTAGAATTTTAGAGGAAATTTACCCCCATTTATGTGGAAGAGTGTGAAATCATTTAGGAAAAAGCACCCTCAATAAACCCAACCATGATTTTAACTCACACATCTCCCTGTCACTGGTAATCCAGTATAATTCAATAATGACAACTAAGACATATAACCACCGATGTGGCTAGTATTAAAATAAGATTTATTTTACATGAAAATTAAATGCTATTACTGTTTAAAATGAACTTTGTATTTGTTCTTAAAGACTGATTCATCCTGTCATTGGTTAGTGCTACACTTGTTTAAAACTACATACCTTCTCAGGTACTTTTGAAACGGCGTAGCTGAGTTTAACTGAAATGACAAACTCTAAATTATTCTATAATAATTATTTTATTTAAAAAAAAATACATGTCAAATAGTGGCCATGATTGAAGCCACTCTAAACTACTTTGCAAGACTACAAATCTGTCTCGAGATGAACCACTTGAATTGTTGGCATATTTCCTATCCTTAGGACTGTGAACCAGGTCTTAAAGAGTTGTGGCTGTTATTGACATAATTATGCTTTTATAGTTGAAATAATTACATAAAAGAAAGATGATTAACTAACTATTAGAATTCCTGGTTATAATAAAGTAATTATGTTGAGAACTTTAGAAAATATAGATGGTTTGAATCTTCTCGACAATGACCCTAGTCTTTATGGAGAGACCTTGTATTGTGTCCAAATTGGGTTTAATATATTTTCAATTCTTTTATGAATATTTTCTTTTGTGTTTATTTCACTGCCATTATACATGTTAATAGTTTCATCTATAGTCCCATTAGTGTAGATTTATGTCATGTCAATTTTACATTTTCATTTTATTTTTAAGTCTGGATCCATATTATCTATTTAATTATTGTCACTATTTAAATATATACTATGTAATGACAGCCTGATGCAGTACAACCTTTGGTGTCAAGAAAAAGGTATATTTATTTAATAATACCTGTCTAGTTTAGATTAGTAATTCAAATTTTATAGCATATTTTATCTGAAATATTATATATTTTTATAATATAAAACATTAGAGGTTAGAAAAGTTTCTAGTTTGAATAAACCATTGTAGCTATTGTGTAAGTTATTATATTAACTGCTGACCAACCTGCATTGGCCAGTGATGACATCACAGTTGCTATCATAAGAACCACCTGGATCACAGTCGCAAGCTTGACATCCATCTTGATCGTTGGAAAGTCCCCAGTATTCTTGCACACATTGATTACAATCACTGCCCGTCACATATTGTTTGCATGTGCATTCTCCAGTGTATACATGGCATCCTTGGTTATCCACAGTCCCCAAGGTATTACAAGTGCATGCTAAACATTGACAAAAACCAATCACAAAGGTTTAATCCACATTCAAGTTTAAGAGTTCTGCCACTATAAAATATGTATTTATCTAAATAAATGAAAGAAATGCTAAGGCCAGTGAGAGCATAATAAACAAAATATAAATTCGTGTCACTTGGTTTGATTCCATTGATAAGGGAATTCTTTAGATTTTCAAGATTTTCACTTCATACAGCTGTTAACTACCTGTAAACGCAAACGTACATGAATAAAAAACCTTTGAAGAAAAAACAAGATTAATTAAAGTGTTAATATAGTATTTCTTTATTTTAAATAAAAAACTAGTGGAATAAATAGTTAATTAGATATAGATAGTTAGGTTGAGACATTACCACAAAATAAGTTTTTGATTTAAAATCAAGAATAGAGAATCCACTTATAAGATAGGGTCAAAGTGTAGTTCATCAACATTATATTGCTACCATTCAAGGTAAACAAAGTACCTATACGTAATTTATATATATATTTTAAGAGTTTAGAATTACCTTTATCAATGTATTTTTTTAACAGAGTTTGAGGTATAAATGTTGTTCTTTATACAAATATAAGTTAGAATTAAATTGGTTGAATAATGACACCTGAACAGGAGAATCAAACCCAGAATATTTGGCTTAGCTTGCCAAGTCTCTACCACTGAGCTATCCAGGATTTGTCCCATGTTTAGGGTAATTCTTCGCCCAATGTTTATTAACATGGCAGGGTCGGTGTAAGGACAATAACTTTTTAATACTTGTGGATGCACATTCTAAGTGGCCTGAGGTCAGACAGATGAAGTCTACAACATCGACAAGAATAATAATGGAACTAAGAGACATTTTTGCTAATCATGGGCTTCCAACAGTCCTAGTAAGTGAATGGCCGTAATTTTGTGTCTAAGTAGTTTGAACGGTTTCTTAGGCTTAATGGAATGAAACATTTAACAACAGCAACATATCACCCTGCAAGCAATGGGCAAGCAAAATGTATGGTTCAAACAGTTAAGAAACATTTAGAAAGAACGGCAGGCGACTGACAAACTAAACTTGCAAGAATCCTCCTTACGTTTAGAACAACACCCAATGAAACTAAAAGCCAGAGTCCAGCCCAGCTTCTAATGCATCGCCAAATCCGAACAAGTCTAGATGTGCTACATCCAGATAGACAAACATAACATATATACATCCCTGCTACAGAGTATGTTACAAAATTAATATAGACTGCAGGAATCTGTAATAATATAGCTTAAAGGAAATACATTCACATTAGCACTAAGAGCAAATGGAAAAACCATAATAATAAAATGCATGAGGAAAACTATCTCTTGTGTGCCTGGCCAAGTTTGTATATTTAAATCAATATATTTAATATATCTTGTCTGTTCTTGTGTTTTTATTAGGGCTGTCAAACTCAATTCCTCGATACCCTTGATTCTTACTGGTATCGAAAGAAATGAGAATCAACCTTAAGATTACAATTCTCGCTACTTAGCTCTCAATAAAACTAGCAACTAAACAAAACGGCAATATTTAAAATAAGTAATAATCAATTATCTTTCATATTAGTTTAGTTGTCAATTCTCTTAAATGCTGTCAAATTGTAATTATACCATATTGCCTCGAATACACTACAAACCTAACATTTTGAGGTGTTCTTAATGAAAAATAAATGGTCTTGAATATAATAGGGCCTGACAATATGACAGTAACAAGAAGTAAAATCTTAACAAATATGACACACTTTTTTTTAAAGTAAAAGTTAAGTGAGAATGTCAGAATACATTAATCAACCCTAGACAAACAATCGATATAAAATACGTAGACTAGGGATGGCAATTTTACATAGTATATCAATATATCTATAATTTATTCTTATATCACAATGTGTTATATCAAGAGTTACGATATTTTGGTCAAATTAAGATGGTCAGTCTCTTGTAATTATATTCTTTGTCACTTTCAAACATACTGTTTTATTTAGCTCTTTGAATAAAACAAGTTTAATAAAAATAGTTTAATAAAAAACGTTATATTTATTTTAATTCAATAGATATATTCGATATATCGTTGCCAAAACACTGTCAATAATTTCTGGCGAGCTAACGTGCATAGGATCAGTTATGGTAGACAACTTTATATTTTTGTCATGTGGGAAATGTGTTCTTTCCGTTATAAAACCTGCAATTTATTGTGTTAAGTTCGAGTTTATGTAAATTTTTTTGTTTTGATTTTAAGTTTTGAATACTTTTGGTGTGTTTAGTAAATATCGATTAGATCGTGAGATTAAAGTTTCAAGCGACCATGATTGTGTTGGCTGTAATGGTCGAGTTCAAGTTTTGCATTGAGGGGGAGTAGAGTATTAGGCACGTGAGATTTTCTGTAAAATAACAATTATTATAAAATATCTAAAAAAATAGTTTTTGATTGTTTTATTTGACAAATAATAGTTACAGAAAAAGTTTTATTTTCAAGGAGCCTACTTAAGTATTTTAAGTTGCTACCAGTACAGTACATATATTTTCTTTCCAATGTCACTAATTCAAAACCGTACACGTTCATTTCACAATCCTATTTTGGTGAATTGAATTGACTTGTGTTCTCAGCAGCTGTTTATTATACCTTTTTTATTTATTTTTTATTTACAAATGTTTAATTCAATGAGGCTTCATTTGTAGGCAATAATACATGTTTACTATATTGTAATTCCTAATTATTTTATTATTTTGATTATATGATTTAATACTTGGTAAAAGTGATATTTGTTTTTGGTATGTTATGAAGTTGAATACCTACTTATATTTTATATGAAGTTAGATGCTTGGAAAAAAATTAATAAAAAATGTTTAAGAATTGGAAAATTGAGTTTGAACTTAAGAATTGGAATCGGAATCGAGAAAGACAGGTATAGTGACATCTCTGGTTTTTATATTATTGTTACATTCCCAATTATTTAATAAAACATGTTACTTACAATAACTACAGTAAAATGGCCATTTCTGAATAAATATATATATAAATCAACATACGTTCACAACCATCCGGATTATTTTCTACAAAATTCCAGTAGCCATGTTTACACCTGTCACAGCGTCGTCCCTCTATATATGTTTTGCAGTGACAGCGACCTGCCTCCAAGTGATTAATTAAATCTGTGCGTGATTCGCATGTTCCATCATCAATGGTCCCTCGAGGATCACATTCACATGCTAAAAATACATCACAATAATAATGTTATAATAACTATTCTTTAATGTAATAATTATAATTATAAAATAGCATAACCTATAATTAAGTTTAACTAAGCACCATTACACTAAGGAAACAAAGAAATAATTAATCTATTTTTTAAACAATATGAAAATATACAATGATGAGTTGCCAATAAAATGGTACATTATAAAATATATTAAAAGTATTTCTATTAAAAAAGATTAGTCAATATGTTATATTCTAAGGAAAGTCTGTCAAAGAATGTCTGAAACTGATAGAATAGAATAAATACTCTATATTTGTGTAAATAATGTAATAATTAATTATTCATACAAAATAATTTAAATGTTCACTAATCACATATATTGTTTGGATTAAAACCAAAATAACACTAATGTATCTGTGAATATTGATTGGTTGTAAAAGTTCTTTAAGACATTGGAATTTTTTGTGGGAAGTGATACAAATAAACTCATTTTTGTTATTAAAAATAACATAGTGGTAGAAAAAAATCTTAGTCAATTATCTCTGACTTAAAATAATAATGATAATTAAAAGACTAACAAATTACAACTAAGGTCTTCAATCATCTGAGTAAAATGTCTTACTAGACAATGACTCATGATTCACATTGTATTTTTGGTGATTTTTTTTTTTATTATTCTATTTTTGTAAAACTAGGTGATTGTGTAGAAAATTTGGAAAAAATATTTATTCGCTTTGTTTGTGGTTATGCGTTCATGTTTTAAAGACAAGGCCATTGAAAATCAAGTTGCCAACCACGTGAAAAATAATTTAAAGTTTATTTTAGAAACTATTACGCTTTTAATAAGTTTTGAACATTTTATTTTATAAAAAGGAGAATTGATTGTGAACCGTAGGTTCAAACTTTAGTTTGTTTCAAATGTATTAAATCGATTGCTGTATTTGATTAAATATATTTTTAGAGAGTATTTTGTTTTAGTTTACAATACAAATAATAAAACATTTTACACGAGTGCAAAAAAGGCTAATATTTCTAAAAAAGAGAAGATAAAGTGTCCTCGAAATGCATAAATTGTAGCAAAATTTTAAAAACTAATCATGGTAGTACTTCAAGGTTGTTGAGGAACCTTTCTCAACTCCTAACACTGGAGCGAGAGTTATTTTATTTTTACCGCGGTATTTTTTTTAGTTTAAATAAATGTCAAAGCTAATAATTTTATTAATATTGAATATTTAAAAGAAATTAAAGACTTAAATTAAAAATATAGTTTTCAAATATTTCCATCCGTTACCATGGGAAATTGTTATTTCCCGCCCAAAATTTTCCTGAAGTCAAAATGTCATTCCCGCACAGGCTTAGTTATATATCGTAGAATTTTTCTGGGAAGGTTTTAGGCTATTGCTCAATGAAATGGATCCAATAAAATGTTTTTTTCAAAGATTCTGTCTTAAACCACATGATCAATGATGTATTCTCTTATTTAATGTAGATTCAATTTGGTTTTCTCTTTAATTTGATCGCTATCTCAACTGAAAATACAAAGATAATTACAGAATATATTTCAATTTTATATCCAAAGATAAATTATATTTGGGTTTTGTTGGTTATTTTGTATTCATATTATCAAGTTAATCATGTTTCATTGAGAGATAAAATTTACACATAGGCAATGTTAAAAATAATATTTGTAGTGCATTAAACTATTAGTAATTTTGTTTTATTATACTCAGAATTTTATTTCAAAATTATCTTAAATGGAAGAATAAACACAATAATTGATTGAAGAATAAATACAGTAGTTGATTTAAAATCCAATTAAGAAACAGAAAAAATACAGGATATGTTAGACATGAAATAATTAACTTAAAGATCTATCTACTCGAGTTTTAGGTTGTGATGTTTAACAAAATAGTACTTACACTGACAAACATCTGGATCACTGAGATCTCTACTAGGATCTTGATAATAAAATGGTTTGCATTGTTCACAATTGTGACCTATCGTATTATGAAGACAACCATCACAAATACCGCCAGTGATATGACCTGATGCCTCCCACACTGATTCATCAAAGTGGCAACTTGTTGCATGATTGTTGCAGTTACATCCTGAATAAAATTACAAGAAAAACATTAAATTAAAATGATACAATAATTTAAATTATAATACAAATTAGTATGTTTATCACTTTTACTAGAGGATTACATTATTAATTATTATTATAGTTTAGAGGTGCATTGACACATGTAGGTCATTAGTGCATATCATTATTAAACTTAATTATATCAAGTCAGTGGCCCACCCAGAATTTTGCTTTGGAGGGGGGCATTAAATATATCAAAGATCTCAATGCTGCTAAATAAATTATATACATTATTTATATTTTTATTAAAGAAACTATTGATTAACTTATTTATGAATATAAAACATAATTTTTTACACATATATACACTTATATTATGTTTCATGATCACATTAAAACTAATACAAAAAGCTGTAAAACAGTACAAACATAGTTTAACATGTTCAAAGTTCATTCATTTAAGTAGAATTATATGAAAAGTTGACATGCAGTATTTAAAAAAATGTATTTGAACGTAGATTAAAATCCCAGTTTGAATTAAATTACCACAGATCTATTAACTGACCTATCAGAGGAGTGAGTGATACGTAGTTCAAAGGTTTAGGATTCATATTGTCTAAGTGCCCTAAAAAATCCTTAAGAATAAAGTTTCAATTTTAGTTCAATTTATAACCCAACTGTAGTATATTCTGGTAGATTCGACTGGTAGAATTTTATGACTTTAAAAAAATAAATGATATGGTGAAATGCACAGACTTTCTCTTGCTTTTATCTTATAATAGATATTTACTAAAAACTCATAAGATTTGTGAAACGAAATAATAGGTATATAAATTGTTGGTGAAACGATACACCAAAGATCATTAATGAAATAATAAACATTATTTACTTACTGTGTAGAATTAGGAATTAGGAACACTAGTACAGAAAAATAAAAGAAAATAGAAATATATTTGTCCACCAAAGAGCATAAGAATCAAATTCATTTTCAAAGACCTGAATTAAAAAGTATATATATTTGCTTATAATTATTGGCTGTATATAAAATATTTTTATCTTTAAGAGAACTACAATTTTATAATGATAAGCTATTTTGTATCTCAAATAGTTTCAGAGAAATGATGAAAATTGGAAAATTTCCCTTATGTAATGTACCCTCAAAGTCATTTTCACGAGAAAGTGAGAATTGCCATATTGTTTATAATAATTATAATAAAGAGTGTCTAGATACAAAATTTAATCAAAAACATTAGAGCGAATTTTGAGAAAATCGCATTTTTCTCTTTTTTTCCTTTCAGTTAACTACCCTTAATTTTAAGTTTGGATGTCTAATTCTAAAACCCCTCGGGGGACCTTATGATAACCCGATATATCAAATTTTAACCCAATTGGTAAAATAGTTTAGTTTCGGCTCCATCCTGAGTCAAAGAAAGACTGACAGAGAGCATTGCAAAAACAACTTTTTTGGTGTAAGGAGGTCATGAAACATCAACATTTATCAAAATCTCGAGTTTGATTTTTTGATGATCACAATATATTTTCTCTCCAAGGTGTCAAGAGAAAGTAATTATATATTTGAGATGGTGAAAGGATTTTACCCAAAGTCAGCAGACTCGAAACTAACAATTTCCGTGTGATTTACAATTCACTTAACATGTGATCATTGAATGGTATGAAGCTAGACTTACAAAAATACTCCCGTGTAGTTTAAGCATGCACATTAGTATGAAGGGTTTTTTTCTAAGCAGTTCTTACCCGCCTCGGTGGCGTAGTTGGCTAACGCGCTTGCCATGTTGAGCTCGACTGTTGAGGATGGGGAGATCGAGGTTCGAATCTCGGTCGGGTGAACTGGGGGTAGTTTTTCCTAAATGGTTTTCCACTCTCCCTCCACGCAAATGCGGGTTCACTTCCTCTTATTCAACCTTCCCAATTCCTAATCCATTAACGTAATTAGTACTTAAAGTGTATAACCCGAACGGGTAGTAAGACGCGGTGCTAAAATATTATTGTCCTTGTAAATTCTTTTCCAAGTGCTCCAGCTTCTTTGGAAGTCGTCTCAAACATGTTCTTGAAGGTTTATTGTGATGTTTTCGTAGTTACAATATTGTTAATGTGACTAAGTGCAGAAACAAGGTAACTATCAACTGATTGTAGTGCCAATCTCAAAGGAAAAGTGCAAGAAACAAAAATCTGCAGTGTGTAATGTGAAACTAAGAAACTTGCCTGAGTATTACAGCAGATGAAGAATAATCCTTGTCTCCACATGTACTAATTTCATTAAGAGAATGGTAAGCAGGATCAAGTAGTTCTACCATGGCGCTCTCTCTACCCATCTTTTTGGTGAAAGTTTCATTTTTTTTTTCTTTTAGATTTTTCAGCAAATTCGATTATCATTCTTTGCAAAATTTTGTTTCTTTTAGGGGTGTTAAAGAAAGTATAGACTTTTTCCATCAATCCTAATAATTTCCTTATAATGTTCACGTCTGTGGCATTTCCATTAGCCAAGTTCAAGCTATGAGAAGAACAATACACTTAAAGAGCTCTTGCGGAAATGAATCTTTTATTAGCTTTTGCACGCCTTTAAATTTTTCACTCATTGAAGCTGCCCCAACACATTCTTGACCGTGTTAGCTTGAAATCGAAATGCCTAAATTTTCAAACTAACAACAAGCTTATCAGTTAGTGCCTGACCAGATATATCTGTTACAAGAACAAATTGCAAAAACTGTTCACAAAGTTTTGACTCACTTTCATCAAAATACCTCACACACAGTGAACATTTTTAAGTTGTGGAGAGGTGTTATCTGTAGTTTTGTCCGTAAGAATTGAAAAAACTTAGTTGCATTTACTTTCGACCAAATTTTATTCAAAATAATATCATTGCGCAAACTCAAAATCTGATTTTGTATGTTCCAACTTATATATGTAGCATTTTTGGAACCCGTTTGAAAATATACTTTTAAATCTTCACCTCCAACATCAATATATGATCAAAGTATTGCATAGAAAGTACCTTCATTATCTTCAGGTTCATTGCAGATCAAAAATTTGTGCATGCAGAGTTATTGTCTTTTACGCAAAACAACAGTTTTTATAATAGGAGTCAAACTTTTCTGTTTAATTCAGCTTAAGCCACTTTCGCTGTATCAATCTGTTTGTCGACAAACACGCATTTGCCTTTGATTATTTGAAGAAGTTTGTTCAAAAGTAATGAATTTGAATAGTAACTGGTCTTTTGATGAATATCAAAATAATTACATGCACGTTTCTATTTTGAATTCCTTCACCTCTGACAAGACAACTTGTGAATGTGAGGAATGCCAGGTCTCCACCGTGGTTCGGAATCCACGTTAAACTGTAGGTCCTTCATTTCATCTCACAATCACCCTACCATTACACATTAGCGTAAGTGCGTATAACCCGAACGGGTAGTAAGACGCGGTGCTAATAATAATAATTCTATTTTGAATATACACATAATATTAATTTCCCCATCGCTTGTCTACCTGAATTTCCTACTTCTAGAAGTGCAAAAAATACTAGATATTTACAATAATCAGAATTCTTTGCTCTTGAATACGCCATTTTTACCTATCAAACAAAATATAAAGAAATCGTCTTTCGTTTATCAGACATGGTTTATTCTTTTGAGTCTCTTTAATCAATGAAAATCAATAGTAATTAAAAGTCAAAACATTTAAAACCTTATAATTGTGGCACCAGGGTTATGTACACAATAAACTGAATAGCTTCCTTCTATGTATGTGTAAAATAAATAAAGTTTCCATCCATCTATTTTTTAAACTCAAATTCACCCTCATTCAAACATTGATGTCAGCTGTTTCTAATACAAACTGTATACACACAAGTAACAGTCATCATTTCTCCGAGATACTTCCACAAGTAGAATTGCCTGAGACTTGTTGCGCTTTCCAAGATAAGCTGGCAAGGAATGAATAAACAAAGGACAGGTCACCCCAAGTAACTCCCCCAACCATAATGACCGAGAAACAAATGGACAGACTTTTGCCAATGTAGTTGCATATAATATGTTGATCACTTTGAATGGGGCCAACAATTTCCTAAATTTAAATTTATGGAAAGTTATTGGTCGATATATATATATTATTTTGAGATTTATTGCAATGTGGAATCTTGGGGAGGGGGAAAAGGTCCAGCTTACCTCACCCCAACGGTGTGTCCTTGTATAAAGTGCCTACATAAGGTAGGACAGTATTAATTATTTCTGGCTTTCTAAATTTTTCCATAATTTATTTACCTTAAAAGCTAAATTGTTTATTAATTACTATTTCTCGTATGTTAAGGATTTTAAAATTTTAGTTTTAGTTGGAACATATCTGATATTTTTAACGGTGTTTAATTTGAAATACAACAACTTCCCGGATAAACTTATGACTTTTTTTTACATGTCAAATCAAAAAAGTAGCTGTTTTATTTTGTGCACCATGTCTTACTACCCTTTCAGACATTCAACATATTTACTATTATAGGTTAGGTATGAGGAAAAAAATTAGAAGAGGTGTCCCACCATTTGTAAAGCAGGAGAGTGGGAAACCGTTTAGGAAAAATATCCCTCAGTACACCTGGCCTTAACCCAAAGCCAACCTCCTTGTCACTGGCAAACCAGATCAGATGAGGAAGAGCCACGAGCACACCAATGGAGGTATGAACATTTGTTGATCCCTTTTATAACTGTACAACTGTATATCGAGGCCAAGTATAGTAAGAGGTTAAATGGACTTCCTGAGGCATTTAGGGGTTGTTTAGAAATAATTTAAAAGCACAAAAACATCCCTTAAATTTTAATGCCACAGGGTGAGAGTGTTGTTAAAGACCAGTTGTTTATCAATGTTTACAAGTGCAGAATATTAATTAATGCTGTAAATACCACTGATGGTGCTGAGACACAAGGCCATATATTAAAGCATTTTTGATAAAGAGTGATTAAAGTTTTGCTTCCTATTTTTATTATTAAATGGAGGTTAATACTGAAATGATATTGGTTTGGATCAATCTAAAATATATAAAAAGTCATGGATGAAAGTAGTTTTTTCTTTAAAGTAATATATATAGATTATCTTTTTATTATTCATTCATGAAGAAACACGCGCTTCTCAGAAATAATGTAAAAAGGATTTTACCAGTAAAATATATTTTTTACACCATTCTTCCTGTTAAAGGAACAACTACGAAGTATTTGGCAAAGACGCAACTTTTCTATGCCAATAAGAAGCTAGCCTTCACAACACCTGTCGCCAGGACTCTTTCTATTAGTTAGTTTTTACACTGTTGACGAGGGGAGCTAAATGCAAGGGGTATGTCATATATAAACCGTTTGTGCGTATCAGCCAGTGATCCCAAACAGCGACATGCAAGCAGGGGATCCACCCGCACAACCACCCGCCTACAGTCTCCAGACAAAGCCACACGCACAATCCACGCACCTCCGCCCACACACTGGCAATCACAGTATAAAATAACTTTCATTAATATCACAAGTGTGCATCGATATAAAGCATTTAATTAGAGCATGTATAAGTAATTAGCAGATGTCATTTAAATAAACCGTGTGTGAATCAACAGCCATTAACAGTTCTCTTTCTTTCATTTTATTAATATACCGATTTAATTAGTGCTCGACCACGGAGTTATAGACAACCTAAACATCGTCACAGCATTATTATATCTGGGAATTAATCCGTAGTGTTTCAATCGACGCCCGACGCGGCTCGATTAATTCCATAGTTATATAATTGGCGCCCAATCGCGACGCGAATCCTCGAATCCCCGAGACAAGAAAGAGACTCCACCGACTGAAAGACACACGGCACACTACAAGGCACACCAACGACAAACATCAATCCGAGAACCGAGGTGAAACAGACGTTCCACACACAGCACACTACAAGGCACACCGATGACGTAAATCCATCCGAGAACCGAGGTGAAACAGACGTTCTACGCACGGCACACCAAAAACAAGCGTAACAAGCTGACCGCAGACATCAAATTAGTCAGATAAGCCTTAAATAAATTTATATTATTTTTAATTAATTAATAAGATTTAAATAACTTTGTTTTAATATTTTATAATCATTAATTTTAGTAAATTTTGGAAGGGAAAATGGCAGAATTCAAATTATAATAGTGACGCTAGTAGCTGCTCTGATGAGGTAGAATATGAAAATAAACCTAGACATCAGTTAGTTCTAGAGCAATCAATTGAGGAAAAAAGAGAAAGTGAGCAGGACAATGAAGAGTCATTTGCAGAGGGAGAGAGGGAAGATAGGCCAGAAAATGATATACAAAGAAATGTTATAGTAGATGAAGAAGAGCTAGAAAAGAATAGGCAACAAAAAATGTAGAGCCCATAGTAGATTTTAATCAACTTATGAAAATGTTACAAGAAAGTAATCATAAAATGTTACAGCAAATGGTAGCGAGTAATGAGGAAACTAAACGGGAACTTAATCAGAAAATAGATAAAAGTAGCCAAGAAACTAATCAGAAAATAGATAAAAAATAGCCAAGAAACTAAACAGGAAATAGATACAAGTAGACAAGAAATTAATCAAATAATATATGCAAATACCCAAGCAATTAATCAGAAAATAGATGCAAATCAAACTAAACTTGAACAAATCAATAATGAACTAAGTGCTAAAATAGAGTTAAGTAAGGAGGTTTGTGAGCAGAGATTTGGTTATTTAGAGCAAAAAATTGACCAATTAGAGACGGTTCATCAAAACTTAGCAGTACAGTTAAATGAGGTAAATAAAAAAGTACTAGAAGGGGAAAATGTAAAAAAGATTTTGGTGGAAAAACAAGAAAATTTGAGGAAGGTACAATTCAAATTAATGGAACTGATTAAGGCTAATAAAAATAAAATAGAAAAAATAGAACAAGAATCAATTAAAGGGTTAAAGGAAGTAGAAATTAAAGTTGGGAATCTGGACCTTCAGGTAGAACACTCTGAAAAAGAAATAAATGAGGTAAAATCAGTACTTGATTCTCAGCAAGACACGAATAAAATTTTAATTAAAGAACAGATAGATGGGATCGTTAATAAGGTGGTAGAAAAAATTAGATAAAAAAACTTACCGATTTTGTGGTAGAAACCCAAATTAATCTTGGAGAAGTTGGTAATTTACACGATACTACCAACCTATTTGCAAAAGGGCTAAGAGAAACGTCAATAGCACTTATTCCAAAATTTAAAGGGAAGAGAGGAAATATTTCAGCAGTACAGTACATAAACAAAGTAGAAAGATTATTTAAAGGAGAAAAAATTAATGAAAAGGTCAAAATAGAGATATTTTTATCAGGTCTAGAAAATGAGGCAAAATCTTGGGCAGATAATATAGAGAGTGAATGGAAAACATACGAACAGGCCATGGAAATATTGTTGGAAAAATATTGGTCTCAAAATATGCAGGATGATTTTCTACAATTAATTTTTAATGGAAAATATAACGACAAGGATGGTACTATGAGTGAATATTTCAATAAATTTGTGACACA
>CABFVZ010001110.1:110485-128641 GCA_902151445.1 Timema monikensis
TTTTTTTTTTTTTTTTTTTTTAAGGAAAGAGGGTTCTTTTGTTAACTTGTACATTTACTACATGACCCTGAAACCTGTTGTCAAATTGTCAAAGTTTATTATTTACTAGTCTTCGAAATAAGGTTGCAAGTGAACTTTTGTCTGGGAATATAACACAATAGTTTAAAAAAGAAAAAAAGAAAACTTTACTCAAAAATAAGACGAGATTCAAACGCTGAAATAAAAATATATATGAACAATATTCAAACTCGGTACAACAAGTATACAATCTTTAAATATAAATTATAAATTTTATCAATTTAGATCAATCTCATTTGGATTTAACATAATTTCAGGAAGTATATTTATATAAAAATAGGAGAACAAATAGTAGGGGTCATGAACCCTCGGGAAGCATGCAAAAAGGTTAAGATCAGATAGAGTGAGGGGTTGGTTACATGTTGTCAACTAGTTAAAGTTTTATGTGAGTAAATTCAAAGGATAATTTTAAGTTTATAAGAATTTAAATAGTTTTAGTTTAAGAAAAAGTTAGGAAGTTTTATTAATTAATAGACGATCTTGGAAATCAGAATGAATATATTATTTCGCCAATGGTGCATTTTGTGAATGAGAATTAAGATATGAATCTTAATATTTGTGTGGGGGGTCATTTTAATTAAATTAATTAAATTTAAATAAACTCAACGATATTGATTATGATATTAAAAGGAGTCACAGAGTAAGCTGATGAACTGAAGGATAAGATTTAAGATATTTAAAGAAATTAATTTAGATATGCACTTGAGTACAGTATTACAGTAAGTTAAGGTGAGTGGAAATAAGAGGACCAGTAGTGCTTGTTTAAAAGCATTTTTTTCAGATAGAGGAGTTAAGGTGTATTGGTTGAGGAGTTAAAGTTTATTCAGATATGGACTTAGCTGTGGCAAGCCATGATCTAGATTATTCAATCGTCGTAATGAGTTTAAAGATGACCTGAGGGCATCTAGCAGCGTTGAGAAGTTGAGGTGTATTGGTCGAGGAGTTAAGGTGTATTAGTTGAGGAGTTAAGATATATTAAGGCATGGACTTTGCTATGGGCAAGCCATGATTAATAATTTCATTTTTTCTGGTGAGTCAACAAACCACCAAGGATCAGATAGCAGGTATTCACAAACATATAGCTAGCACAAAGCAGTATATGGAAATATCAGTAATTATAATTATGCAAAGACCTATATTTTTCACTAATGCAATATGTATGGAACGGTAAAATCTACATTGAAATTGATAGATATTGAAGAGATTATGAAGAGGTTTAAAGGGGTATTCTGTGATTGCGTGATGTAATACTGATGCATCAACAAGGATAATGAGAGCTAATTAGGGTGTTATACCTAATTAGGCTACTGTAACAGATTTTCAATTATGATTTTATTTTATTTAAGTACCAAAGGCACATAGGCAACATTCAAAAGTTTTGATCAAGAGAGATATATAGTTAAAGATTTTTTCACTAATGAGAAACTAATTACTCAATTAGAAAGAGGAAAATGATTTTCCATATTTCACAGTAGTGTGACATATGATTTCATACTAATTTCAAGCGTGCTTTACGAATCCAAGATTGTCTTATATCCATTTCAACTATTTAAAAAAAAATAAGATCAGGTTAATACTGTATGTTTTTGTCACTCACACCAAACAGGTTGACAAATAAAAAGGGTAAAAAAGAAAGAAGGGTTTGACAGCTGTGTCACTAGAAGGAAAAGAAAGTAAAAGGGTAGTTTGACCTTGAGTAAAGAACCAGGGTTTGCAATTAACAACAATATTATAAAAGAAATGATGTTAATATTAATTGACTGAGAATGTAATAATGTAAGAACTGATGTTAATATTAGTTGATTGAAAATGTAATAATGTAAAAATGTAATAACTGAGGTTAACATTAATTGACTGAAAACGCAATAATGTAATATGCTTTGCTCAATGGCAAGCTATTAATAGTTCTATGGTAATAAATTAAATGAGATCACACTAATAAATAAACATTAATCAAATAAATAAAAAGTTAGATAGATATTTATGAGAAACTTGACCCATTTATCAAGTAAATTTAAGGTAGCTATTAAGAATATATAAAATTAAATGTTTTATTAAGAACAGTTTAATTAAGTCAATTTATATTTAAATTTAATTTGTTACAAATGTTTATCGTAAAGAATTTGGTAAACAGTGATTGATTGGATAACTAACAACCCACGTAAAGATTTGAGTTTTATAGAAATAATTAATTTAATGATGATTAAATTAAACATTTTATAAACATAATTTCAAATATTATATTTTTAATACAACGATTTAAGGTTTAAATCAGCTATAAATTTATATTAATTTACAAGATTTTCAAATTACTCTTGGATTTATTAAATTTAAAATTAACCTAGTTTTACATAAACTCAAATACAAAGTAGATTATTCAAACAAAACAATTTTTAATGTTGTTCAAATTTGTATGTAAACATAACATTTTAAGAACAGACCAACAAGTGCTACAATTTTTCAGTGGTATAAAGAAAATAAAAATGAAACATTACACAGTAAATTATTTATTTCCTTTTATTCATCAAGAGGACTGAACATTAAAAATAATCAAAAGTGACAATGAATAAATAATGTATCATAACTTTTGTATTGTTATACGAGTAGATTGTAATCAATGTTTACACACATGAACAATTTATGTAACTTACACTCCACAAATTTATATACGTTTGATTTTAAGAATGATCAAATGTTTAATATGACGTAACTCTTGCACAGTATAGGATTTGTTTCTATCAAAATTCATTAAATTCATCTAAGATATAAGCAAATGAGGGGTATTGAAATGATATTGGTTTGGATCATTCTAAAATATATAAAAAGTCATGGATGAAGGTAGTTTTTCAAGTAATATATGTAGATTATCTTTTTATTATTCATTCATGAAGAAACACGTGCTTCTAAGAAATAATTTAAAAAGGATTTTACCAGTAAAATATATTTTTCATACCATTCTTCCTGTTAAAGGAACTACTACGTAGTATTTGGCAAAGACGCCAATTCCCTATACCAATAAGAAGCTAGCCTTCACAACACCTGTCGCCAGGACTCTTTCTATTAGTTAGTTTTTACACTGTTGACGAGGGGAGCAAAATGCAAGGGGTATGTCATATATAAACTGTTTGTGCGTATCAGCCAGTGATCCCAAACAGCGACATGCAAGCAGGGGATCCACCTGCACAACCACCCGCCTACAGTCTCCAGACAAAGCCACACGCACAATCCACGCACCTCCGCCCACACACTGGCAATCACAGTATAAAATAACTTTCATTAATATCACAAGTGTGCATCGATATATTATTATTATTATTATTAGCACCGCGTCTTACTACCCGTTCGGGTTATACGCACTTACGCTATTGTGTAATGGTAGGGTGATTGTGAGATGAAATGAAGGACCTACAGTTTAACATGGAATCCGAACCACGGTGGAGGCCTGGCATTCCCCACATTCACAAGATATCTTGTCAGAGGTGAAGGAAGGGTTTGGAAATCAGATAAATCTGTGCCGGGACCGAGGATCGAACCCCGGCCACCAGCATAGAAGTCTGACACCTTACCCCTAGACCACCAGGTCACCAACTGCATCAATATAAAGCATTTAATTGGAGCATATATAAGTTATTAGCAGATGTCATTTAAATAAACCGTGTGTGAATCAACAGCCATCAAAAGGTCTCTTTCTTAATTTAATTAATTATACCGTTCTAATTAGTGCTCGACCACGGGGCTATAGACAGCTGGTTAAACGGTATCTTTTCCGTACAGTGATGATAGTCGCTCGACCACGAAGTTATAGACAACCTAAACATCGTCACAGCATTATTATATCTTGGAATTAATCCGTAGTGTTTCTATCGACGCCAGACGCGGCTCGATATAATTCCATATTGTTACAATACAAATGATAGGTGTTTTTAAAGCCAGGGATTACATTTGAAGAAAACACTGTTAAATGATCATAAGATTAGAGAAATAATAAAGATAAAAGAATGTTAGATTAATTATACACTAAATTTTGTATTTGATGAGAGTGGAAACTATAAATATAAAATGTGGCCCATTTGATCTGCTTTCTATTTATATAAACTTAATTTATTGAAAATGTCCAACAACATTAATATAAAATATAACTAGAGGGTGTTGATGTCAAATTTAAATGGCAACTCCCTTTCTTTTGGCTGTAACCAGGGATCTTAATTAAATTGGTTGTCATTGAAAATACCAAGAAAAAAATGTATGACTTTATTTTAGAAACTTAAAAAAAAAAAAATTCTCAGAGTGTTACGTTATGGACTAAAACGTTACAAACTGACTTACCATTTGCCGGGCTGTGTTGTGATCTTGGATCACGGACCAAGGACATTCTCACTAAATTAGCCACTCGGCATGACTCTTGTGTTCGTGTAATGAAAGCATACCAGCATGGCAGAAAATAAACATAGACTAAAGTAATTTAATGGAGCTCTTGTCCTACATACGCTTGGTTCAGAATCACGTGTTATGATCTCCCCTCTTTCTCGCACCTCTCTACTGCCTTGTTCTCATTGGTCCCTTAAGCCCTGTTTGAGAATGTATTACCTTTTATGGGCATGTTTTAGGTTAGAGAGAGAATATCTGATCCTATATATTGACCGGTTTTAATTGTTTATAACACACTTGGTTCTAGGCGGCTTTGGAGGCCATTCGTCGGGTAATAGTTACTTGTTTGCGCTCCATCCCTTTCTATAATAGAAATAATTGCTTATATGTGTTTCACACTTCTCTATGTTAGGCATAATTGCTTGTTTACGCTTCACTTTGTTAGACGGAGAGCTCCTTATGGATAGTTAGCGCATTACGCTTTCCACTTAAGGTGGGATTTTTTCTTTGAAATGTATTTGTAAATTAGTATTAGCTAGCACCTTAACCCTTATAATGTGCTTGTGCATTGTGCTTTTTGTCATGTGTTCTAATTATGAATTGTTAGCTTTTAACGCTGAGGATAGAGGGGTATTGCGCCCTTGTCATGCATTTCTTATTAGTATTAGTTAGCGCTTAACACTTGTAATTTAAGGGGGCATTGTGCTTTTTATCATTTATTTATTATTATTAGATGGCACTTAAGGCTTGTAGTTTAAGAGGGCATTGTGTTTTTATCATGTATTTATTATTATTAACATCTTGTGAATGTGGGGAATGCCAGGCCTCCACCGTGGTTCGGATTCCACGTTAAACTGTAGGTCCTCCATTTCATCTCACAATACACCCTACCATTACACATTAGCGTAAGTGCGTATAACCCGAATGGGTAGTAAGACGTGGTGCTAAAAATAATAATATTATTATTAGATGGCGCTTAAGGCTTGTAGTTTAAGGGGGCATTGTGTTTTTTACCATGTATTTATTATTATTAGATGGCGCTTAAAGCTTGTAATTTAAGGGGGTATTGTGCCTTCTATAATTCATTATTGTTTGTTGGCGCTGACGCCAAATTAACTTGGCCTTTGCTTGTCTATTATTATTATTATTATTATTATTATTTGTTAACTTAACGCTTTTAGGTTTGGTAAATAGTCAAAAAGCCTTTTTTTTAATCTCGTGAAGAATCTAAACAAATAAAATGCAGTGTATTTATGGTATAGCTATGAAAAAATATATATAAAATATGTCGCATTGAAACATAAATGACACGAATTAGAATAACTGTGAAAACTAACTACTTACTTTTACATGCATTTGTCTGCTTTCCAATGGCTGGTTTCCATTCTAAATCATTATAAAAGTCTTCACATTTCTCACAGTTTAGTCCTTTAGTGTTGTGTGTACATTCACAACGGCCATGTACCATATCTGGAATAGCTGCCACATTTGGTAATGGTAAACAATGGGATGCATGCCCATAGCATGAACATGATCCTCTTACTATCATATGGTTGATAGCATAGTAATACTTTTCCTGAAAAGTTAAAAAACCTAACATTTGGTTGTATTCCTATAGACATCATTGAAATTTAAAATAAGTTTATTACTATTTTATAGTTGCATAACTATAAATCTTAATTTATTACCTGATATTCTAGAATTTTCCCAAAAATAGCTCTTGTTATTATATTAATAAGGTACTAAAATTTAAAGATTTATATAGATTAAAATTTGGAATTTTATCCAAGTTATGTTTCATATACCTTTTACTGGAAAAGGGATAAGTTGTTTTTTGTAAATATCCAATACTTTAATCTGTTGAATTACTAGCCTGTATTTCCTGTCTGTCATCAAGAAGATCATCTCCCAAAGTGTGAAGTTTGGTAAAATTAATTCTAAGATTTGTCATTTTAAGAAGATTTTGAACTTGAGGGGAGTATGGATCATCAATAGGCAGATTTGGAGGTAGAACTCGGAAGATAATCTATAAACACAATGAGCATAACACATGTTTAATCATATAACAGCTCAGAATTCTAGAATTGAATTTTTCAATTGTTGAAATTAATCACATAAAGAATGAAAATTGTTAAATATGCATATGACTAGTGAGATAAATATAGTCGAGAGCTGTCCAAATGTTTTACTTGTGCTTTATTTATATATATATATTTTGCAATTAATATAGGCCATTTTAGTTTAGTTTAATGACTCCTAGCATTCTTTTCATGCATGAATACATAGACATGTTCAATAACATAACATAAAATATTGCCTAGCTTTAGAAGATTTTGAGGAACCAACTTTTTAAATTTGTAATTCTGAACAACTTGACAATCTTATAGTTTACATCATATATCTGAACTTGACGAAAACAAATTCAAAACTCAGCTTTGCTCTCGAAAATGTGACATTATACAGATTACATTAATGTTATTTCCTGAGAGGTTTAGTTTAATTATAATCAAAATAAAATTCTCAAAATATTAAATATTTTGAATAGAAAAACTGCAACTCAACACATTGAATACAAGCTAGTCCTTATAATGGGATTAACCTTGGCACCAAATTTTTTGAAACCATTATGAGACAGTACCCAGGTGTTGACGCAGAATAATGTGATTTCAAATAATTTATAATGAAAATATTACTCCCCTAACAATAGTATACTATCCTATTTGTTATGATACATGGGGATTCATATGGAGTATGTGATTATTAGTTTATTTTTTTGTTGCATGCGCGAAACTGAAACGTTTTACTACCCGTTCAGGCAATTCACAAGGTGAATACATTATTGGATCATATTTCATAGATGGAATGTTAAATACAAGTAGTAGGTCTGTAGACTTTTTGATCTGCATCAACCTCCTTAGTTGGAAAATAGTCAACTGGAAAGCCGCCATGGAATAAATTATAAGTATAATCATTTTCCAACACATTATGCAAGAGTTGTGAGGGAGGGGAGTAGAAGTAAATATGTTTATGATTGCCCGAGTGACTTTGAACAAACCAGTAAATTACAAGTTTGCAAACATAATATAAAAATAATTTTATGGAAAAATTGATATAATTCATGTATAATCAAATTAACAAATTAAAATTGAAAACTTTTGGAAGAGTAGTCTTTCAAAATTCACTAATATGAGGTCCTTTATGTTATATGAGCGAACTCCTGTAAATATCCTCATAGAAAGGAAAATATACATGTACATATATTATCTGCATGACTCATTGAGATTGCCTGAGTTTAGGTTTTAATTTATTATTTAATCATAATTTAATTGTAAGAATCATCAACACCTATTATTTATGAATATTTCAACTAAATTTTTCTTTTATATGTCAAGAATTGTGATCAAACACATTTTCATGATCATTTCTTACTATAATAGATATCGCAAAATACTAATTTGACAATATATAGTTACAAATTCAGTATTAAATAGGTACGAATGTTTAAGGCAACTTTATTTGTTCAAGTCATTCTATGTAAGAAAATATATTATGATTTCATCGTGTTTTCACTATGACAACTAGGTTGCATTTAAAATTAATTTTAATTAAATCTATGAATATTTTGAGTCTTCAAAACCAAAATATGATTTTAAAGTTGTTTAGGTGTCTCATTAAATTGTACGAGAGATGTTCAGCTAGTGATGAATTATTTTCAAGATTTTTTTTTTTTTAGGAAAACTATTTTTACTAACATGACTAAACAAACTTTAATTTGAAAATAAACACTGTCTCTAGTATTCTCATTGTTAAATAAAAACAACTAGTATATTTATTAGAGTTTTAGTAATTTATTATTAAAATTTCACTTAACTTCAATAAATACACCAAAGTTGTTTTAGCAACAGCCATAATGTTAGAGAAGGTTACCATCAATGTTTATTTTAGAACAAAATCTTACGAGTCCCTAATGAATAAATGGTTTTCCAACAAAAATAAGTGTAAAAATAATTCTAAGTTTACTTGAATACATTTGATGCAAGTTTGACAATTTAATTTAAAATTATGTGATGAAGATCCCTGTGTGTTACCACAAAGTAGCCTACATTCATTATTTAGATTCAGTAAATGTTTCAATGCAAGATAGAAAACAACAACAATGATTTAATTTACTAAATATCTTTTCTAATAACTTTTGGACAACTTAGAAAGCATGGGTTTAGAAAATAATCTAGCTTACCTCTCCATCAGTAGACGGTGCCACATTTGAGTATCTTGACTCACAAATTACATCTGTGAGTGTACGTGGACTGTGTTTTGGTACATTTGGAAAAGATGCATCACAATTGTATGCGAAATAACGATACACCTAAAAATGTAAATACAAGTTTATTTCATCATTGGGATTAAATACATATGCATACAAAATATTTCTGAAAGTTTGTTTTCTACATTCAATTTTAGAATAAGTAGCCAAAATTATAAATTAAGTTAACAATAATGTTGTTATGTAATTTATGAAAGCTACGTTAGTAAGATAATTATTATCAGATGGTAAATTTAAATGTTTCATAAATTACCAATTTTAAACAGTGAACCTTTCTTTCCCTTGATATTTTACTCATCCAGCCCCCACATAAATTGTGAATTAGAAAGTGTCTACAATGTTCATACACAAAAATAACCATTTATGTACCAAAAAACAAATAACCATTTATGTACCAAAAAAACAAACTCATTTGTCCAATTAATCTTTAGATAAAACAATATTTTCTAAGTTAAGTGAAGTTATTGTTTGTGAATAAAATAATAAAAATGTCAATCTAGCTAAATAAGCATAACAAGTTTATTTACTCGAATCTCCCTCATGGGTCTCTTAACAAAGACCCTCAATACCTTTTAATATGATTTACCGCTAATATTTTTACTATACTTTTGTGGCACAATCGTAACTCCAGCTTGTGTTGTTGCTATTGGACTGTACATAAAGTTTTACACTAGTTACAGGGAAATGTTAAAACTGATTGCGTGGTATATGATGTAAGCTATTTTTTATTACCTTAATAGCTAAGCATGTGTTTATCTCTACATATAGATTTTTATTATTATACTTATATATAAATAATATATTATAGTGTAAAGTTTTTGTTGCAATACATTTTCACACATAGCACTGAACATGTGTTATTTTTAGCATATCAAGTATAAAATTGATATTATAAAATTTGCATATTTATATCATTCCAATATTATTACTTTGAAAAAAATAGTTTTAAATAGATTTTATGGCAAGGTGTTAGACCAAGTTTGAAAAAGCTTTCCACAACAAAATTATAAACAATAATAATAATCATAATCATAATAATAATAAATTAATAAAATTCACCAAATAGGCTTAGTTGAAGTTGACAGAATGTTCACATACAGATAAGCAGAAAGTGGAAGAATAGTGGCAGACATAAAGGCAATATGTTTAGATATTTTTCAAACACAACACTTCTAGATGATGGTTTGTCTGCATCTATATAAAAACCCAATAAGTTGTAAAAAATTTAATCTGAATTCACTTTCATAATACAGTCTTAGTTTCTATAAGACTTTACATTTTGAAGTGTATGACATAATATTATTATTATTATTATTATTATTATTATTATTATTAGCACCGCGTCTTACTACCCGTTCGGGTTATATGCACTTACGCTAATGTGACTTACGCTAATGTGTAGTGGTAGGGTGATTGTGAGATGAAATGGAGGACCTACAGTTTAACATGGAATCCGAACCACGGTGGAGGCCTGGCATTGTATGACATAATTTGTTGCTTCAACAAATGGAACATAGTCTGAAAATTGAAAAATGACACCATGACACGGAAAATGAACCCGGGACCTTTGGCTTAATGCACCTATGCTCTAATCACTGCACTATCCAGGAATAGTCCCATGCTCAAGGTCATTCTTCACTCATATTTTAAGGCAGAGTTTATGATGGATGTGCGAAAACCGTTGGCTACAAATGTGTGATTTTTTAAGATCACGAGCTATCAAATAACGCAGCCACCTTCGACTCAGTAGTTGGTTTCACGCTGCCACTTGTACAATTATTATAATTGTAAGAGATCGCATATTTAAGAATCAAACAGCCAAAGCTATTATTTATGCTTTTTAGTGAGGAATTCTCCATTTAGATATATTCTGGATAGCTCAGTGGTTAGAACATTGACATACTAAGCCAAAGGTCACGGGTTCGATTCCCATGTCCAGGTGTCATTTTTCAATTTCCAGAATGATATCTATATATGAGTAAATCCTAAATGAAACAAATATAATAGCTTAGGCTATTTGATTCTTAAATGAAACATAGTTAAATGTTTGGTTCAAGGAAAAATAACAATACATAAATCAGCAAATAATTAGCTGTAATTAGCAAAAAAAAAAAAAAAAAATCAAGATAGAAAATATCTCCAGCCTAGAAAAAGGTAGACAATAGCCTTTAGCAATTGATCCTTCTTATTATTCAAGAATATAACTATTTATATAGGAAAAGGGAGAATTTAACTTTGTTTAAGTTTGTGAAACTTTTTTTATTTTTGTATAAATGATCCATCTTCTCAGAACCTATAAAACATATTTGCATAACAATTTTAACGGATATTTATTATAAGGCAAAACAATTTTAAACACAGCCCTTTTAAATCATAACTATAAATGAGCCAGCAAAAATTTAAAGCCATATTTTTTCGAGTAAAAAAAAAGCATTATAAGAAAAATATTATATGGTTGTTAATATTCACTCTACGAATAATCTGAGCAATTAAAATGTTTAGTAGAAATAGAGGAAATCATGGTCAAAATTTCAAATATATATCGCTCGGGAAAAATAGCATTGGTGACATAGGTGATCCTCAAACTCCTTAAATAACTTCAAAATGGGTATTTGTTATATAAAAAAAACCACCACCTGTTGGAAGATTTTACCTTAAGACACCACAAAAAGGATCCCTTCCTTCCAACTAAAAAATAAATAAAAATACCAGGACACAACCATATTTAAATATAGTGGTAAATATCAGTATGAGCTCCAGTACAGGTTAACTCAAAAAATAATGCTGATTATCAATTAGAATGAAATTTGATTGATCAGGCTAGTATTTTTTTTTTACTAGAGAAAGGTATAATGAATAGAATTGAAATATAATTTTACCAGCACAATTCACTTATTTATTAAGAATAAATAGTATTATACAAACCTGCCATGTTTTTCCAAAATCATAAGATCTTTCTATCAGCATAGCTGCTGGCCTGAAGGTTTTGAATGTGATAATTAAGTGTGTGAAATGAAACTCTGCTTCTAAATCTAATTGAATGGTAACATTTTCAACTCCATTTTCTGATTGCCACCAGGAGCGTTTTTCTGTCCTGAAAATTACATTTTACTAATAAAAATATAAAAAATGTAATACATATAGATTTTTTTTAAATTATTTTAATATATTCTTAATTCTAAAGATATAAAAATAACAATATTCATAGATACAAATCCTGACATTTAGAAAAAACTATTATAGAAGACTGAAACAATTTATCATGAATAACTAAGGTCTAATCATTGTTTTATGAATCACTAATTATTATGAATGTAATAAATGTTAAGAAAAACTTTGCCACAAGCAATAATGTATATTTTTTATGTAGTGAAATGTTCTTCTTTATTGTTGTGAAAAGTAAATGTCATGATAAGTATATAGTGTTAGTCACTGTTTCTCTTAATACATACCTAAGCACGCTGTTCCCTTGTAGGGTAGGCAAGAAACTGTGCACATAGCTGAAAAAACAACTCTGTACTTAATCCATCCTCACTAACTTTCTACACACTTCTCTATCCTTGCATACTCCCTACGCTTCAACACCATCCATACACCAAGTCATATATGCTCTTTTATTATTTAAACTCTTAATGTTTCTTTTCCACAAATTTGTCTACAGCATTTAGCCATCTCTTACATGACCTACCCCTTCCTTTTGATCCACACACTCTACTTTCCTATATTTGCTTCATCACTCGATCCACACAATATGCCCAAAAAACGTAAATTACTTTATTCACATTGACCTAGTGGATTTCCTTTAAAACCACACTCATTCCGCTCCCTTTCATTATTGACTCTGTCCATACAAGTTTTTCCACATACAATTATTTCTTAGATATTTCATTCTAACCCCATTTACCTTGCTCGTGTTCCTCCTGACAAACCCACGCTTCATATCCATAAAACAATGTTGGTGTTAACATACTTTTATATACTGCCATCTTTGCCTCTTTCGATACTACTTCATTCTTTGCAATAATCCACATACATCCAAATACTCTCTGAGATGCAGTCACCCATCTGCCAATTTCACCATCTATCCTTCCATTTTTACAGAACATTCCGCCCAATTACACTAAATAATTCACTTGTTCCAATAGTTTTATATTTATACTAAGCTGACAATAATTTCCTGATCCGCCCTTATCAAAAACTATCACCTTAGTTTTGGAGACATTATATGAAGATCCATTTGGTATGTTGCCACATTCAAATGATTTAATGGGTGGATTATGCAAGTAATTTTCATTCTTAGTTATTAATACAGAATCATCTGCATATTGCAGCACTCTTCACATTCACATTGTCCATTTGTACACCAACCACCCCCTCACAATCTTTCCACACACACACTTATACATAAATGCATTAAACAACGATGAAAACATAAAACAACCTTGTCTAGCACCCTGTTAAATGTTAAACAATTTGCTCAAAGCTCCATCCATCCTAAAGAATGCTTTACTTCCATAATACACCACCATTTTTGCATTTACTAACCATGCATCTACGCCAAATTCTCTCAAAACA
This sequence comes from Timema monikensis, assembly GCA_902151445.1. NCBI lineage: Eukaryota > Metazoa > Arthropoda > Insecta > Phasmatodea > Timematidae > Timema > Timema monikensis. The sequence goes on from CABFVZ010001110.1 coordinate 123,831, forward strand.
ACAAATGCACAATAAACTTTATTCCCTACTACCATAAATTTCTCAGTCACTTGTTGTATTGCAAATATCTGGTCCATGGAACCTCTACCTGGTATGAAATTATACTCAACACCCCAAATCTTGTCCACAGTTTTTTCATGCTCCCTTTTTATTAAAATTCTTTCAAAAATTTTGCCTGGCGTACTCAACCAACTAATTGCCTCATAATAATTCTTATCTTCCAGTCATTAGGAACATTCATAATCCCAGCACACATAATGAACAACTCACACNCCCCTTAAGTATTTCACTCGTGATCCCATCTACGCCCAAAGCTTTGCCATTCTTTAACACTTTCATCGCGTTTAACACCTCAGCCTCATTAATTTTTTCACTCACCATAACATTTTCCCTATTTTCGGCCACTTGCCCTATGTTTTCATCATAAAATTTCTCAAAATACTCCCTCCATAGCACTCTTATAATGTTTTCATCCCAGATCATTTCACCACTTTCACTATGAATGCCATAGGTCTTTCCTTGCACTCCTGGTTTTTTCTCTTTACCCACTTCCAGAACAGCTTCTTATTTCCTTCTTGACCATTCTGCATTCTTTCTCCTTCTTTTAATCCCATTTGCTCCTTACTATCCTTAACTACTTTCTTTACAGTCATCATTTCAACCTCTTATGTTCTGTTTAACTCTTCACAGCACCATTATCTTGTATGTTTCTTTCTTTTCTTTCACAGCTTCTTTCACATGTTCATGCCACCACGCATTTCTTTTTAAGATTTCCACCACTGCAGAGCCACACATATCTTTCGCGCTATCAACTACGGCCTATTTTATTCTGTACTCTTGTAAAGTTACTTTTTCACCTAGCAATCTTTGATATTGTCCTCCCACCCTTTTATCTTGCAATTATTCCATGTTCACCCTAACTTGCTTAATACTCTTGCGCTGCTTCCTCACAAAATTCTTAAATAATTCAACTACTGAGATCACTAAGAAATGAAACGTTCCACATTCAGCTTCACGCACAGCCCTAGTATTCTTTACTAAACCTCTCAGTCTCTCATCAAACACCACTAAATCAATCATCATTCTTGAATCACCCCTTTGCCGTGTATACAAGTGAATATCTTTGTGCTTAAACAATATGTTCTACACAAATAAGCCTTTCTCTAAACAAAGACTCACTTATCATTACCATTCTCATTTACTCTGTCAACACCATACCTTCCTAACACTCTCTTTAAATCTCTCTTTGGGTACCCATCTATCCATTCATATCTCCTAACAAAATAATTCTTTCAACCGGTTCACATGCATTTAAGACTTAATGCATTTCATTCCAAAACTCCACTCTCGACTTTACCCTCCCATCATAACCAACAACCAACATAATTCCACAAATACCCATTTTCTTACATACCCAAAGAAGTCTTGGATTACACCAACTCAAACCTTATCACAAACAGCTTAGCTGACTATCCCTTTCCCATTCATCCACACCTACCACAGTTTAAATCTTCCATAAACTGTCATCATTACATCTCTCCCTTTCTGCTTGGTTTTACGTACACACAGAATATCAATTCTTATTACTATCATTTCTTCTAACAGCTCATTCTCATTACCACACACTTATCTCATATTCCACATTCTTGTCGTCCATGTTCTCACCAGCTTTTCAACAGGTGGTCCCCTCCAATTTAAACCTCAGATGCCCATCATAGCTTTGTTCATATGAGGTTATTATTTAACAATTTTTTGTAAAACAGGTAACTAGCCTTGATCATACCCTCACCCATGACATTATTCACTGCTTACAGTAAGGATGCTGTACTGATTGGTGTTGGCACATTTTATTCAGTTTACCACAAGTACAACTGTTGATTAGTCTCATCCTGAGCACGCATGTAGTGTTCCTTCAAACCAGTATCCCTATTATAGTGTGTTCTGTTAGTCGTTTAATATATCGTATTTGGATACCACCATGAAATTTGGCACAGACTATCTATACTATGACCTTGTTTATTTAAACACCATCAGGACACAAATGATTTCACCCCAGTGGGGTGGGGGCGTGGAAGGGGGCAAAGTCATTTGAAAACTTTTTTTTCCCCCCCTTTGTTTTGAAAACTGCACTTTTTATAAAAATATGTTTTAAACAAATAATGTTCCTCATAAAACTATCCATAATAAAGGTAAACATCATTTTTGTCATCTGATGAGCCGTTAGGAGAAGAAGCGGACTGTAGATTATTGGCTGCTTTTGTTGCTGGCTTGACAGGTAGTGTTGGGACACAGGTAATGCTGGGATACAGGTTTGTTATCGGTTGCCTGCAAACTTGGAGTAGGCAATACAAATCGCAGAAACCGTTAGCAAGACTGATGAAGCTTCAAATATCCACCAGTCCTCTATAGAAACTGGACCACAAAAATCGCGTGCGGAAGGACAGCACGTCTTCCGGGTAAGTGGCAGCATGGACTACTCTGGTAAGAAGGGCCATGGAGCACGTGAGTGCTGGCACAATGTCAGGTCTGAACAAACCAAGGTATGTTCCGATAAAAACAATTCCAAGTTAAGAAAAGGGAAGAAAGAAGCCTATAGTGCTCAAGTTCCTCAAAAAGAGGTTGTTTGTTTTGGATGCCAAAGAAAAGGGCATTATGTGTCTCAGTGCAGACAAAGAGGGAAGGAAAAAGGGCATAAGTACCCAAACTCCAGAGGTTCGCTGGGCAGCCTGGCAGTGAACCAAAAATATTATATAAGAACAAATTAACCATTGTATGGAAGGGCCAAGGTCATGAACTAATCCTAGGTGTATCTATTGAAAGGCAGAAACATAGTATTTTAGTAGACAAAAGTGCCACACTTTCTGTAAATAAAAACCCAGGTTAGTTCAGCTATACTGGAGAAAAAAAATGTTAATGCGAGATGTATTACTGGCAAAGAGATAAATCAAATATTGTATCAGAAATAAAAGTTACGAAAATGACTATAGTGTTGCAAGGATTGACATTACCTATGAAGGTGTTTTGGGACTTGATTTTTTGAGAAAGAGGAGCAAAAATAAATTTGAAAACCCATAAATTGAGTATTGGTAAAATTGAATGAACATTTCAGAGAAGCCATGAGTACGCTAAGGTGTGTCCTGTGAAAGGACAACATCAATCAGCTCTGCAGAAGATAACACAGCCGAATGGACTGATCACCCAGATGACAGGTGTGGAGTGGAATTTGGAACCAACCAATGGAGGAATCCAGGTACTGGAAGAAGCTCAACAATGGAGCATCTTTAGTAGTAAGACAACCATTTTACTAAGGTATGCTCAAACAGTTCAAGGAAATATAGGAAAACAGGCACATTTTGTGCATATCCACATAGGGAATATCTGACCTCTTCAATCGTTTTAATGTTTATGCCCTTAATTCTTCAATTAAATCTTGTTTAGATTATACTTGGTTCAGCTTTTATTTATCATACTTGTTTATACAAGTCTTATGAAAATTTGCACTAGATAAAATAAATGTTTTGGCTATACCGCTATCCTCTTCAAATTTAGGAAACAAAATACATTTGGTCAGAGCACCATGAGTCCAAAACCCCTTAAGATTTCCAGTTATTGTGCGTAATCCAATCTCTGATGCATTAACTAGACTTTGATGAGTGACTTTTTGGCATATTATGTATCCGTCCCATTGTATGGTGGAAGGTGTGGATATTAGTTAGGTTCTCTACAAAATACAGCTTATGTTTGAATTTCAACATTTACTATATATCTAACATAATATGATACCTAAAAACCAAAACAAAATGGTGTTAAGTTTGTAATTACAATACAATTCAATTTTTTTTTGTCAATTTTTAACCTTTCTGCATTATTTTAATGCATATAATATTTTATATAAAAGACTTATGTTGCTGTCTTATAATTCTCCCAGCTAGCCCTCTAAATGATAGAAGATAAAGGTAAATATTGAATATAGTGAAAAATAATATAAATTCTTAATGTTAAAATTAAAAATAAAATGGTTTGGATCAAATACGTGAAAAATATTACCATGTCCGGCTACAAGGAAACTCCATAATGTATCAAATGAACAAATAGTAGTCTAAATGACCTCACAAACACCAGTGTTTATATGGCCGTAAGAATAGGCTTACTTGTCAAACAAGTTGTCAGATACACTTGAAATAAAACCAATTATTAAAATCATATATAAATATTTTGGCATTCTGATTACCACACTGTAAATAACATAGACAATCACAATCAAACAGCAGCTAAGAGACAAAGAGTGGTCTGCCAAGGTCAAGCTACAATAATAACCAGTGGTACCGACCCAACCAGTGTTGTCAGATATTGCCCTATTTCACAGAACAAAATGGTTGTTATTTTGGCAAACTCAAGCCTATTACAATTTCATTTTTTTTAAACAAAAATATGTTCAAATACCAAATTTTTAATCTTATTCTCAAAAATGTGTGACTCCTCACCCTTTAAGCAATACCTGTTAAAGTTGGCGGAATGGCGAAAAAAGTTGGCACATGACGTTTTTGGTTATTTTTAAATAATTAAAAATCAATATTTTGTCCAAACAACTCATCAGAAAAAAAAATGTTAAAAACTTTTATTGTAGATAATTGTATGATCAACATTATCAGTCTAAGATATATTTTGATAAAACATGTTGTTTTCAGAAAAAGAAAAAATTTATCATTGACTTTTGCCCCCCCCCCCCCCTTTCTCTTTTACCCACCTAGATTGGTTTAAAGGACAGGGGTTGGTCCCTTTTTTCTTTTATACAAACCCAACCACGCTTT
>CABFVZ010001110.1:128674-139093 GCA_902151445.1 Timema monikensis
CCCCCCCCCCCCCCCCCATCCCCCCCAGCGGGTGATATCAATTTGTATCCAGGTGATTTCTAAACAAAGTCAAAATAAAGAAGATAGTTTGTGTCAAATTTCATGCTGATATCCAAATAACAAAAAAAAATATCTTTAATAGATTAATTGCATTAAACATCTGAACCTTGGATTTGTTGACATTAGGGTACTTACTTAGGAAAGAAACGGTGAACTATATTTTCTACACCATGACTTAATCCTGGATTGTTTGCATTGTGAGGTCTTGAATCGCACCAAAAGCATTTTTTTCTATCCTCTAGATGGGATACTATACAATATCGTACCTAAAAAATTAGGAACATAAAAATTAGAGTATCTTAATTTTTTACTCCCTCAAGACAAAAGAAAATCTTTTCTCGATAATGATTTTAAAACTGAAATTAAGGTTTTGTTTTAACCTCCTTGAAATACTTCACTTTGATTAAATACAGTATCTACTTAAAAATATATCTTTATGATGTTTGGAAATCATCATTATCATCAACTTTTTCCAGCCTGTGGCTGGTGAAGTTTAATAAAATGACTCCATCTTCCTCTATCCTTCCACCATTCTTCCTCACCTCACTTGAACACATTCTGTTATCTGCTCCTCCCATCTCTATACTATATCATATACTTCCTGTACCCCCACTCTTTCCAGGATAACGTCATTCCTAATCTTGTTTCTCCTCGTGACAGCTAACATGTTTCTCGCCAAATTCATTCCTAATCTTGTATCTCCTCGTGACAGCTGACATGCTCCTCACAAACTTCATTCCCCTGTCCTCAACATTCCTAATATCTTTTACTTTCATTGTCCATGTTTCTGCTGCATATGTGACAATAGGTACAAAGTACACCCTGTATAACACTTTCTTACCTACAAGGGCACTTCTTCTCCATAGCAGGTCTCTTATGTAACTATAGAATAACTCTCCCTGCTGTCCTCTTCTAATATCGTCATGCTAAATTTCATTCCACACTCTTCCACTTCATCATTCCATTCTTGTACTTCCTCTTATTTCTCCTCCCCCCCTCCCCCCATACCATCAAGTCATCAGCAAACATCATGGCTTTTATTCTTTCCTCCCCGAGATTTCCGGCCACTTTGTTCATGATCATTTCCATTACCATTACAAATATTACAAATATTTGTAACCACTTTGTCATTCCAATTTCCATCTTAACACAGCTCTTGTTATCTTCATACTTGGTTTTCACTCTCATTACAACTCCTATTTCCATTTCGGCCTCCTCCATTGCTTTCTAAACTTTAATTCTATTCCCACTATCATAGGCTTTCACCACATCCATAAATTCCATTACTTACCATACTTTCTATCTATTTACCATCAGCTGTCGTATGGCAAAGTTTAAGTCTATTGTAGACCTTTATTCCCTAAATCCGTGCTGTTCCTCTCTCCACATTCCTTGCATTTTATTTCTTATTCTCTTTTCCAGTATACAGTTTGGGAAATATGCTCCTTAATAGATAAGAGGAAAAAAAAAGGCTCCAAATTGAATGTTTCAACATGACGTGTTTAGAAATACTTCCTTGTAGAAATAATGCCTTATATAATATGTACTAAGAAAGGAAGGAAAATGCTCCAATGTTTGCCGTCACATATGTTTAGGCATTCCTTGTCCTGTGTCATTATGTTGCTATAAAAAGTAAAAAAAAAATAGAGGGAAATGGAAATTTATTCTCAGTTTTCTAACTCATTAAATTAAACTTATTTTGTCAGTAATAGGGTTACTAAAGAATTAATCTCGGAGAGTAAGAAATAGGAAGAATAAATAATTAGAAGAAGTTCACCCATATTAGCATAGACTAAGGATAAGGAAACCCTCCCCTCCTCTAGTACACCCAGTTAATATTCAAACCTTGATCTCTTGTCCTCTTGTACACCTAATCAATATTCAAACCTAAATTCGCAACCCAAGCATTCCAATCAGTTGTGAGCCTGACACCTTAGACAAGGCAACCAATGGTGCAAGTAGTGAGCTTGTTTTGTTACACATTTGGTTAATTGACTCATGTACATTATTATCATACAATAATATATAGTCACTTATTAATGTACATAGTTCTCCCGGTACCTACTAATCTTATTTAGACTTATTCCATTTCATCAACTTTATTATTATTATTTGTTCTGTCTTAAAACACGTCCATTCTTTTTGTCGGTGAACTTAGACCACCAAAGCCCTGTTTTTTGCCTTCTTTTTGATCTCCCATAATTTTCTTCTTCCCTTCAAGTCATCTAGTATTTGAATTTTCCTTCTTCCTAAGCTCCTCTTTCCCTCAACCTTGCCTTCTATGACATCATGCAGAAGATAATTCCTTATAAGGATGTGTCCGATCCAGTTTGCTTTGTGCCGAAGAATCACATCCAAAATGGTTCTCTTCTCACCCACTCTTCATTTGTCACCCTGTCTGTCCACCTGATCTTCTCAAGTCTTCTCCAGCACCACATTTTAAAGCTCTCCGAAAATTTATTTTTCATCTTCCTGAGCTTACAAGTTTCTGGTCAATGCAGTGTGAGGCTCCAACGCCAGCATCTCATCAGTTTGTTCTTCAGTTCCAAACTCAACTTGCTGGTCAGTAGTAACCTCTTCGTGTTAAAACTTCAATGGCCGTGGCGATCTATCACCTAATTTCCTTGGTGCAGTATACTACCCAGAATACTTATCAGAATGAGAGAGAAAATACATTTTTGAAGAGCTGGTGGAAAAATGTGTGTGAAATGGAGAAGGTCCATATTTTTCCTAGCACCACGTCTTAATATCGGTTCAGATTATACACATAAGTACTAATAATTACACTAATGAGTTAGAGGGAAGAAAGTGTACCCACATTAGTGTGGAGAGATAGAAGGAAACTTTTTAGGGAAAACAACCCTCGGTACACCCAACTATGATTCAAACTCTGAGCCCTCCATCATCGGCAGTCTTCTATTGCGAGAGTGAGGCCAGAGACCATGCAGCCCCCCAAAAATGGTGTCCAAATACCAATATTATTGATCCACAGTAGTAAAAAATCACTACTAAAATTAATTTAGGCTTTTGAAAATAAGATTTTATTTTCTAATTATTATATTTTCAGGCCTTGTGTATCTAAGTTGTATTTTATACGTAAACATAGGTAATAAAACTTATTTTCTACTACTCTTCTTCTAAAATATGGATTTCAATTGTATTGTTAGATACAGACTGATGGTTTACTTCCTGGTATCTGGTGAATTTTCATACAAAATAGTACATTGCTTATTTAAAATGTGGATGTACAGAAATAGCAATAGGACATGCAAAGTAATTGTAAGCAAGTTCAAAATCCTATGAAAATTAAATGTAAATTAATTGCTAAGAATATCAAATATTGCTGCCAATTTAAAAGCTAGAAGACAAATTCTGCATTTGATGGATGATAATTTTTTAAGAACTAAGGAGTTTTACAGTCAATTTCTTTGTTACTTGATGCAAATTTTGTAACAACCAAATATCATCAATACATACCTAGAATAATTATTTTGGTTATAAACAATCATGTACAGACACAATATTAATCAACTTTCACTTAATATTTTCTACTCTATGGTGTCAGGAACTCAAAAGTTTGTTGCTGCACTTGAAAAATTATGCCCTTTATCCCTATCTTGAGATAGCTCTATCCAGTCCCCCTCATTACACTCTATCCCTATCTTGAGCTACGTCTATCTAGTCCACCTCATTACACCCTATCTCTATCTTGAGCTAGTTCTATCTAGTCCACATTATTACATACTATCCCTATCTTGAGCTACTTCTATCCAGTCCACCTCATTACACCCTATCTTTTTCAGGTCCATTCTAATGTTATTTTCCAATCTGCTCTATGTCTTCACAATGGGTTTGCCAGTCAATACTCTGAACATAGTTCTAAATTTTTCATTCGTGCTGCATATCCTGCCCAATGTAACCTGCAAGATTTGATTACCCCAACAATGTTTGAGGATGACTATGGGGTAATTAGTTCATCAATTTGTAGCCTATCCTACTCTCATTATTTTCACCCATTGTGGACCCAATCATATTAGTAGTTTGCTTTCTAACACACTAATTTATTTTCATCATGTCAACTAAGAGACCAGGTTTCACAACCATAAAGAACATATTATTCTGAGTTTTACAGTTCTTGGCAACAAATGAGATGTCAACAACTTATTGATTGAGTAATAGCATGCAATTCTCTTATTATTTTCCTAATATCCAATCTAATATTAGCAGTAATCTTTAAATTATCATTTTCAATCAGTGTTTTCTGTGTAACCATGTGTTAAATTATATTTTACACTTCATCTTATTATGAACTTGACAAAAAAAACCTAGCAGATCACATTTATTCATAACTTTTTGACTCAAATAAAAATATTTATGAAATAAATAAACTATATTTGTTGCATAGTGATAATGATACCAGTGAGTTGCTGTAGGACAAAACGTTTTCTATTCTTGTTAGTTGCAATTTTAATAGTGATGATTTAGGTAAAACATTGAAGAAAGTATATTCAACTCTCAACTTTTATAACTATCTGAATATAAACTTTAGTTAAGCTGGAAAATGCTAAGAATAACTTTTGGAAAACTATAAAATTATAGAAAAAAATACAACTATCAATACATCTAATATTCATGTGTAACATTACGTGGTATAATGTTACAGCTGGACCCCGCCCCATACCGACGGAGATATTATATCAACAGAGCGTACTACCCGCTCCAATAAATTCAACTCAATTAGGATCCCTATAATAGTATGTTTCTCTGTTGTAGTTCTTGTAGGCTAAGAAGACATAATAAAAACGATGCTGCACAATATATTTCATTACTCAATCCAATTCTAAGTATTAATTTGTTCATGTACTCACAATACTAATCTGCTCACAATAGAATCCTGCAAGGCTGGCCGGCACCTGGAATCCTAGATTGGCGAGTGGGTCAAGGGAGATCTAGTGGGTCAACAAAGCGTCCCGGCACTCCGACTGTACTAGCGAGAAATGAGCCGTGAACTATCAACGTCAACTAGAGGACAATTATGTATCCGACCTCTGACGGATACTAGAGGAACCTCCTTCAAAACATCGGGTGATTGGAGATATTCACGGATATTCCGATGGAGCAAGTGGAATCAACAATGGTCTACATGACTGTTTCAAGGCATCATTGAAGTCATCATGCGTGTGTTTGGTGTACTCCCACCTCCCTTCCAGAACAACGAAATCCCTATATAATGGCTGTGCAAGCATGCCATAATCGACTATCCTACGATCAACGATCAACGACAGACCATTGTCATGGACCTGGACAATGGCTGGAGAAAACTTGTAAAATGTATCAAAATCGTCGCTTTGACGAGTGGAGTTATGAACTCTAACTTCTTTATCAACTTTAAACTTTTTGTATATAATATTCAGTTTCAAAATCTAACGTATTAATAGTTTGATCGTCAATTTTTCTAAATACTCTATCTTTAAAATGTCGCCACTTGGGCGCTGGACTTTTGCTTATATATTTATTCTCATAAATATCCTCAGTTATGTGCTGATTAGAAGTTTGACATGTTAATATTAAATTGTTTGGAATTGTAGAGTATTCTAACTTTTTTCATCGAAGTAACTTAAATATTTAAAATTATGGTTTGAATTAACGTAACGTGATGTAACATTTCTTATTGGAATTTGAATTAGGATGACTTTAATCTTTTGTAACGTAAGTTCTATTTGAACAGCTAAAGTTTTGTTAACTGATGAAACTGTTTGTTCCATATTCTAAGTCAGATCTGATAGTCCCGTGGGAGTTTGGCTTATGTCTGGTAGTCAAACCCTCACGTTTTGTAAACTCTGTTGTATGGTCGTCAAATTTAAATCACTTTATATTTATGATATCGTTTTCTGTGAATTATGAAACCTTTGGAACCATATCAAGGTGCCCATTAGCCCCTTATAATTTAGTATCGCATTTAATTATATACGCTATGGTATTGTCTCTTATAGACTGGACTATCAATATTATGATGGATTTCATGTTTCTTTTTGTTAAAACACTTGCGCAACTTTAATGATATAAAGTTGTTTACTTCGAGCATAATTTCCAACTGTACTCATTATGATATGAGACCATTTTTTGTTAACTGCGCTATTGTCATTTACTTGAATAAACTGCTCATATTGTTGAATCATTTTTTATAATTTCCATTTATCATGTATGTTAAGTTTATCCTCTCCCTTTTATTACTTTTTATGTCCGGGTAGTATTAGGACTCAGAGAGGTTGCAACACATGCTTTTAAATAAAAATGGTTAGGGTCTTTATTTGTAACATTCCCATTTGTTTGTCATGTAAACTGTTGAGGAGTATCAAGAAATTACCGGTACCTGTCCTCGTAGACCACATGTTGATGAAGCAGACAGTTGTTTTTCTCGCCCTTCGAGAAGATTACCAGTAGCCGGATAACATGAACTTTGTTCACAAGGATGAGGCCTTGTAGGTGTATGTCCTGCAAAAAGTTTCAAAACATTCATTTAAACATGACAAAGTAGATAAATGCAAAGAAAACAATGACATGTTTACAAATTGCTTTTTAATCATACTATTTATTGAACAACATCTAGCATCACAACAACAATATTCCAGGGGATATAATTAATAAAATGTAAATGTTATCATTGTTTTTATTTTTCCATCATTACAATATTTTATAAATATACAATACTTTTTAATAAGCAATGACAGCTATGGCACAGGGTTAAAGAGTTGTAATTTAAGGGCTTTAGTAAATTCATAGGTCTTTGATCGCAGATGAAACATATCCTAATATAGCACATTCTAATTAAACTTAACTTGGACAAATCAACATTGTTGTCAAAGTCAAATATGAGAAGGAATTAAAAGTGGTTGTGTTTGTTGCTCTAGTCACAAAAAGTTGGTAGAATATATGGCGGTTTTCAAAAATAGCACTAATCCTAAACTTCTTTGTTTTGTAATACATTTAGGTCTATGGAATAATAGTTTTTTTTAACCAATCAATGAATTTTTATACCAGGAATCAATTGTGACATGATGAACTGACATTTGACATATTATTATTTTGTTTTTCTGATGAGTTACCAATGAATTCCTTTTGGTTAGGTATGCATAAAATGTTAGTATGTATTAAAGTTTACTAAATCAGGCCTTCTTAGACTGTGGGTCGCAACCCCATATGGAGTCCCGTTGCTGATTGTTGGGGTTACGAAAAATTTGGAAACATTAAAAGGTTTCTGAACGCATAACGACCAAAAATTAATTCAAAATCAAACATGTAATGAATCTGAGATGTTTATGGCAGTGTTTGTCTGTGTTGCAACATGCAACTTCCCTGCAGCCTTGGTCTGAACACACAACATGTGCACTTTGCACTGCACATTCCATCACACCATGCAAAACCCATGAACGCTGACAGAATCACCTCAGCTCAGATTTGAGATTATTGTATGTTATGAATTGCAGTATTTTTATTGTACTTACAAAGTTTTCTGCTCTTACAGAAATGTAATAGTTTAGTTACGGAAACTAAAGATTTTTAATATTTTCCTACCGTCATTCTTCTTCGTGTAAGTATCAAGTTATCGAGCAACACAGGTTTAAAACTTGTTTCCAAAAGAATCGTTAAACGGATTTTGATTTGAGATTAGGATAGAATTTCCAACAATTTCTGAAATGGCCCTAAACATACTTCTGTCATTTTGTACTGTGTATTGATGTGAAGCAATGTTCTCAGCAGTGATGATTAATTATAAAATCAAAATATAAATTAATTCTGGAAAACGTTGAAGATGTTCTACGTCCCGCAGTATCCAATATTCAGCCAAGATTTAATTCCTAATGTAAAAATAAATAAGCACACCCATCTCATTAGAATGAAAATCTGCTTTTGTCTTTAATAAATGGTAAAATAACATGTATACCAAAGAATTGTTTTAAAATAAAAATTTGTATGTATGGTTTATTGTCAGTAAATGTTTGATTTGTATACTTATTTTATATACCTATACACCTGTAAACGGGTAAGAAATTATCTGGCCCGCAAGTGGAAAAAGTTTAAGAAGCCCTGCATTAAATAATGGGATTTGAGATAAAATTCATGGTACAGCCATATTATTTAAAAAAATTAAAAACTAAATAAAGCCAATATTTATGTGGGTCATGGCATTATCCCCAAAATGTTACCATATTGTATAGCCTACTTTAATTATAGAAATGTTTAGAATAAATGCTCAGTTAATTTCTTTTGAAAAATGTTGTGGCAAATCAAACTAATGCATAATTTTAAGATAAAAGTACTGCCCCCGCACAGAATTTCTCGCTCTTTTTGTCTTAAAAAACCCTAATTTACAATGTCTCAGAAGCTATTGGTTTTATAAAAATATATTTCAAATAAAAGAGTTTAATTTTTAATGGTTCTACAACTTTACAACTTTACAACTAAGTTATCATGTATCTCAAAAGAGTTGCAGAGATATTATCAACACTGGAAATTTCTGCTTATGTAAAATAGCATTACAATCATTTTCGTGTTAAAATGAGAATTGCTATTTTGTTTTTAATGCTAAACAGTGCCTAGCTATGAAATTTAATCAAAATCCTTAGAACCGATTTTGAGAAACTCTTTTAGCCTTGAAGTGAACTACACTAAATTTTAGGGTTGGATAGATAATCTCCAAAGACTCCTCTTAGGAAACCTATGAAAACCCCAGATACCAAGTTTTAGCCTGATTGGTAAAATGGTTTCGACTCCAGGCCAAGACACAGATGGCATTGCAAAAATAACTTTTTCAGGTCCAGGTTATGAAATATTCCATTCATAAAAATGTTATTTTTTTTATCACAATCATTTCTCTAGCCAAGGGGTTCAAGAAAGTAAAAATCAAATAAATGTTTCCATGTGTAGGGTAAAAGGGCTAGTTCACCTCAGTAGCGTGAACCTGGGTTCCCTGTTTTCCCAAGCACCTCTCATTTACAGCAGCAAGCCTCACCTTAACCACAAAATACATGCTTTGAAGGAATATTTATTTTTAATGATTTAAAATTTGGTTTGCATTGTAAATATAATAATGTTTTATCTTGACAATAGAATTAACCATTTCCTTTATTTTTATGTGTACAAATTATATAAAAGATTTATAAAAGTAAATAAATCACATTAAGTTCTTGTCTACTATCCTTTAACTATGCAAAAGGTTTATTTATTTATATTTATGAAAACAAATTAAATGAACATATTCCATTTTCAGATAATAAATCTTAGAAACTTCAAACATGTTTTAGTTAACAAGCACATTAAAATATAGAAGACTTTCAAATTGGAACAATTATTTTGTCAATAGATGATTATTATATTAAGTAAGCCTTCACTTATATTTTAATTATGATTACAATTAATTTGGAGTAGGGGTGACCTGGTGGTCTAGGGGTAAGGTGTCAGACTTCTGTGCTGGCGGCCGGGGTTCAATCCTCGGTCCCGGCACAGATTTATCTGATTTCCAAACCCTTCCTACACCTCTGACAAGACATCTTGTGAATGTGTGGAATGCCAGGCCGCCACCGTGGTTCGGATTCCACGTTAAACTGTAGGTCCTTCATTTCATCTCACAATCACCCTACCATTACACATTAGCGTAAGTGCGTATAGCCTGAACGGGTAGTAAGACGCGGTGCTAATAATAATAATTTGGAGTAATGCACATTTTTGTTATCATGCCATTTATATTAAGACTTGGTGTTATTCTAGGCACCCTTGCAAAGTCTTACAACATAATGATATAAGTGTATTTACACATAGTGAGTCCATTCAAATGGTTTAGGTTTAACTAACACCACATTTTTCAAAATGTGAGATTTGGGTTTATTCTTCTATGGTAACAATTCCCAGTACCATAAATTTGACCCGATTTGTCTCACCTTTCATTTGGTTCAAAGGCATAACACTGTATAGTTTGGAGAGATTTTTAACCTTGACAGAAGAGAATCTCAAAGGCCTAAGGGCCAGTTTCATTGTAAGGCTGAGTACACCTCAAGTGCGGAGCTAACTAATCACCCACCTAAACTCAAATGGAATGGATCCCTTTCAAATATGAAACTGGCCCACTCCATTCTGGTCTAGGTAGGTGTAGTCTTGTGTTTAGTATAGCACCACACTTGAGACGTACTCAGTCTTACTAATGAAACTGGCCTTAAGATACAGTAATATAAACTTTAAAACCACTCTCAAGTAGGCAGGTAGTTCTTGAGCGTGAAACTTTGACTCACCATAACAAAGATTGAATACACAAAATGGGATTGTTTAGAGATGTATTGCTATTTAAGTATAGGGGGAGTGTGG
>CABFVZ010001110.1:139105-169213 GCA_902151445.1 Timema monikensis
GGGGGGGGAGTGTAACAAACTTGGAAAAGAAAAATTATAAGAATTAACTTATTATCAATGTTACAATCACTTTGTTATGAATTTTAAAAATAATTGTATTTTATTTTTTTAATTTGAGTTAGTTTAGAAAAAACAAAAGCAATCATAAGTTTAGGATTTTTAAAAGTCAAATGGAACTTTCCTGGATTATTATTTATGTTAGATATTGAGACAAAGAATGAAGTAAATTCAGCATAATGTCCAAACCTTGATTACTGGCCCAATATACATCAGTATGAGTAGCAAGAGTAATCCTACCACTGGTTCATTACCGAGTAGAAACAATATCACTGGCTTATTACTTTCTAATCACATTTGCACAATATCATATACGCTAACTTATTGTTAACACCAGTATTAATATGTAGGTAACAACTTTTTGTGTATGTCATCACAATAATATTCTATCAATTATTTGTGAAAAAAAAATCATAAGTCTGGCCAGGCATATGGTGAGAGTTTAGTTTCCAAGATGTAGAGAGAAATGGTTTATAACAGTTTGAATAGGTATTAATGTAAATGCATTTCTGATACACAACTAGATTAGTACATTAAGATACTTTAAATCTAAACCTATATAACTAATTGTAACTGGTTATAGCTAAAGCTTATATTCTCTAATATTTTCAGTTCCAATAAATCATTTTTAAAAATAAGTACATAACTAAACGAGTAATGTTAGGTGTTAGAAGCGAATACTGTTAAAAAAAAGGACCATTACGATGGTAGCACAAACCACTTACACCACATATCAAATATTCATGACAGAACCAAAATACCACATGCCACACCAAATTACTCAAAAAGTTGTATATAGTGTCAACAGCACACTCTGGAGTAATCAAGTCTTGCAGTGGTCATTTTGGGTTACTCCACTCCCAAGCTGTGTTACAGTGGAGTTATACCAGCCCAAAAGAGGGATTAGTACTGGCTACACAATACCTAGGTGGCCTGGATGCCCAAACCAATATGCTGCTTCACTCAAAGGATGAATGTCACTTTCATCAATTATTTCGGAATCACCATCCAAGGATTCCGAATCTTCCAGACCATCTGGAGGTCCAATATCGCCTCTTTGAATGGATGCATGTCTTCTCCTTCCTGGTCAATGTAAAATAGCAATCTCTAGTCTGATTAAAAAGACTTGGAGAAAAGAGTCTACTAAGTTTGATGTGAACAAGATATATTGTTTGAAACTCAAATTGATGTATTTTTCCCTATTTATATTGTTTAAAATAATACAAGCTCAAATAAATCAAAACCAACAATATTTTAGATTATGCTTTGTTACAGAGAAAAATAGAAGGATTAAAAAAACTTTAAGATTTGTTGAGAAAACGTGATAACTTGTTTAGAATGTTTTGATGGGATAGTAATGATAAATAGGGCACATATTATAGTTTATCAAAAACAAGAGTTAAAATACTTATTTTAAATTTACAAAAATTAAACTTATCTCTTAAGACTTTAAAAATAGGTACTGCCATTTTTTTAAGATTCAAAGAAATCATATAATATTCATAATATATAAAATTAACATGATCATTAGTATCAATGGTAACCTTATTTATTTAAAGAATTACATATTAATTTATCATAGTTATTTGAACATAACTGCCTGAGTCATGCATTGTTACAGTCCTAAATTAATTAATAAGTCAAACTACAGTTGTTTTTTAAACTGAAACAATCAGTGCCGGATTACCACATAGGCAGAGTAGGCACCGTACTGGCCTATGGGCCCCGCAACAATAGATCAAAATAATAGTGACTTGACCTCGAAAGAAAATTACAAACAAGCTTTCTTAAATTGTTTTCAAAAGATTGGAAAAATAACAAATCAACTCAAGGAAACAAATACTTTACATCAAATACTCTATAGAGAAAATACTGTATTAATGTAATGTACCCATTAACAACTTAAAGTACATAAGCCATGGACATCAGGCTCACATTAAAATTTGTCTCTTAAAAGATCATCTTCTTTCAGCTGTCAGCTTGTAAAAAAATCTTTTATTGTAGACGCAGAATGTCGGCGCACGTAAAGAGGCGGTACCAAAATGGTGCAGGAAAAAAAAACATTAAGCTAAAGCAAAGAAGCTTAATGAACAAATAACAAAGAGACACAGTCTTTTCCAACTTGGCTTTACTTGTAATTCAACAGAAGATCAACCAGAGGCCTTTTCAAGCATGTCTGCCAACGAAGCGATGGTGGTAGACCTTTCCCCTGAGCAGATTTCTGAGGATGAAACTGGGTGAAGCTAAAACCGAGATGGAAGTTCTGTCACAAAATGAAAACAGGGCTAACCTGGGACCAAAATATCAAAATGATAGTGTGTTATGGCGAAACATTGCTAATCAAATGCAGGATTTTTGGTGTAAAAGAAACCCTGTGGAATGTCAACACTTGGATGGTGATTTTTTTGCTTCAAGTAGGCAGTATGAAGATGGTAAAATAAAATGTTCCCATTCCATGATATTTCGGAAACATGTAAGTGGTGTCACTGATCAAATTCCAATCATTACGTAGATAAACTTTTCGCTGTGACACAAAACTACTCAGTTCTCAACATAGTGGCTACTATTTTCGCGGTGATAGAGAACTCCTTGGTTCTTAAATATTTTCGCGGTGATACCGAACTCCCTGGTTCTCAACATAATGGCAACTATTCTCGCGGTGATAGAGAACTCCTTGGTTCTTAAATATTTTCGCGGTGATACAGAACTCCCTGGTTCTCAACATAATGGCAACATCTTGGGAATTTTAGAGTTAATCACGGAAGTATGACACTTTTCTAAGTTCTCATTTTGTCAAATATGATAGTAATAGAAATAATAGGAAATAAGGTTCTGAAAATGATTGTAATAGAGATCCTTGAAGCCAAGTACTTTTCTCTGAGTGTTGATTCAACATCAGATATCTCTGGCATTGACCAACTTACTGTAGTGCTTAGATATGTTAGAGTGTCAGATGGCGAACGTTTTCTCACATTCATCCACATAGTAAGTTACACTGCAGAAGTGCTTGCCACCACTGTTCTGACCTTCTTAAAACAACTGTGGCATTGATAAACTGAGAGGACAGTCTTATAACAATGCAGCCAACATGCCATGGTAGTACAATCGTCTTCAATCATATATTGCCAAGATCACACTGCACACTACATTCCCTGTGCAGCAAACTCATTCTTCAAACTTGTGCAAGCAATGTACAACTTTTTCTTCCCATCACCTTTGGATGGTTATGCTCGGATATCTTGAGGACAAAATGGCGAACATCAGCAAAGCTCTGTTCTAGTTTTTTAAAAAGTGACTGAAACAAAGCGGTGTATGAAGGCCACCAAGGCGACCAAGGCTTCATCCCAAGGCTATAGCAGCTTCGAGAACACTTGGAAGGTTATTGTAGAAGACGTGAATCAGAAGCCAGAGACAGTTCACAGGGTCAAATGTTTGCTAAATGACCTGTCAAAGAAAGAAAATGTCATCGATACAAACTTCTGGGCTGTAATCCTAGACCGGATCAATGGCGTCAGCAAATTTCTACAATAGGAAGCAATAGAGCTTCAAACGGCTGTCAATCTTCTGAAACCACTGCTCGTTTTTTTGACATCACAAAGAAATATGTTTGATGACTACGAGAGGAAGGTAAAGGAGAAAATCGATGAGAAATACACTGATGAAAGCAGGCGTGTACATGTTATAAAAAGACATCACAACGATGATGACTCGGAAAAGGTTGTGCTTCGAGGAAGAGAAAAGTTCAAGATTGAAACTTACCTACAAATATTGAATATGTAACATGTGCAGAGCTTTTCCATCATAGGAAAGCATATAACAAAGTTAATTCTATATTTGGGTTCCTTGTCAAATTCCCTTCGAAGACAGATGCTGGAATTAAAGAACCTGATCAAAGATTTAGAAAGAACTATCCTGAGGACATCAAGTTGGAGTTTGCATAGGAAATAGTTTATTTCAAGTATTTCATATCACAGTTAGAATAGTTCAAAGCTGATGAAACAGTTCCGACATCATAATCGTACAGACTCATTTTTTGAAAATATGGTGCAATCAACGTTCTCAAATGTTATGACAGCGTTAAGAATTTATAGGTGTCTCATGATCACAAACACTATTGGTGAATGAACCTATTCGAAGTTAAAACTACTGAAAATTTTTTATTGGTCTAAATGACACAAGAACAACTGACCTCACTTGCCATTATTGTCACTGAATATGATGTCTTGCAAAAAGTAGACTTTCGAGATATCCTGAAAGATTTCATCCAAAAAAAATTGAGGAACATCAATGTTTAAAGTTTTGTTTGTTTATTTAAATTTAAAATTTCTAACTTTATGTTGAATTATTATTATTACTATTATTATTATTAATATTTAATAATTATACTTAATCCCATAGTATGTTTATCTATTTAATAACATTTATGGGTCAAAATCACAAAATGGGATTGTGGGTGAGCGAGATAATATATAATTTATTTTAGTAAAATGGTGAGTTTCTATTTCTAGTCCCTTTTCCCTTCTTTATATAATTAATAATTTATTACATAATAATGGTGAAAACATATTTAAAATTATTTTTTCTGACCATTATGACAATTCGCTCACTATCCTCACCTTGAAACCTATCTCATAGAAATTAAACAAATAAAAATGAAATATCAAAAAATATCGGATTGCATTGTCAATAGAGTACATTGAGCAATAAACAACAGTTTGAAAATGGAAAACAATGTTAAAACAGCATTTTTTAATTAACAACACTTGTCCTGAGATGCATCACAAAAGGCTGCACAATGTGAAACGGGCGCCATATCATTAGCACACGCTTGTAACGCATGGGAAGCATCATTGTAGTCTCCATGTTTGTTGTGGTTTAACATCATAGTCATCTACCAATGTGATTTTTCAATCCCTCCAGAAAATGTCAATTCAGGTATGAAATATATAATACCTTAATTATACGACAAACCAATCATGTTGATTACTTGGGAATAAATTATAATTTGCAGAAAAATAAATGTAATTTGGTACACAAGTTTCAATCTGAAAGCTAACCTTGAACAGAAACGAGGTCACGGACAAACCGGTCACGTTACCGTCTTGCTTTTAGCGTTGCCGAATTGTTCATTTACCAATTCACATAGCATGTTTATGGAGAAACATATTTGATCTTACATTCATTATTAAATGTACTTGGTTTTTCTTTAAAACTAATAGTTCATAATAGCCTTAGCAAAACAACTGAGAATTTTCTTAAGTGCGAAAGAAAAATGTATAATTTTGCATGTAGTATATAACTCTCAACTCTAATTCGAAATTTTTATCACTTGATGTATCTAATCTCTATACAAATGTCCCCATCAAAGAAACCATTGACATAATCAAATCCAATCTCCATCAAAAAGACTATTCCAAGGAATACATAGATCAATTAACCGACATTGTCCAAACAATAGCCAATCAGAATTACTTTCAGTTCAACAATAAATTTTATGCACGATCTGATGGTTTAGCCATGGGATCCCCAATATCCTGCATATTATCTGAAATATTCATGCAAACCAATGATCTCAAAATTATCAATCACATTACTAAGTACATCAACATTCAATTTTACTGCATATATGTTGATGACATACTCATCATATATGACAATATCCTTGACCATACCTTATTTCAAAGTACTAACACCTTGAACCATATTCACCCCAAACTTAAATTTACTGTTGAACTTGGGCATGATAACAACTTATGCTATCTAGATCTTAACATCTCAAAAACCAAAACCAACACCTTCGAGTACAAAATCTACAGGAAACCAACCCATACAGATGAAATCATACCTAGTAATTCAAATCATCCTTTCTCTCAAAAATTGGCAACCTTCAATAGCCTCATCTATAGACTTCTTCACATACCACTATCTAAAAAGAATTTTAAAAACGAACTCAATATCATCAAACAAATTGCTACATCAAACGGATATTCCCACTCCATCATTTACAAAATTATCCAAAAACAAAAAGCCCAAATGGCTAAGAAATCCAACCTCACAAACATTTCTGACAACGCCGATACATCCAAATGGATAAAATTTAATTACACAGGCCTTGAAACCAATAAAATCACCAGAATTTTAACCAAACATAATATTAAGATTGCTTTCGGAACCAACAATACAAATAAAAAACATTTGTCTAACTCCAACCTTAATACTCAAAACATTTACAACAAAAGTGGTATTTATAAATTAACCTGTGACTGTAATGCAGCATACATTGGCCAGACTGGGCGGGCCCTTTCGAAACGCTATTCTGAGCACATCAGTGACTTTAAATTTAATCGAACCAAATCCAAATTTGCAGAACACTTAAAAATTTCAGGTCATCAACCTACTCCCATTTCTCAATGCATGAAACTTCTACTACCTTCCACGAAAGGTTTAAAAATGAACATTTCTGAAAACCTCCATATATACAATGCTTCTTTTCATCATAACACCATTCTTAATGAGCAAACCAAATTCGAAAACCAATCCCTTATTCACACAATTAAATATCTTCCACAAAATTTAAAGATTCAAAATTCATAATTTCCACCCAATTTTTCTTATTTCTATCTATTAGAATCAACAAACACACTAGCGGCATCTATATTAATAAATTATATATATATTTTTTCATTGTTTCTTCATTGTTTATGTTGACAACAGAATGTTCTGAATCTAATTATTAAATGGTTACAATTTAATAATTTATACATATCATTACCGGATAACATAGGGGAGAACATCTCAACCCCACTTTAGATTTAAGAGGTAAGCTTGATCGTTTAATTCTGATTATAATTCAACTATTTTTCGAACTTCCTATCAAAAAATAATAATACTATCTCGTTCTTACATATTAACCTTTCTACAATTTTCCTTATATTCTCACTCAATTTATTTTCACATTATTTACATTCTAATAATATCTGTTTGCATTGGTTTGTCTCAGACCTGATGATGGCTGAATAGCCGAAACATGTCGTCAATAAACTTCAATCCAACGAAGAAATATTAAGGAGAGGAATTAACGAACATAGCTAAGGAACGGTTTATGATGAGCACTTATTAACCTAATTTCATTTTATCAAAAAATATCTATCTATCTTATATTTAATACATTCTGATGTTTAATTGTATTTTAGGACTACTGTTTTTTGATTAGAAACTGAATGATCCTAAATAGGCTTAAATTTAACTTATCAATTTACTTTCTTATTTTTACTCAGAGCTGTAATTTCACATAGCTTATGTGCAATAATTTTAACATATTACATATTAACTAAATGTTCATCTAATTATTATATTACAAATTCTAATCTAATATTTGAATAAGGCCTATTTTGTTTTTAATAGGATTACTGTAATTATCTCTTTCTCAATTATTATATGTAGTGATCTAATATTCTCACAAGCTCGTTCCTTACATAATATTCTCAACCAGTGAATATGTTTAAACTTTAGCTGTAAGTATATTTTACATCTATACATCTTTCAAATGTGAAATTTGTTACCCAATGATTATCAAGTGTAGTGTTAAAATCCTTTGGTCAATATTTTGTTTAAGTTTGTGAAAAACTAAGGAAAATGTAACTTGTACTCATTCATTATTTTTTCACTAAAAATTGATACAATATGGTGCTATCGTAGCACTCTTAACATGAGGTCATTTTGGTTTTAAATGTTTATAAATGGTGATTTGATGTTTAAAAATACCATTTAGTATGGTTTTAGGTAGGTTTTCTAACAAAAAGGGTCATCACTTGTATATCATTGAACTGGTTTATATAGGCAGTGGATATTAGTAACCAAGAGGAACAAGAAGGAATAAATAGTAATTATGGTGAGATATGAATAAATATCAATCTTTGAACCACTTCTATCAGCCATCTAGTGGCGTGACTTTACTCACAATTTTAACCTGTGGAAGGAAAGAAAAATGATGGTGAGGATATGAGTTAGAGTTGGCGAGGAGGTTAGTTTGCTTGAAGAACGAGAGAAAATAGCTGCCAATGCACACACATTTCTCAAAAGTGCCACTAGGTTTGCTCTATGAATGGCCAGGTAATACGTGAAAAAATGTATTAGGTGATGTAATGAGTAAAAGCTGTGAACATCACAAGATAGAAAACACGGCTGTTTAAAACTCTTACCTCGTAAGGTCAAAAATTAAATATCTAACTGTTCCAAAATGATCCACCACATGTTTAATGCATCTAGAATCTTTTAAAATTATGTTTTAAAGCAAATAACAATTACAAATCTATAAATCATTACTATGGTAATCTTAACAATATAATTTATATCAAGTCATTTTGTCAAATACTGAAAAAAAAATCAGCTACTTATAATTAATAGTTTTAGAAATAGCTTAGAATCAAATTCCTTTAGTTAAAACATCTGTTAAACCAAATGTGAAACCATCAATAATACAAAAAGATAATTTTTGAAACTAAAACAGTCAGAATCTGTTATTTGAAGCAAAAAATGGATTTCTATAAAAAAGTGATTATACTTCATCACAAGTTACATGTAACGTGATCACACATTTGTTTTCTTAAGTTAAGTTAACTTCAAGTGAACGTTAGGTTAAGTTAAAGTTAATTGATCATGATCCCGGCATAAAGGGAGAACATATTTAGAATAATCCCATAAATCACTATACTATACTATATTGCTCTGCCATCTGTTGTCAGAATGTAATAGTATTTGTACAAACAGACGATAGATGGTGTTGGAAGACATGCATGCTAATACCTCTTTATTTCCAGAAATGTGGCTTAGAATTATCTGATTCCAAGCCCTTCATATACACTTTTAATATCCCCTTTCAAGAGAGCCAATTTAAATATAAATTAAACTTTTTAAGTGTTCAAGGAAAATACTTACAAAGTATATTGTACAAAGCAAAAGTGTTTAATTTTCATTTTGGATGGGGTGTGGCTTAAGAAAATAAGTATTTAATTAAGTAAATTTAATATGACATTATCACTCTTGAAATTTGCTAATATATAGAAATAAAGACAAATATAACATCAAAACAACATTGAAAACTATGCTTTATTTTTATCTAATCAAATGTAATAGAAGGGTAAAAAAGTAGACAGGTTTTACAAACACGCACAAGCAATAAAACAAAGAATAAACCGTTTTAACCGTTTTGATTGGAACACATGATTACAATAACACTTTGTCATCGTGACCAGTCTATTCAATATCTTTTTAAAGATGGATTATTTTGCTATCCAATGTGGCAACCTCTTCATTCCTTTGTTACACAAGTCTTCTTTTTGCATCTTTAAACTTTAATTCTTGAGAAGCTCTTTTTTTACATGATGTTTTTGATCAGTTTCATTTTTCTTAATCTTGAGGGCTTCTATACTTCTTGATATTGCATTTCTTTCTGCTTGAATCATAGTTATTGAAAATTTCCTTTCCACTGTGTCATGTCCATCTTCACAATGTCATTGCTCACTTTTGCATCGGCTTGAACACTCATGATTTTGTCTCAACCAGAAAAACCTAGGCAATGTCTCTTTAAAAAGTAGTATTGAACACATATGCACGTAGTCTCTTTTGACAGTGTCAACTAATGATGGTGCCATGTGATTCTTCGAGGGCTACAGTGACTCGAGAAACTCGTAATGTGTCACACATCTGGAGAGAGGATATCTTTGATTTAAAAGACATTTTAAGAGTAGTTTCTCATAAAGCGAAAGCAAATACTCCTTTAATTCTTGTTTGAAAGAAAGTACTTGTCGTTCATTCTGTCCTTTGCAAGCCATACTGTCTCCAAAACCAATCGAACTACTTGAATACAACAGGATTTGATATAACTATTTTCATGGATCATATTGGATTATTAGCACTATCCATAATAAATTACCTAATTATGCAACATGCAACACTGTACATCAACATGTGTAGTCTTTGAAACAAAAATGGGAGAAGAGCATTATTTGACTGAAACCTTATGTATTAAAAATGGTTCAAATTCAAAAGCAAATGATAAAATAAATTCCAACGTTTCTACCAACAGCTTGTCTACTAGGGCCAAATTTACCTTGTCAAAATGTGTTGATGATGCTGGTGGATTTCTTTCAACAGCTTCCACATATTTATTAAGAAATAGAATCATTATAAGTGCTCATTTGATTTGATGCTGATTTGATAACAAACAAATTTTAGTGGAAAAATTGACAATGCAGTACTGCGAGTGTATTCCCTTCTTCTTGTTGGCAAGTCCTTAAATAGATAACAGATGGTATGGTGAAACTGATGATTTTTCCAACAAGCCTTGTTACGAAACACATTTTTGTTTACTTTCTTTACTTGTAGACACCCTGTACTATCCAGCCCTACTTTTTCATGTTTTAGGAAATTATATTTACTGTTGGTCCATTCATACAATTGTGTTTACTACTAGCTCCTTCATATTACACCTAAATGCTATCATATTTACTGATAATTCCTCCTTATTCCTGCTATGGCCTATTTAAAATACTGCACATTCCTTCTTGTTTCTACTAAACACTAACATGTTTATTATACATTAGGGGCTAGGCCTGTTTCCAACACGCCAATTTAGGATTTCATACAAAGTCTGTTCCCTGTTGTTTTGAACTATTATAGATTTTTCAAAACAAGAGGTACGGTGGTTTGTGTCCATAGCTATGCCAAGTTATCATTATTGCATTTTTTAAAGTTTATTCCATATGCCAAAACTATATTGATTCACATGATCACGCTGAGCTGAATTCTCCTTAGTGCCATCCTGCTGCAAAAAAATTCAGTTTTAAGAATTTTAGGGGCAACTAAAACACTTAACTGATCAGTGTGTGAGATTTCAGGTAAGATGTTTATCTTAAAGTCATAAAATTAATATGATGCAACTTTAAAATAACAAGCCTGTTAAATGCTTGTTGATACATTAATTTATATTCAGCCAACTTGTAGTATTTAAATATAAATTAGGTTAAAATATGTAAAATAGTAGATCATTAAATGGATTATAAATGCATGTGGAAACATAGAATGTGAATTTTTGATGTAAAGAGAATTAAGACACACAGTCAATTAAGAAAAGCATAACACGTTCAGCCTCCCGTTTGATCCAGTGAGTTCATTGGACACACTTTTAATAGTGATACATTTGGGGTGTACCAAAGTTAATGTATTCTTCATTCAAAACCAAAGTTAAAGAATCAATTATTATGTTCAAATTGTCCAAGTGACCCAGTACGGTGGCCGCATGGTCTAAGGCGCTACTCTAGCAAAAGACTAGACTGCCGTGGACGGGGAGATCAGGGTTCGATCCCGGTCGGGTGTACTGAGTGTGGTTTTTACTAAATGGTTTTTCACTCTCCCTCCACACAAATTTGGGTACACTCCCTCTAGATTAAAAACTTGCTAATCCCTAACACATTAGTGTCATTAGTACATAGGCATATAACCCGAACAGGTAGTAAGACACGGTTCTAAACAAAAAGTCCAACAAGTATCATTGGTTTGCTTTGTTTTCTCGGCAATTAAATCATGAGGAACGTCCAGATTGTTACAGAAAATCCATCTATCTACTTCTTTGAACTTCCTTGTGGTATTAAGGTGGAAATAATTGTCGATGTTGTGTTTCACTGCTGAATACCAAAAAAAAAACTCCTTCAAACCATGATATATTGCCTATTTTTGGAGCCATGTTCCTTTTTTTACTATGTTTATAGCATTCCATAAAGTGTCTTGTGAATAGAGATAATCAAAATCGGCTATTAAACACTGAAGCCAATGTTTTCATCACTCACCACAAAGGGCTTATGCCCAGCATTCGCTCATTCTAAAGAACAGGTTTCATATAAGCTTCCCGTCATTGCATTCTTAACGATACTGGGTTGATACTAGGCAAGATTGTACGCCTTTCCCTTTAGTTCTGTTGTTTATATGGTCATAAAAATAGATTGTATGTGGGTTGAGTTTTAAAATAGCCACAATACTTTTGTTGTCACAAGATTATTCACTGAAGTATGCTGTGTTGTTATTCTCTAAAACAAACGATTAAGAAATCATAGATATGTCCTAAAAAAATCACCGTGTCTTACTACTTGTTTAGGTTATATGCATAAATGTACTAATTACGCTAATGAGTTAGGAATATGCATATGTAATAATTAGAATAGCGAATTAGAAATGAGGAAGGTTGAATATATATAAAGTGTACCCACATTTACATGGATATATATATATATATATATAGAGAGAGAGAGAGAGAGAGAGAGAGAGTTAAGAGACCAACCTAGCACACCCTACCGGGATTCGAATCCTGATCTCCCTATTATTGACAGTCTAGTATACCACAAGAGTGGTGCCTTAGACCATGCATCCACCAAAGCAGGTATTATATGTCTTAAAGAAATTTCAATAAAGGCAGATGGAATCACAAGGTAAACAGTTTTCAATTTGTATGGAAGTTAAATTGTGCACCCTTTCTGTCTCGCTACACATTGGCAATGAGACGGTTTACGAGCAGCAGAAACAGAAGTGACCACACCTGTGAATCCTAGATATTGTCGCAAAACATAGGAAGCTGAATGTTTCTATCCCTATTTCCTGTGATAGGATATGACTAGCACTTATTATATGTTAAGAGTTAGTGTAAGAACAAAATATGGTGACACCAGTCGTATAAAGTACAGTCAGTACAAAGAGTTGTCATGAGGGTTGTATACCTTAGAAAGCCCATCTTTGTACTGTAAGGTCATAACATGTAGTCTTGTGTGTATAAGTTAGAGCTATTTAAGCATTAAATAAACAGTAAAATTCAATAATAAACCTTAAGACATAATTGAATACTAAACACTGTTCTACAAAATAAAATTACTAAGTTCACTTGTTTTATTATATGAATTAAGCATTCAGTTTCAAAATGTGGTAAAAGATGGTGTTAAACATAGTCTTTAAAATTGTTATTAAGTAACTCAGTGCACGTACTACTGCATCAGAAATAATATGGGCTGGCAGATTAATGTAATGCAGTCTTCATGAAGAAGTGTGTAAAATATTTGCTGTCAAAATTGACTAAATATTACTCATTACTAATTTCTAGGCATTAATATTATGCGTCAAATAAGACAAAAGTAACTCTATGAAACTTTCAGATACCTTTGACCAACCAAGGATGGAGAGTCAAGGCCTAATGGTGATGGATCATGATCAAAGCCCCCCCCCAAAAAAAAAGTCTGCCTTTTTTTAAAATATTCAATTCCAAATGAAGCAATACAAGGTTATTTTTAGATGTAATTCAGGTTGAAGATGTTTGCAATTTTGTAAAGTTTCAATAAGCTAATATAAGAAGAAAAAAAACATTATTAATTGCACATTTGAGGGAGTTTTGAGCCCCCTGTACTTCATCCTTATCCCCATAATTACAGCTCTAACGCAAATATAGCATTTTGAGTCTATGCCTAAGACATGTAAACATCTACTATACCATAACTTAGTTATTATTAGAGAGGTTTGTGTAGTTAAATAACAATAGTAGTTTTACAGTATTAATGTTCTTGTATGTTTAATAGAAGAATGTTTGAGTATTCTTAAAAGAAAATAATATATACATTGATATGGGCTGGAAACACTAGCAACTAATAATCAAAACTGATTAAAATATGACTATGTTTAATTTACATACTAGCTCCTTCATGTACCATAGACGAAGGAAGACTGTGTAGTATAAAAACAAATACAGTAGTTATATAAGAACACTTGAACACAATCGTTACAAACACTTACTTACTCTATGTCATCAGGAACTCTATATAGTTCATTGCCTCACTTACAAAAGTACACCACCTATCCCTATCTTGAGCTAGTTCTATCCAGTCCACCTCATTACACCCTATCCCTATCTTGAGCTAGTTCTATCCAGTCCACCTCATTACACCCTATCCCGATCTTGAGCTAGTTCTATCCAGTCCACCTCATTACACCCTATCCCTATCTTGAGCTAGTTCTATCCAGTCCACCTCATTACACCCTATCCCGATCTTGAGCTAGTTCTATCCAGTCCACCTCATTACACCCTATCCCTATCTTGAGATAGTTCTATCCAGTCCACCTCATTGCACCCAATCTCTTTCAGGTCCTTTCTAATGCGTCTTGATCTTCCCCTTGGGTTTGCCCGTCAATACCCTGAACACAGTTCTAGATTCTCCTATTAGCGCTTTATGGTTTGATCATCATAATTGACAAGACTTGACTAACCTAACAATGTCTAGTAATGAGTACAAGTAATGTAACTTATCATTATGTAACCTCCTCTACTCTCCAGTAGCCACATCCCTTTTTCACCAAATACCTTCCTAATTCCCTTGTTTCTGAACACCCTAAATTTGTTTTCGTCTTTAAAGTTAAGAGAGTATGTTTCACACTCATAGAAAACTGATAAAATTATTGACTTGTACAATCCTAGTTTTACATTCCTTGACAGCAGGTGAGATGTCAGCAACTTACTGACCAAGTAATAACAAGCATTTACCGACTGTGTTCCGTTCCTAGTTTCCAACCTAATATCGTTATTGATAGTTAAAATTGTTCCTAACTATTTAAACTCACTAACCCTGTCAAATGATACAGTGTTCACAGTAATTTTCAATTCTAAGCCTATTTCCTCACTATGCTTTGGAAAATGATTGCATTTCTTGAAACAGCTTCCTTACTATTACCCAACAAAGCTAGATCATCTGCATAGTCTATTAGTTGCACTGTTTCGTTTAATATCAAGCCCTCTCTACTTTCTTGCATGCCTTAATAGCATCCTCTAAGGCTATATTAAAAAGTAATGAGCAACATTCATCACCTTGTTTCAACCCATTATGTATTTCAAAATTGTCTGATAAGTGACTTCCAACCCATACCCCGCCACACGTATCGGTCAAACATACCTCATTTAGCTTGACAAGTTTTTGAGTATCCCAAACCTAACTAAAATCTCATATGATTTATTGTTTTAACTGAATCGTAGGCCTTTTTAAAATCTATGTATAATTGATGAATTGTCATGTTGTATTCCAACTTTTTTTCTAATATTTGTGAATAGAAATAATCCAATCCATTGTTTATTTCGTCTAAGCCCACATTGATGATCCCCAATTATTTCTTCTGCACATGGCGTCAATCTCATTAAAATTATGTTAGCTAAAACTTTATAACATGACACTACAAAAACACTACATACTAGAAAAAGGTCTTCTTTCCTCACCTGTGAGATTGATGTTATTTGTAGAAATTATGCTTGAAAAGTTTAGACCTGTTTATCAGTGTAAGGTACATTAATGTATCAGGTAACAGGTGTATCAATTCAAGGTATGCCGTTTATGTAATTGTTTGGCACACATGTAAAGAGAATCAATTAAGAGTACAGAAATGAGGAAGGTATATTAAAATAAATGTGCATACACTAGAGTAGAATGAGGATGTGAGAAACCACCCGAACTCTGCCATCTCAGTTAACGGGATTAAAGTGCAATATGTGTCTGACACCTTAGTCCACTCAACCAGTGATGACTAAAAGTATGAAATGTATTTTTATAGCAAGTTGTTACCTCCTATGTGGGTGACTCTGCTCCTATCTCGTGCGGACTGAGCTTGAGACAAACCTGTAAACAAAACAAAATGCACTTAAAGTGGTTTGGAAACATTCTGTGTAGTGGATTAATAAATCAATGTAAAATTATATTTCATAGCATTACTTGATGGAAAGTAGAACCCACACACCATGGCTGTAAATAAATTACATCACACAATGGTATAAACTTTCTCAAATAGTTTAATAAAGTTTGGGACAACAATTTCAAAATTAGTCTTTAATTAACTGCCCTCATATTATTCATATTTGTAAAAATATAATTATATATGTATTTATTCCAGATACCTATTTTGAACTAAATTGTTGGAGTTATTGTAACAGGTCGCATGTAGGTATTCTTGTAACACTACTACACCCTGTCTTTGTTATTGATTGGGTGACATGATCACCTTGTGTAACTTTAGATTTAAATTTGCAATAAAAACACATTACATTAAATTATATTGTAAAGTGTTTTTTACAGTGCTGTGTTGGTAAACATTACAACCAAGCTATGACTTTTGAAAATATTATTCAAAGTGAACTTTAGGCACTAGATGTTATGAAGTATCAGTATTGAAAGTGTCACATGACCCAACAGACAGATTAACATAAAAATTTACATTACATTAACAATTTACCACATCCAATAATAAACTCATCTAAAGAATCCTTGTAAACATAAGAGTATTAACAATTACTAGCTTTTATCAAACAAACAAATAGGCAAATACAATGTTAATATAAAATAAATCTCGCGCCATTTTTAAAATATTTCAAATTTTCAAAAATTGGTCATCACTAAACTACGCTTATATGAATTTTCACCGCAAAAAAATAAACATACAGTGTTATTTATTATGCAAAATACTCCCCAAATACCCATTTTAAACAAAATTGTTTGAGCTTTCAAAATTTCAAAACACAGCCATGAGTAAACCCCTTGATTTTAGGGTTAGAATCAATATTAAAAAAATGCTCCAAGGCATTGCCATATAATATCTAATGTATGAAGATTTAAAGAAATCATCAAACATTGTCACTTGTAGCCCCCCTGGACAGACAAACAGACCAAATTGCAAGACCCACTTTGTTTTTTTGCATTCGGGAGAACATAAAATGTAAAAAAGTATCTTATTCTCAAGAGGAACAAGAGTCATGATCATAATACTTTATTTATATGAGAAAGCAAAGAGCATTAATTTTATGGTAAAATCTTATGTTAATTCTAGTAAAAACTGCCAATGGTTCATGAAGATGCTCACATATGTAAAGTTCAACAAAAAATGCCTCTGACTACAACAAAAAAAAACGTATATTGTTTAAATAATCATAGTTAAAGTCCATATCTTTCATTGAGTGATTTTTTTTTCACTTGGTGTTTTTAATTATTATTCTTAATTTGTTTTTATATACATTCAGTGTTTTTTTTAACTCTTTGTCTTTTGTTTTTAACAATTCATAGTGATTTATGATTAGACATTGGTAAAAGTACATATACACCTTATGACTTAAGTCAAGACAGTGGCATAATATAGACTCAATGGTAGATTCCTAAATAACTTAGCAGCAGAGTTTCCCCCTTTGTATTTAGTGCTTGGAATGAGAATCAACTGGAAATTGGAACATGAGCTATCAAATGCAATAAATTGTTAATAAGACGAGAACGTTGATACCATTCAACCCACATTTTAAAATTAATGCTAGTCCCCAAGTTGTGGCACATTCGGGAATGTTCCTTCATTTAGCAGAACACTGACAGGCCCTAATTAAGAATAAATGCATTCTCATTTGATTGGAAAAGTGATGGTTAAGTCCCAGTGATCAACACGTGTAACACAATGCACCTGGCCGATATTTGACTCTTGACCTTCCCTTTACAGGCAAGCCACCCACACCTTACTAGAATTACTTGATTTGCTTGCCCATGGGTGTGAGTTTAAAATTTGTTAATGAGTTTGAACGATATCAAATGAACATTCAAAGACAAAGAAACTGTTAAATAAAATTCTACCAGTACTCTAACCACCATATGTACTGTGTTTCCATAAACTGGTCCTCACTATCTCTTTATAGTGTTAATGTTGACTTCACTTCAAAGAAAGTCAGTTACATCATTATGATGCAATGATGACAATGATGATGTCACATAGTCAGGAAATGGCATATGGTCATAAATATATAAAACAGCACAATGACATGTTTTACTCTAGTGGGAAGTAAACCTCCATGTGTGAGTGAATATGGTTCATTGAATTACATTGAGTCGCTCTTTGATGTTCACTGTTGGTGTGTTACCAAAATAGCAGTACAGTCTGTACCCTACAAAATATGTTATGTTTGATCACATTTGTTTTGAATTCATCTCTTGATGTAAGAGTATTAGAGCCCAGCAATTTACTAACAAAAAAAAAACACTGTACTATAGTACAGTGTGTCCAGAAAGTATAGATACAAAGACCATGTCATTTACAAATGAATGTTCTTTACCAAACTTTTACCATAAACAACTTACATATTGATAAGTTTATTTTTCCACATATTCACCGGAATTGTCCAAACACTTATTAAGCCTGGGAACCAACTTCTGTATCGCCGAGTTATAAACGTCTGCCTCCTGTCCTTTTAACCACGTTATGACCTCTTTCACCCCATCATCGTTGTCAAATTTTTTCCACCCAGATGTTTCTTCATGTGAAGAAACAAGTGATAATCGCTAGGCACAAGGTCTGGACTGCAAGGCAGATGATTCAAAACATCCCAATTGAAACTATCAAGCAGCCTAGTGGTGGCACATGTGGTGTGGGCTGGAGCATTGTCTTGGAGTAGGCAGACGCCATCAGTCAACATTCCCTTCCTTTTGTTCTGAATGGCCCGTCGGAGCAGTCTAAAGGTCTCACAATATGCATTGGCATTAATTGTTGTGCCAGGAGGCATAAAATTAACCTGGAAGAATGCCTCTTCAGTCCCAGAAAACTGGAGCCTTAATTATTGGTTTTTGTTGACGTTGACGTTTTGAATTATTTTTTTTGTCTTGGGCATATGGCACCATTGCAATGACTGCTGCTTCGATTCAGGAGTGTGTTAACAAACCCAAGTTTCATCTCCAGTCACAATAGAGTCTAAAAACTCATCTCCTTCCTCTGTGTAATCCGTGAGAAACATGAGCGTGAAACACATCAATTTTTTTCTTGTGGTCGTCCGTTAAAATTTTGGGTACCCAGTGCATGCATAATTATTTAAAACCTAATTTTTCTGCCACTGCTTCATGGATCGTAGTCTTAGACACTTCAGGAATAATGTTTTGTGACTCTCTTATCATCAAACGCCGATCTGCATGAATTCCTCTTTCAATTTTTTGGAGAATGTCTTCAGAGATTAAAGATGGCCTATCACTCCTTTGTTCATAGTGAATATTAGTCCATCCTACCAAGAATTCATGGCACTGTTTTGTCACATTTTGTTGATTCATAATGTCACCATAAACAGACCATTTTAATAGCGTGTCACTCAAACAAAAACTATTCTAATACTGCCAAACCAAAGCGAAAGGAAATCCAAAAGGATCAAGGTCAAAGCCAATCGACTCACAACAATCATTTAAACTCCTCCTAGCGACATTGACACGATATATCATTACTTTCCAGACATGCCTCGTATTTTAAGGACTTACACCGGAGTTCACCTGGAGATAAAATAAAATATATTTTTGAGGAAACCCACCATAATAAATATTATGGCTGGAAGGATTAGAAATATAACACTGTTGTATATTATTGGGCTTATTCCTATTAACGAATGATAAATTAACAGCATGGGGACTGGCTACTGTTCATTGTAGAATTAGCATTAAATATATCAAGTGGTGCATCAAGAAATTTACTTTAGAGTGGGTGAAAGGTAAGTATAATGTATTGAATAAATTGTTTCCATACTTTGAATGTGTATAACTTTAATGGTGCTAGATAAAATCAACATCTTCAGAGCTCTAAATTATAGTCATACTTCAAACAAATAATCCATTGGTAAAAACTAATTTGGCTTAATTTTTACTTTCTCTTGACTCCATATAGATAGAAGTATTGTGATTGACAATAAAAATTGAAATAAAGATTTGGAAAATGTCAACATTTCATGACCCTTAAAACTGAAAAAGTGTTTTTTCTGATGCCGTCTGTTTGTATCTCGACCATTAAGCTGAAATCATTTTAGTGATCAGGCTAAAATTTGGTATATAGGTTTTTTTAAGGTCCCTCAAAGAATTTTTAGAATTAGATATCCAAACTTAAAATTAAGGATAGTTTACTGAAGGGAAAAAAGAGATAAAATCGAATTTCTCAAAATCAACTTGAATTTGATTAAACTTTGTATCTGGGAAATGTTTAACATTACAAACAAAATGGCAATTCTCATTTTCCTGTGAAAATGACTTTCAGAGTACTTTACATAAGGGGGAATTTCCAATTTTGATAATATCTCCGCAACTATTTCAGATATGAAATAACTTATGACAATAAATTTATTATATTTCAACTAAATCCTTTTAGTTTATACTGTAGTGCCTTTTTACTTACTGATATTAAAGGTGTTATCCTTGTCAGCCTCCAGGATGCCAAGGTATCATGGTGTGAATTAGAGAAATAAGTAATTATGGAATGGGTCCTAATTTGATATGTATAATTAATTGGCTCGACCACTGATGAAATTTCTAGATTTTCACCTATTTGGTTATTTTTAATTATCTTATTTACAGTTTCTGAAAATTTGAACTTATTTTCTTTAGTCTAGCACTAAAAATAAAATAATGACAATAATGACAATAATGGAAGTAGTGGAGCATTTTATAACTCTATGAGCAGCATACAAAACTTAAATAATAATTTCTTAGAATTGTTGGTACCTATGGCCTCAAAAGGAATCAAATATTTTCAATTTATCGGTAAATTAAAATATTTATCACCAATTACACCTGGTCAATACAAATCTAAGAGAATTAGCCCGGTCACAATATTTGGAAAGGTGGACCTATATATAAATGTATATATGTCAGGGCAGTTGGATAGTTGCATTGAGATACTCAAACATAATACCGCCCATTTAGTTGGAGGTTTTTATTTCTTTAGTAAGGAGGGGCCGCTTAATGTTATCTTAAGTATCTCTAGGTGATCATAGCTCTAAAATAACAGCCCAAATAACCCAAAACAGAGCAAAACAATTGTGTAAGTAGACAGTTTGAAAAGATTTACATTGCTTACATTTACAAAAGATTCAAGTATAATAAAATATAGCCACACTTTTAAGAGATCAAAAATTAAATAGAAAATAATATCAAATATTAAGCATTAGAAAACTCGTATTTACAATCGTATGCCAACAACATATTATGTATCATCAGCCCTAATTAGTTTCAAAGCTATCAGTGAAATATAGCATCAAGTATGTTTACTATGTCACTACTGTACGATACAAATGGAATCGTTCAGGTCCAGTAAGGACATTTAATACCAAATTCAGCTATATGAAGAAAATTTTGACAATAACTACAAACTTGACAATGACTATAAACTATCAAAGCCAATTTTTCTGACGTATCCGGTAAGGTAGCGTCGGATCCGACCCGTTTATATTTTTTGTTAATTTTTCATTGGTTAAAGTACCTAAAAAGTAATAATAGCAAGAAACTTGAGTATATGTTTACTAAAGAAGAAAAAATACAAAAGTTTAGTAATTAATATGAGAAAAACAAATACTTAATTGGCTCAGTTCCAAAGTTGCTCCAGTCTCAGAAAGTCTTATATAAAGCTTTATAAAAAATAAAATTATTATAAGCCATCACAATTCTAAAACCCAAGATTAGTATAAAATCACTGTTCTGTTTCACCAGAGTCCATATCACAATAGCACGGAGGGCATATTACCATTTTATGCTCTTCACACAAGCATTTATTACATCTTGTACAAAACTCATTTCCTTTTCTGTCTTTAGTTTTATCACACAAATCACATCTTCTTCTCTTCCTGGATGATGGTAGCTCCTTTCTTTCAACTTTCTCTTCCTCTTGCATTCCCAACAATTTACTAATCGTGGTCTGTAGTTCCTTCGGAAGATGTTTGTTTTGAACCCTCTTTATCATCAATGGTTTGGTCAAGGCAAATGCTAGGTTTTTTTAGAAAATTTGATCTTGCATCGTTTGAATAAGAGTCTTCACCACAGTTCCATTTGTAAAGTACAAAACTATTCACTCCAGCAATGTCTAAAATTCCGTAGAAGAAACGCATGGGCCAACGGCGACTCTTCCTTTTTGTTGTGTTATGACAAAGCTTGTCAAGGACGTCCACTCCTCCTTTTGTTAAATTATAAAATTCTATGGTCTCAGATTACTTAGAATTTTTGTTTATTTCCCCTGTGAAATGCATGGATGAAATCAATAGTACTTTTTTGTGTTTTTTTGGTGTGTGGGAAATCAGCATTTTATTGTGTTGATATAAAAAACAAGAAGACATCTCTGCCGCATGTGACAACATTGATGGTGGTATTTGTGGTTTATTCTTCTGTAGAGTTCCTACAAAGGTAAGTTTTCTCTTGCTCAATTCTTCAGTTTACTCATAAGAAGAAAACCAGTTGTCTGATGTCACATTTCTGTTGCTTCCATAAAGTGGTTTAGTGAGCTGTAGTACGTATTGAGTAGGCAAAGATAGGTCACCTTTTTTCTTCTCGCGTTCTTCCCTACATATGGTATGCCTCCCATAAAATAAAAAGTTCTGGCGTCACACAATGAGATAATTTTTAGCCCATATTTATCAGGCTTCTTTGGAATGTACATCTTAAAGGGGCATCTACCGCGGAAGCTAAGAAGTGTCTTGTCAACTGTGAGATACTCTGATGGCGTGTAGAACTCTGCACATTTATTTTCAAATACATTCCACATTTCACGAAAAGCAGCAAACTTGTCACTAGACTTGCGAATTTCTCTTGTATCTTTATCATCAAACCGAAGGTTCGTGAGGAGAAAATCAAATCTTTTTTTGTCATTGAACTTCGAAAAATGGGGGGGCCAAATATGGGGTGAAACATATCATCAGGGTTTAAGCCTGAATTTTTCAAAAAAATCACTCATATATAACACTCCAATCAAAGCTCTTATCTCCATGGCGTTAGTAGGAGATATGAACCATTGCACTGAATTGTACCTAATTTTTGCTCTTTCAATTTCTTGGTTTGTATGGCACACTATTTTGTCTAGCATTTCATCTGTGAAAAATAACGAAAATAGCTTTAACTCATCTGTTAACCCTCGCGCTTCGCCCTTAGGCCCCGGAAGATGAATGACTATGTTTGCAGAAGGTGCCTTTGAAAATTTTGAAAATAAAGGTTTATCTGTCCATATTGTATCATTATCTTTCCCGAGCACGAAATTTCTGTCACCATCTAGGTCAACCAGGTTTAATCCTAATGCTTCATGAATGTCCGTTACCTCTTCTGAATCAAAAATATTGTCTACATTGTCGTGATTATGTAAAATATCGTCATTCGTTTCTGAGCACGTTTCATCAAGATGATCATCCAATTCATTGTCAGATTCTTCTTGTAGACATTGTAATTCTCGCAAAATTTCCTCGGGAGTGGAAAAAAATGTTTTTCCCTCCATCACTTTAGTA
Source organism: Timema monikensis (assembly GCA_902151445.1). Classification (NCBI taxonomy): domain Eukaryota; kingdom Metazoa; phylum Arthropoda; class Insecta; order Phasmatodea; family Timematidae; genus Timema; species Timema monikensis. Next base: position 162,483 of record CABFVZ010001110.1, read on the forward strand.
CTGAAAAAAAACAACTCTGTCAACGTAATAAAAAAATCTATAACATTAATAGTAAGGTGGGTCGTATCCGACCCGGGAGAGCGCGAGCGCGTCTGTAAATGAATATAGAATGGACATACCACTTACCTTGGACACCATAAACCTAGGAGGCCTAGAGAACAACTGGGAGAGAGAATAACTGGGGCCCCGTGACCTTGAGATAAACAGCGCTTGCGCACTACAAAGAAAACTGCGGTCTGGGTTGCATCTGACCCGGACCTTATCGTTTGAGGGTTAAGTAGGTACTTGTGTTTTATTATGTCTCACTGTTTATTGCAATGTACCACCATTTATTATTGTATTAATCCTTATTTCAAGTCTAGATACATAACTTGTACACACAAGCACTATGTGTTATTAAAATTTAAAACATTACAAAAACCAAAGATATCTTACCAGGATCTGCAACCTATGTTAAGATACAATGACATGAGCGCTAGGCGCTAGTCGTGTCACAGATCATATCACATCACATCTTCCCCTTAAAAAATAAACAAATCAGACCATATATAGTAACCTATAACAAGTTATCTAATTCATGTCATAATATTTATATCGCACTGAAGGACGTGCAACTCTCTTGCTCCTTTGGATTATTTTAGGATGTTTATCAATTTCGGTCCGCTCTGAATTATTCAGTGAAAATGATGTTTCTGGTGTTAATACACTTGGCCTCATATCAGGTTTATTTTCAGAATGATGCATATGGAAACTGTTTCGTCTCACTTTATTTCAATTTTCTTTCTCTACTAAGTATGACCTTGGTTCAGTTAATTTTTTTTAACTCTTGCCGGCTCCCAGATCTTCTTACCTCCTCTAATGACACTGCTGTCACCTTTTTCCAAATCATCTCGTCCTTTTGTATTTCTGTTAGAGTAATGTTCATATAACTTCCTTTTATTTTCTGCTTTTTATTTTACTCTGGGATAGTCCAGTTTCTCAAGCTGTAACACATTTTTCTTAATTGATAGTTTTGACCGAAGTCTTTTACAGCTATGCAACTGTGAAGGTGTTTTTTCATATTCTGTTAAGAGCATGTATTTGTATTCCAATAAGGCCATTTGTAGATCATAATATTTTTTTAGCATATTTTTAGCTATCTGCACAGCACGCTCCACCAAGCCATTTGACCATGAATACTGAGAGCTGGAATACACAAACTTAAAATTCCACGCTTCTGCAATTTCTTACACTCCATTAATTTAAATGGCATGTTATCACAACATGATCTCAATAGGAATGCCACGAGTCGAAAATACTCTTTTGAAGGCTTTTGTAGCACTACTAGATGTCTTCGAATCCAACAGAGTAACCTCCAAACAATTTGAAAAACAATCAATGACAGCAAGAAAAGCTTGCCCCGCAAACTTTAAATTGTCACTTGCAACTTTTTGAAATGGGACATTAGGAAAATCTCTCAAAACCATAGGTTCTTTGCTATTACCTCGATGATATCTTTCACACCTTACACAACTTTTGACCAAATTTTCTATGTCATCATTATTTTGCGGCAAGTACAATATTTGTTTTGCCCTTTGTAGAGTTTTAGTTATTCCCAGATGACTTTCATGCAGTTAATTTAACATCTTTTGTCAAAGGGTTTTGAGAAAAATTACTCTGTCCTTGAGAAATACTAGATCACTGTGACTAAATATCATTCCTGTTTTTAAAATATTTTTAACTACATCTTGGACTTTAGTCATATCCTATGGCCAAACTATTTTACAATTTAACTCTTTTAGTCTCACCAACTCTTGATCTTTCTCATTTTCCACTCTGAATTCATCTTGTCTCGTTTCTGTCATATTAATGGTATGCACAAATTCTGTAAAAAAACTTTTCATCACTCTGAAACTTCTTTCACTAAATGAATTTCATGAGAGTAAATCATCAATCAAAATTTCCTTACCAGGCTTGTAGCACACATTTAGATCATATTTAAGCCACTTTAATTTAATTCTTTGCAAGCGTGGATAATGCACTCCAGCCACACCCGTTTTCATTATTGACTCAATTGGTTTGTGATCTGAATGAACTGTAACTGATCTACCATAAATGAAATTATGAAATTTATTACATTAGTAATATGTTGCTAGAAACTCTTTTTCAATTCGGCTGAACCTAGTTTCACAATCAGTTAATGAACGAGAAGCAAATTCAATTGGCTTGCCTTCTTGAAGTAGGACACAGCCCAGTCTATTTTGACTGGTATCTGTTTGAATCACTATTGACTTTTCTCATCAAAATTTGAAAGTACTGGTGGAGTACTGATCAGATTTTTGATCATACTTAAAGAATCGACTACTTGTCCATAAGGTAATTTTCCTACTGTTACAATTCCCTTAGGGGTGCCAAAATATCTGACAAATTTGTTATCTATTCCTTAGATAATTTATCATGCCCAACATTCTTTGTAGCTCTTTATTTTTGGGTTCTCCCAACTTCACAATATCCTGAATTTTGCTATCATCAAGACTCATACCATATTTATCAAATCTGTGACCAAAATATTTGACTTGTTGCACCTTATATTGTATTTTCTTGGGGTTAAACTTATCATTTGTTGTGCGTCGACCATACGGGTACAGTACCTGGTGACCTTTCCGAGACCTAAGGCAGAGAATTACACCTCCTGGCGAGACAGGCAAGGCCACCTGGTAGCGAGCGGGCACACTGGGTCACCCCTCCACCCCCTTCCCCATGGTCAACACCCACATGGCCAGTGAGACGATCCACCACCCCCCGAGATCCCCCCTAGTGTGCGATCAGTGGAACAGCCACATAGTTACAAACTCTCACAAGAGATTGCGCCAAGTAAAAGGACCCAACAAATGGCAAATTCGCCAAAAAAAAGGACTAAACCATCCATTTTGAAAATATATGTAAATCTGTAGTGTAACTAATTGTTCATGTTAAATATAAGAGTGTAAGTTCTGTATGTTTTAGCATAAGTTTTAGAGATTAAGCCTTAGGGGTAGGGTTGGGCCCAACCTCCTCCAACTGACTAAGTATGTTGATGTCTGGAGATAGAAAGGGAAACCATGAATAAACATCTTAACATCCACCACCAATCTTTGGGTCTTGTTATTTTTGATCACCTTCGTCCTTTCTCTAGCACTCACAAACATTCGGGCTGACCCCTCCTTGCGCTCAGACACATTTTGGCAGCCATTACAACCTCCTTCCCCCCATTGCGCTCAAACACATCCGGGCTGCCAACTTCCTTCCTGTCAAAAGAAACCCGTACCATTGCAACATCTATCTCTTCCCTTATCCATGAACTCCCCTCCCACTCACTCTCGTTACCGTCGGGGCAAGGGAGGGCAACACAGAAGAAACTGAGCGGAACACTAGGCCATATTCAAGAACCTTTTCACTCTCACACTCCTACCCGTTCCATCTTTGTCAACCCAACCTGATCCCCCACAGAAACCCTATTAACTGAAACCCCTCTGTTCTCCCCCTCCCCCGTACAATTCTTCCGAGTACCGAGCGCTGCTTTCTACTGATCCCAGGAGAACTCACATCCAATGCCTCAACAACAGAAAACTACAGCAGAGACTTTTTGAACTAGGCTTAGACATCTCACCTCCCTCTCCCCCATTCCTGCCAGTCAAACAGCACTCTTTATTTTGGCTCTCAGAATTCCAATCCCTCTCCAACCGCCTGTACGGCATATGTCATTGCAACTACTGCAAAGAGCCCATCCCTAAGGATGTCTGGACCCATGCCTCTTCTGTGGACCCCCATCTGAGTTAGTACACTCAAGCTCGACTCTCCAAAAGGGAGGAAAAAATCAAAAAGAAGCAAGATGACACATACTCTGCCAACTCCCCTCCCAAGAAACCGCTCTCCAGCCTATAACTAATACTCAACCCACAGACCAAACAACACACCATAACAGCTACAACCAGAGTCTGACGATGAGAAAAAAAAAAGATAGAAAGATAAAACACATTTAAGCTTCTGGCATGCTCTACGATCTTGTTAAAAATCATATCATGCTTGAGTATGTCCTCTGCGACTATGAGCAAATCATCAAAGTATACGATAACCCCTGGGGTGTCACCGAAACTATCATTGTTTACTTTTTGTAAAAATGCCGGTGAGCAATTCAACCCAAACGGTAAACTATCAACCTTATATACCCCAAAAGGACATCAAAATGCACACATTTTACTTGACTCTTCATCAAGGCCTACCTGATAAAAACCTTCCTTAAAATCAAGTACTGTAAATTAACACTTATTATTTAATAAATTTCCACTTATGTCTTTTAGGGTAGGTATTTCACAATACCGAACTCATCATTGTCTTCATCATCAACTTCCTGGGTATCATGGACTTCTTTCACGTACTGTTTACTGTACATTTTTACAAAGCGTCCATATTTTTGACACTTGTTGCAGCATCGACCAAATGCTGGACATTATCTGCGGGTATTCATGTTTGTTACCACAGTTTTTACAGTCTATTAATTTGTTTTTAAAGCCTCAATAGAGCTATATTCCTGTTTTATATCACTTTTTCTAGACCCTTCTTGTCCTTTATACCATCTCATTTTGCTTCTAGGTGACCTGGTGGTCTAGGGGTAAGGTGTCAGACTTCTATGCTGGCAGCCGGGGTTCAATCCTCCGTCCCGGCAAAGATTTATCTGATTTCCAAACCCTTCATTCACCTCTGACAAGACATCTTGTGAATGTGAGGAATGCCAGGTCTCCACCGTGGTTCGGATTCCACGTTAAACTGTAGGTCCTTCATTTCATCTCACAATCACCCTACCATTACACATTAGCGTAAGTGCGTATAACCCGAACGGGTAGTAAGACGCGGTGCTAATAATAATAATAATAATAATACATTTTGCTTCTAATTGCATCAACTTTAGACCCTTGTTCTCCCTGCACTTCTTTGACATGAGCCTTAGTTACCGCATTTGATCTGCACACTTCAATAGCTTTGTTTAAAATCAGATTATCCACATGAAGTAACCATTTTTGTAGAACTCTACTTTGTATTCCCAACACAATTCTATCTTAAATCATCAAATTTGTGGTATCAACATCACCAAACTCACACGTTTTTAATAGCTTTTTCAAGTGAGTTAGAAAGTGATCAAATGGTTCATTTTATTTCTGTTTCCTACTGTAAAGGAGGGGCCTCTCATAAATTTCATTCTTTTTTGGAGACATGAACCTTTCAATTTCAACCAATATTTCTTCATGATTCTTTTTCTGCTCCTTGGTTAATTTAAGAGTATTATTTCCTCTAGGGCCTCTTCACCTATCAAATTTAACAATAAAGCCACTTTAACCTTTGTGTCCTTTGATTCTTTACCACTAGCTATCAAATATATTTCAAAGGCTTGCTTGAATTTAAGAACGTTTTCGGCTTCATTGTCTTCAAAAAACAGCAGCTGGGACAACCTCAAATCCATATCTGTATGTTGTATTTCCAAAGTCACAAAATGATTGCCATAGGTGGCGCCACAACGGAAAAATTTCTCAAACTTTTAACCTCACCTACTTGAGACTTCCAATAATCGTGTTCCAACCACAATAGGTATTAGTCCACATCAACTGTGCCATGTTGTATATGTCTCACTGTTTATTGCAATGTACCACCATTTATTATTGTATTAATCCTTATTTCAAGTCTAGATACATAACTTGTACACACAAGCACTATGTGTTATTAAGATTTAAAACATTAGAAAAACCAAAGATATCTTACCAGGATCTGCAACCTATGTTAAGATACAATGACATGAGCGCTAGTCGTGTCACAGATCATATCACAACTTGTTAATCATTTGAGGGTAGTTTTGTTCACCTATAGTTTTAAATAATTGTTTCAAGCTATAATAGACAATATGAAAAACTGTGTAAGAATGTGGGATACCATTTACTCATTTTAAGTAATTTCTAGATTTAAAAAAGTACCTAGTAATGAGTGAACTTACCTAGCTCCAATAAAACGAGGGAGACTAAAATTAATGAGAAAGCAGAGCAGTGCAGGTATCGTAAGACGTCGGCCAGCATCGCGACACTTGGCTGAGCCCTTCGCTAGACACCCGTCATTAGGTCACCTTCACCACACCTCATTCATCCACCTGGCAGGAAAACAAACAATAAAGTAATTCTCAAACAGGATATTCTATGGATAACCTTCATCATGGCGCCTGCCCCTTTACCAGAGAAAAAAATACTAAGCTTGAGAATATAGTTAAATCTATTAATCTGTGTAATATACATAGCTATAATTAATAAACATAATATAAATATTATTTATATTATAAATATTTAAAGTAATATTATGTTTATCTTTTTAAATCATTATTTGGTCAAACAACTTTTTGGACAAAGGACAAAGTTGTTTCTTGCTAAAATAATATTTTTTTAAATAAGAATAAAATGAAAAGGGTGACCTGGCGATCTAGGGGTAAGGTGTCTGACTTCTGTGCTGGAGGTCCGGGGTTCAATCCTCGGTCCCGGCACAGATTTATCTGATCACCAAACCTTTCCTTCACCCCTGACAAGACGTGACATAATCACAACTTGTGAATGTGTGGAATGCCAGGCCTCCACCGTGGTTCGGATTCCACGTTAAACTGTAGGTCCTTCATTTCATCTCACAATCACCCTACCATTACACATTAGCGTAAGTGCGTATAACCCGAATGGGTAGTAAGA
>CABFVZ010001110.1:181264-226929 GCA_902151445.1 Timema monikensis
AAAAAAAAAAAAAAATGCTGACCATCTCCTGTTGGGAGACTTTACCACGATCCACCATAGACAGGACCTCTCCCTCCCCACTAAACACTAGGGTACATCCATAATATTACTCTACATTCTCAACGTACATTCCTTAAAGGTCTGGATCAAAAGGCCATTATTGTATGTGTGATGTGTGCTCAACTACAAGTGGAGATTAGGCAAGATAAACAGTAGTATGCATAGGCCTATACATTTACAAAAAGTCCTTCCTTCACCCAATAGCGGTGGAACTTTATTTGTGTAGGGGTGTATGCGAATTTTTTTTAAATTTCCTGTGAAAATTGAATTCCCTTAGAATCCCCCTTGAAAGGTACTCGTCCAAAAATATTTGGAAAATGAGACTTCTTTCCAAGATGTTTGGAGTGATCCTCCCCTAGAAAATTTTTGAAATTTGCATACGCCTTAAAGCTAATTACAGTCAACTCTCGATTATACGACCTTTCACGGTTCCCTGGAAAAGGGTCGTTATTTCGAAGGGGTCCTTATTGGAATTTTAACTGATTTTGTTCCACCCCTGACCTTCATACGAAAAAATTGCATTCTTTAGACAACAAATAGCGTGGGTAATCAAAAATCGTTCACAAAATCCAACCAAAAACTTAACCAAATCAAAATAACAATGTTAAACAATAGCATGGGTCGTCAAAAATTGTTCACAAAATCAAACCAAAATAGTAACCAAATCGAGAATCGAAATAACAATGGCAAAAGCAAGCCTGGCGCGTGATGTAGCGGCAGTCGCACGCGGGGAAACATTGTCTTGCTTGTGGGAGGGGGTGGACAGAGTCAAGTGCTATTGGCTGGCATTGATGAGGTGGTGTCTATTTTTATACCTGACCCACCCCAGTTACTAGTAATACAGCGCTCACAAAGATAATTTCAACGTAGCGACCTAAATAAATACAACAAACACATTTTACAGCCGATTTCTTTAAACTTTTCAACCTTTTTCCCCACATTTTTCACGGTTCCCCAAAAATGGGTCGTTACTTCGAGAGGGACGCTATTCCCGGGGTCGTAGAATCGAGAGTTGACTGTATAGTTTTCCTTGCCTAGAATTATTTAAATTTAATTTTTCTAGAATATATTCAAAGTGGTTTTCCCCATGGCAAATGTTTATGCCCAAAAAACTAATTATAGTGGTCCTCACCTTTAAATTCTCAAATGATGGCAAAATTCTAGCACAGTTTCCGGGATTTTTCCCAATTTTACCAATGAGTGACCACCCTGAAAACATTACTTGAGGTATATCCCTCACAATTAATTACAAATAAAACTTATATCACCTCCTGACAAATAGTACTTTAGCTATATCCATCACAATTAATTACAAGTAACACTGTTATATCACGTCCTAACAAAATATTACTTTAGGTATATCCCTCACAATTAATTTAAGGTAATACTGTTATTTCACCTCATGACAAAATATTACTCTAGATATAGCCATCACAATCAATAACTAGTAACACTGTTAAATTACTTATTGTCAAAATATTACTTGATATAGGCTAATATATCTGTTGTCAGCAGCAAAGTGTTGTTTTAATCTAAAAAAAGTTCAAGCTTCCTATTAGAACCAAATCATAAAAGCCACTTTTTAAATATTCCAAGTTTTTGAAAAAGCAGTCATCAGTGAACTACCCATAAATGACATTTTATTCAAAAAACAAGTAAACTTATGCAATGTTACTGACTTTGCTCGTTGGGAGTTCAGCCCCCAAACTCCCTGTGGATTTTCTTTGCCGGTGGATGTAACTAATGTAATTCCAGAGTAGTTTTTTGATAGGTCTTACTGTTTAGCCACAAGAGACCTCCAAAGAAAGGTCCGCACTGACTTTAAGTTTCTCCGCCATTTTAAATATTTTTCGGGGGCTAGGAATTACTTTTTTTTTAACTTTTTGGAATTTTCCCATTGGTTACAGGCTAGAAGCTACAAGTTTGCCAAATTTCTAGTTACTAGCTCATCTGGAAGTGGGTAAACATTAATATCAGTGATAGAGTCAGCTGTGTGGCTTTATACTAGTATAATAACTAGCTTTGAGTGAGTTTATTTTGCAAGTGGATGTAAGCTAATGTAATTCCAGATCCGTTTTTTTGATAGGTCTTACCATTTAGCCACAAAAGACCTCCAAAGAAAGGTCCACACCGACTTTAAAGTTGCTCCACCATTTTGAATATTTTTTGGGGGTTAAAAATTAAAATTTTTATCTTTTTACAATGGTGTGTGTGTGCACGTGCCTCATTGGAACCAATATTTTGAGCAACATTAGGGGGTGCCATCTGACATGTACCTTCTTCAACATGTAGGCCTACATGTACAGTTTTAATACTAGCTTGCATAGTTTTAGACTAAAAAGAGCTGGTGATTTTTTTCACCTTATTATCTTATGTTAGCCTATATTTGTACTACTCTTTTTTTAAAAAAAAGGAATAAATACCAACACTCAAGCCGCAAAATTAATTTGAATAAAAAACCAATAATATTAAAAAATAAAAAACTTTGAACGCAAAAATGTTTCTAGACAAAAACCTCTATCCTTTATTATTAAAAATCCATCCCACTTCCATAGTAGAAAGTCTTATGTCACTTTAACCATAGACTTGATTGCCGATAATGGAGATATTGGGGTTTGAATCCTGATTGGGGGTACTCAAGGTGGTTTTTCCTGAATATTTCTTATTTTTCTTCAACGAAAATGCGGGTATATTACCTCTAAATTATGTGTACTCAACCTTACTACACTAATGTAATTAGTTCATGTGAGTATAGCCCAAAAGGTTAGGTACTATGTAGGGCTAAGAAAATAATCAATGACTATCATTAGTCATTACTAACATGGCAAATGTTGTTTTACCTTTGCGATGCCAATCTCGTGTTTTTGTATTTTTCTCGGTTCATTGTGGGGATGTCCAGTAATACCATAATTTCTTTAAATTGTGAGTAGCCTGTTCCAATTGGAACACTGCCTCAAACAACAGCATCATTCAATTCGTTTTTCTTTGTGGATTGTTTTGAGGTAATGTATTGCTTACCATCACAATTGTCACAAAAATAAACCAGAGTACATTCAATCATATTTCTTATTTCCTTTTCTAGTTTATAGTTACCTAATATACACGATTTGGAGTGGTCACCTAATTTAATGAGTTATTTAGTAAAAAAGGCATTACACCAATAATTCGGTGACCTGTAGTGGGAGAGTCCTGTGCCCTTTTAATGTTTTCTATGACAAGTGGTGGTAAGGTATTGTAATTACTATATTCAGCTTTAGAATACTGCTCACCGACAGAACAGGAAAACGTGTAATGTACTCGACATGCATACTGATTAGGGTTTATAATTACTAAATCATAATTTATAAATTTATATAGTAATATAATCAACACCTTAGATTTTGTGTATATCTAAGGACTATTTTAAACTTTAGGTAGCCAACAAACTCGATTACAAAAACTAGCCATCCTTTCCTTTTGGAACCAATTTAATGTGGTCACATTTCATGTACAAGACTGTACATTTTTTTTTTACAATTTATTTATCAACATAAATATATTTGGCACATTTTCGGCATACTTGCATAATTTTTTTAGAAAATAAACAAATAAAATAAGCCTAAATATACTTTAACAAACACAAATACAAAAATTAGTTGTAATATTTTAAAACTACATTTACCTTTTAAGTGATTCAAATTTGTTTTTGGTGAAATACAATTCTGCTTTCCGGATTCTCCGTTTCTTATTTAAATCTCTGGATCGATTGCTGCTTTTGCATACTTTACTTGGAAATGAACGAGGCTTAGGCATTTTTTACACAGTAAAATTCACATAAAAATGTATTAAGATCAAGGCCATAATCAGAGGGGGCAGGGGGTTTGCGAGTTCATAACCCTCGAAATGTTATGAACAATATATATATATATATATATATATAGCTTTATTTATGGTTTAAACATTATCAAAATTAAGGTACAAGTACAAATTAGGGGGCTTTGTTTCCATAAAAAAAACACTTCAAAGAGAATCTAGAGGTGTTTAATATTTATAATTTTTTCTAGCCTCTGGCAATTGTGTGATGTGCCCACCAAACCTCCCTAGAAATTATTGGCTGGCTACAGCATTAATTAATATAATTATATCTATTCCGGTTAAATGGTAGCCTACGCTTAAACTAAAATATAAAGCTAAACAATATCAAAGCATACTGGTAAAAATAGACTGTACAGCTTTTACACATATAGCTAAAAGGCAAGAACAGTCTAAAATATCAGAATATTATGACTCGTATGTTTTTATACCTCATTAGTCAATACATTCTCAGCTGATTTTGCTTCATCCCCCTCACCACTCCCCGCCCGCTTGCCGCTGTCAATCAAACACAAGTGGTCACTCACTACCTGTGTTTGGTTCTCAACGGTATGGCCAGGTTTGGCTGTATTTATTTCTGTGAAAATCACGTAATTTTGAACAATTTCCTCTCCGGTTTTTAAAATATGATAGTAACGATTGTATGAAAAACTTCAAATCCACCAGTATTTATTGCTAAATAAGGAGAATTAAGTTTAATTTCTAAACACAAAGTAGTTTTCTATTAGGAAATTTGTTTGTAAAAGAATGCAAAAGTCTGCCACTGATTCAATCTCATTATTTATAAAATAAAAATTAATATTTTGGAAAATATGCTACAAAAGTGTCGAAAATATATTTACCATATAGTGCTATACTATCCGTACATCCTTAATACTTAATACTTGGAGAAGAATTAGTATTATTAAGTTAAATTAAACATTATAGCTATTAAAAAAAATCAATCAATTTTGCTCTATCATTACTTATTTTAATGTTTTTATTTGATTAAAAAGGCTCACAACCATAAAAATAAGAAGATATAAAAAAATATTATCACTCTTGCACAGCCTTAATAGCATTGAAATGGAATAAATCACCTCGAAGAAAAACTTACATCATGATAAACCTCTGCTCACTCATATTTTATTTAGTTGATTTGTTAAACATAAAATAATCTAACACACACACACATATATATAATTATATATATGTATATATGTGTGTGTTTATATATATAATTATATATATGTGTGTGTTTATATATATATATATAATTAAAAAAGTGTATATATATATATATATATATATATATGATTAAAAAAAGAGTATGTGTATACACACACACACTCTTTTTTTTTAAATTATAAAACTAATCCTCCATATTTTAAATACATCTCTCTAAGGGAAACCCTTTTTTGCTTTTTGAGGTAGTTTGGAATATATATTTGAAAGAAGGTATAAGAAAGGTGGATAGAAACATATAAAAGGGACAAACACAACATGCCTTTTACAATGTAAAGAACGCAGTTCACACTTCACACTGCTGCCACTGGACAGAGAGGTATAGCTGCCTCTTGAAGAAAATCAATACCTATCGCCCAATCTCCGACCTAGGTTCATTCTACCTGAACTCATCAGGAGGGAGTGTGAAACGCACAACACAACTTCTTAAAAGAGGAAAAAAAAAAANTAGGAGCGAAAGTAAATAGGTAAAGAATGATAGACCAATGTATATAGGAACATGTAAATGGAATAAATAACAGAAAGGACAAACACAGGAAATGGCTATTGGATGCGAATATGTATAATATATATCTCTAAAGGAAAGCCTCTTTTCCTTTTACATGTTTCTATCTAAGTATGCTCTCATTCTTTACCATTTTCTTTTTCTCCCCTTTGTGTTATTTGGTTTCCTCTTTTAGGAAGTTGTTTTGTGCATTTCACACTTCTCCCTGATGAGTTCCGATAGAATTAACCTAGGTCGGGGGATTGGGTGGTAACGATTGATTTTCTTCAAGAGGCAGCCATTACCTCCTTGTCCAGTGGCAGCATTGAAATCGTAAAAGCCAAATTGTATGGTTTCCCTTTTATTTTTTTTCTATCCACCTTTACTGTAACTTCTTCCAAATACATACATTTTAAATAAAAAAAACTCTTAATGCAGATTAAATCATAGTAATAACCCATTTTATAAATTATCATACTTTATTTATTTAGCAACAAAAAACAATGGCTATATTTTAAACATTTTATTGAAAAACTCGCTGTCTTTAGAGGGGCAAATGCCCTGCTTGCCCTTCTCTCTGCTTACTACTGATCTTTCGACATAAGTTTCTCCTTTAGATTCATGAGGATAGTTTTTGAAATATTATCCCTGTATATATTATTTATTTTCTCTTTATTTTATTCAAATACAACTTGCTATATTTTTTGGAAGCTAACAAAATTTTCATTTTGACCGTAGGGAATTAAAGGAGATTTCAATGTAAGAAGTTGTACCAGAAATTTAGCATTTGATTTATTATTAATAATGCTGCTATTTCCAATGAATATTTCATTTCTACAGCTCTTGGTTTGTAATAAACCATATTATTAATTCATTAATTTTAAATATATATCTTGTATCTAATGTTGTTCCTATTTTTGAAGGGAATCATGGAAGCTGTAGAATACATGCTGCAGAAGAACCAGAGACCACAACGGACCTTCTTTATGGCGTTTGGACATGATGAAGAAGTGAGATTTTACTTTCAGCTATAATTTTAGAAAGCATTCCTTTATTTGCATTCATATGATGCACTATCAATATTTACTACTAGTTGGCCTACTTTTAACATATAGGTTGTAAACAATATTTTCTAAGTGTTTTTTTCATTGATCAGCATAAAGATTAAGAGGCAAAACTATTGTGAAAATCACATTTGGAAAATCTCCTTCCAGTGGCGGAGCATGATCTTTATTTTTGGTGGGGCCAGGTCAAAGCTTACCGATAATGATCTTTTCTTACCATGTGTTAACATATTAAATCAAATTCACTTTAGCTTTCCTAATTTTTAAAACTAACTAGAATTACAAAATCACTAAACAAATCTAAATAGCAGAAAGAATAAAAGAATAGAGGTTTTGAATTAAACTTAGCTAGTGATGATATTACTTGTACTAAAGTTGGGCACGTCTGTTTTTTAATTACAGTTTGTTAGTACCACAGTATTTTAAGCATTATATTAATCTGTCTAATATTATATGCCTATTTTTTGACATCTGTTCATTGTGTTTTTGGACTGAAATTTTGACCACCGATCTATCTGTGAAGCAATATTTACTTTTACGGATGTTTTAAGCTTAAATGCATTTTCCAAATGAATTCCATATTCCTCAGGTTTTTTAATTATTTTATTTAAATATTTAAGTTTCTTACAACCAACCATTGTCCACAACCCCTCGCCACCAAATAATAAACAATAAAAACCAAATAAGCTCTGTTTTTCTTCACTCACCTCTGACAAGACGTGTATTAATCATAACTTGGGAATGTGTGAGGAATGCCAGGCCTCCACCGTGGTTCGGATCCCACGTTAAACTGTAGGTCCTCCATTTTATCTCACAACCACCCTACCATTATACATTAGTGTAAGTGCGTACAACCCGAATGGGTAGTAAGATGCTGTGCTAATAATAATAACAACAAATAAATGTAATAATCTGGAGAGAAAATGTATAAAACTCTCTGACAAATTGGATGTGTAAAACCACTATTTAGTGAACCTGGTTGAAATTTGAACCTCAAGCTTCACATCACCAGCAATCGAATTAGGTTGTTACAGACACTATAATATAACGTGTGCTTACATAAACATATTATTTAAAAACATAATTTATAGTTATAAGAATATTTACATAATTTTAATGCTATTCATGCCCAAACTATTATTTTTGTCAGGTGAATAGCCATCCCAACTTACATACATTTCTTCTCCAAATTCTTGTCAACACTTTATTTTCATATTTAGGTTGCTATATCATTTTAATTTCACATTATAAATTAATGGCCTCTTTTAAACTGCACTGATACCATTTTCATTACAAATAATAATTTTTGTTCTAACCTACCTGTACACAAAATTTTGCACACTTGTCTAGTTTTTCTTGTAATGAACAAAGGAGAGCACTCCAGGTGTGTGAAAAGTTGCATGCAGCATGGCACACATCTATGTATTCCACTCCCATCTAGATCGGTGTGTATAAATGTATACGTCTCATTTTGACATGTTACATGTGATGTTTTAAACACTTGTGAATCGTTTACAAATATGTTTACTAACTGGTAAAGAAAAAACTATTGCTATTACATATTTCAATAAGTTATACATGACGAAGGATAGGGAAGGAAAATGTATCACAAAAATATATAAGTTTATTAAAAAGTAAATAAAAAGAAATAGAACTCCAACATAGCATCAAATTCAATATTTTTAGAGTTACTAAGGAGAATATTATTTAAGCTAGCTTGCTTGTACAACCCTCAAGGAGAGCTACGAAAAACTAAAGAATTATATCCTATAAGAGGAGCTTCCACTATACAAATAATAGATGGTTAACAATCAGCTATCTACACAGAATTTTACTAGGGCCGGTCATTTCCTAATAAGTACTGCCAGAGCAATCAATAGTAAATTTAAACATCTACCCATAGCTGGGGCATACAATAGCTAATACTAACTATCTTTGAACACTAAGATAAATAAGGTGCCTGATGGGGCCGAAAGAAAGCATTATCTTCGCGGGCCACTACTTCACTCTAGTAGTGCTCCCACAGGTTGCACACCGTAAATAGATACACAAACAAGGCTAAAATCGTGACTGCAACTAGTCACTGACCTAACTAGTTCCAAGAGGAAAATGTTAGATGATCTGATTGTTGCCATAAAGAGATTCTAAACGAGATCACACCGTTTGGGGTGGCATAAAAATATAACATTGTCTTAAGGACTTAGAAAAGGAGATCTAATTCATGGACTCAGTATATTTAATCACCTGGTCCTATACATGAGAAATGATTGTCAGACTATTTGACCCTATAAACTATGTCTGATGGACATATAAATTAGCGTCAGACATCCTGACTACATAAACCATGTCTGATGGACATAGAAAAATAATGTTAGACACTCTAACAAAATACACTATGTCTGATTGACATAGAAAATAAAGCAAGACATTCTAACACCTGAAACTATGTCTGATGGACATAGATACCAGCAATGTCAGATAAACCTACATAATACTCAAAGTCTAATCAACATAGAAAATAAAGCAAAAGTATTCTAATACGTGAAACTATGTCTGAGAGACATAGATAGCAACGTCAGACATTCTGACATGATAATCAATATTCTCAGAAGAGGCTTCCTCTGCGACGCGGCGGTGCGACCGATGCCTGACACATTTTGCCCACCAGTAGTCTTCGGTGCTGAAGTTGTATGGAGTAGTTCCTTCTCTGGTAAATAAATACAATGGAATGCAAAAAAGTGACTCACGGGCAACCTGTTATATAGCAATAGAACAAGGACAGGACATGGAGATCTAAAGGGAGAAAGGGGGGAGAGTTGTGAAATAAATCCACCTTCTCACTAGCGCTGTCAGTCAGAGTGACGAGCCGAGACAATAATCTTGCTTTTCTTCGATGTGTGCCCCTCGATCCTGACATAAAAATGCTCACGACACCGAACTAGTGCGATGGGGCAATGTTCCTCGACACTTGGGCATTTCCCGGCAACATCAATTCAGAGTGAGTCACCATCTGTCTCTTCTTATTGGAATAGATTAGTACATATTATCTTGGTTTAATTGTCTTTATGGAATTTTGATTGTAGATGTCATATTACATGCTACACTAGTGTAGATTCAGCTTAAAGGCTTTGTTTATACAGTGTGTCGAGGAATAATTTTATCATTCACAATAAATTATTTTGTTCCTAGGGCTCATATTAACCAAGCTTAGTGTAAGCAAAGATTTGGAGGTAGGGAATTGATTTTATTCAAACTCTGTATACACATAGAACTTAATAAATAAATGGTGATTTTATTCATCCAGCTGAAATTAATTAAGTTAGAGGCACATTGGTGTAGTATTGGTAGTTTTAAGATGTTTTTACCCCCTTCTCCCACACCCTCCTTAAAATTAGGCTTTTATAATTGTATAAGGCTTGCTCCATTTTGAGTTAAATGTTTGTATTCAAAGAAAGAGATGAAGCTTCCAATGCACAATTATTTTATGTTGGGAGACAGTCGGAATCTCTCATAGCTCTACTTGAAATCCTTTAGGTTTCTGTTATGTGTCTTTTATTCATTCTCTCTAGACCAACAATTTTAGTTTTTGAAGGAACTATAGAATCTGTTAGTAATGCTGAAGGAGCACTAATATTTTAAAGACTCACAAGAAAATTCCTAACCTGCATTTCAGACACGATTTATAGATATATAAAAAAGCGGCTTTAGTTATGGCATCATTATCAGTTGATCAAGATGATCAGTATTGTTCAACTTGAGTGGGTAGAAAAGTAGACACAAAGATGCAACAAATATGCAGAGTTTGCCGAATAGAATTGTACATTTATTTTAGGGACAAGTTTAAAATGCAGATTGACTACTTAAATACTTGTATTTGTTTGCTTCCAAAACAAAGTTCAAATATTGATGTGGTTAACAAAGGAGTAATAAGGCAGTGTGTGCAAACTTACTTACGTATTCTATGGCTTTAGGAACTTGTAAGTTAATTGCTGCACTTACAAAAGTACGTCTACGCCACCTATCCCTATCTTGAGTTAGTTCTATCCAGTCCACCTCATTACACCCTATCAGCATATAATTTTTCACTTTTAGAGAAGTCACAAGACCTGTTTTGACTGAAGCCATACCTTGCGATAATCTCCCTTAAATATGTATTATGATAAAAGCATTAACTCTTGGGCGTACCATCAATGTAGACTCTAAAAATAAGGCTTCTGTAAAAGCATAATGGAATGTGAAAACTTAAAAAGAAATATCATTTTAGAAAACATTCTAAATTATAAATAAGGAGCAGTAATGATTATGGTAAAGACTTAGAAACAAACTTAAGATTAGCAATATAAAACCGTATCCGTATCGTTGATTTCCCATAAAGCTGGATCTTTGTTTAGATTTACTGTTGTTTCACTTATTTGCACTTGGTCATTACATAACGTCTGATTCTGAGACGCATCTTCAATTTTTATACTTATTGAAGATTCCTCTACCGCCTCTACGTCAAAAACATAAATATCCATTTTTTTCAAAAGTAGATTGTTCAACAGATGACTGTTGTTGTTGAGTTGCAGAGTTCAAATCCGTTTCATCTTGTCCAGATTGTATTGTGTCAGTGCATGTTGTTGAAGTTCCTGGTGTTTCAACACTACTTCCACGTCCACTTTTAAAAAAACTGTCAATTTTTATCATTTTAAGGATAACCTGTTCTTGTTATTCTTTTTTCATTGTGGCCTTCTTTTTATACTCAGCTCCACTAAGTCGCTTTCTCCCATCGCTCATTTTAACAATTTTTTATCCAAGAACTGAAATAAAAAAATATTACATTGGGAGTTTTATTTCTCATACATAATTAGCAGTATCCTTTATTCAGACTTCAGACATTGAATAGTTACCTAACGTAAGTACAAGAAATTTATTTAAGTATGATATAACAAACAAATCGAAATTTCTTTGTATAGCTTCCGAAACAGCTATTTATCAAGTTAAATTACTTCTTACTGATTCGTTACGGATGATTTATTGTAATATATTATGATTACTTACCTACTATAAGTTTGTACGCACCGGTGATGTTATGTTATGAAATTATTCATACAATCCACAAAACAATTTGAAAAATTACAGCACACAACCAGAAAAATGTGTCAATTCATTATGGAAATATAAATACGTATTAGAAATTGCAGGACCCAATCAACCAAGGTGGCTTTACTTTTGTATTTGAAGTAAATACGAGACGGGACTTCCCCGTTTGTATTGCCGCTCTATATCTATCTCTCTCGAACTCAATGCCACCATGCGGCGTTTGCCTACAGCACGACCCTGCTTCGGCTCCGGCGTACCGCGCCACGCTTGTGCAGTCAATTCGGCCGGACACACTTAGTGAATGGTCATGTCACTCGTTCCCGCGCCGCAAACAAACGGGACTACGCAAATTGTAGAAAAATTTATCTAAGTGGTGAAACATATTACATGTTGAATTGTTTGTGTGGACCTAATAACATTTAGGTATATAAATATGAATCTTTTTAATTTCTGTAAGAAAAAAAAAAAAAATTGGCCCCAAATTTGCCACCCATAAAATCTGCCGCCCTAGGTTCTAGCCTACTTAGCCTGTTGGTAAATCCGCCACTGATTAGTCCCCACACCAGCCTAACCAATTTAAATCTTCTGCCACACTGACAGATAGAGTAGTTTATTCTTCTAGTTTTGGAAATTTTGAAACCTCTAATTTCACCGGCCACGACTTATTAAGATAAAACATTTAACACTAATTTTATTATTCACACTCCTGGCAGGGGTTCTTCTACTTACTTCTGCTTGCCAAATTTAAATTTTCTACCACACTAAAAGTAACTTTTATACCCTTCCCCCTCACCCTTTCTTTAATATCAC
This sequence comes from Timema monikensis, assembly GCA_902151445.1. NCBI lineage: Eukaryota > Metazoa > Arthropoda > Insecta > Phasmatodea > Timematidae > Timema > Timema monikensis. The sequence continues at coordinate 193,841 of CABFVZ010001110.1, forward strand.
ACAGTTCCACTTAAACTGGTTATTTTAAGTGTTCCCTTTGCCTTCCATCTGAATTTAAGTTTTCTACCACACTGAAAATAATTTGCTTCTATTAATTTTGTTAACTTTAAGCCTCTTCCACCCCTCTCCCCATTTGTCCATTCACTACTTATAAATTTCAAATTTTAAGACTTCTTTGGTTAACTGGAGTTATACTTCAACCTACATGCAAAATTTAGATTGTTTACCATTAAAAAATAAAAACATATTCCCTTTATTTCTTGGAGTCCCATTTTAAAATATTCAGACTTTTATAGTTATTTGGTGTGGTATCTTTCGTTACTTGCCTCCCGAATTTCAGTTTTCTACTACATTGATAAGTAGTTGTAGTTTTGTAAAATTTTATCAACCCACCCTATACACGCACACACGCATGCACATTCAAAATCACTGAGAAATTTTAGGTTCTAAGATTCATTTTGTCATCTGAAGTTTTTCTCTACCTGTTTGCCAAATTATAATGTTCAACCTCGTTTCAAAAAGTATTCTTTAACTACCGCTTCTCACCTTACATTTCCCAGAATTCCTCTACAATATCTAAATCCCTATATCTGCTTGAAGAATTTCAGTTCTCTACCACACAGAGAAGTAGGTTACTCTATTAGTTTTGAAAATGTGGAGTCCCATCCCCCCATCATTTCTTTAACTCCCACTTATCAATTTTAAATTTTCTTTCACACCTATAAGTTTTTTTCTTTTTATAACCTCCCTCCCCCAATTTATTGGGGTTTCATTTGAAATTTTAAAAGTTCAGACTTTGATGGTTATTTATTGTGGTCTCTTTACTTTCCTTATGAATTTCAATTTTCTAACACACCAGGAAGCAGTTTATTTTATTAGTTTTGGAAATTTTAAACCAGAATTTGCACAAATTTGACCCTATTGTTGCAACTTTTCATTTCAGTGGTTGTTGTGTGTGTTGTCCAGTTGAGTGTGTCCTGGTATAGTTTCTATATTTATTGTTCTTGAAGCTGTCGACGTAACTGCTTGGCACTTTTTAGGTCCTCTGGGGGGCTGGAGAGGACAGGTTTGTCGTTTGAGGAGTCTTTCGATGACCCCAGCTGTGAATGATGTTGATACACTCCATTTCTTGGCAGTGTGATTTCCAATCATTCAAGAACTCTTTTTGGAATCAGGAAGATCCTCTCCTCAACCGTGACCGAGTCCTGATCCTTCCCTTGTGCTCACTTATATAGTAAATTGTGTAGCGGTAAAGACAAGAAAAGGTCCAATAGGACAGGCTCCAATTTAGCAGAGGAACTGAAGCTTAGGTTTGCTTTATTTGGCTAAGCAAAGAGGTACAGAAGAGCTTAATAAGAGATAGGTAGACAACATTCCGATGACTGATGTGAACTCAATCATATCAACTTTCAGTGTACTTATTCATACACAAACCCATACTTTATTAAAAAGGTATATAATTAATTTGCATCTTTATTTAAAATTAATTGGTAAACATTTGGGGCTCAAGAGTAATATGTTTCCATTAAGGTAAATAATTCTTAAGAGTATTTATATTTTTATTTCACTTGGCAGCCATATGACACCTCTGCCTTAAAGAAAGAAATATATTATTATTAGCACCGCGTCTTACTACCCGTTCGGGTTATACGCACTTACGCTAATGTGTAATGGTAGGGTGATTGTGAGATTAACGTGGAATCCGAACCACGGTGGAGGCCTGGCATTCCTCACATTCACAAGATGTCTTGTCAGAGGTGAAGGAAGGGTTTGGTAGAAAGAAATATAGTTGTAGATTGGTTCAGAATATCAAGTGTGAGGAAGAAATCTTAGTACAATGCAAGAGACCAAGAAGAAAATCACCATTGACTAAAAGTTAGTTTCTGATTCCATTCAAGAGAAATACATGTATTATTAGTTGAAGAGTGAATTTTTAGATTCAAAATATTTGTAATATGGTTTTATGTCTTTAGTATTTCTTTTAATTATAGTTAAGACTTAGAAACAAACTTAAGATTAGCAATATAAAAGTGAAAGGATATAATAACTGAAGAAATTAATAAAAGGTTAAAAGTTATATAACAGGTTGTAATTGAATATACTTTAATATTGAAAAAACACGTTAAGCTATGCTTTCAACAAGCATAAAATATGTGAAATAAAATTGGAAAATTAAAAATATATTAATGGCATATAACAATAATAACCAAGTCAAATAGTGACCATCAGTCAAAAAAAAAATGTATACATATACAACATATTAAAATAATTAATATCAGAACAAAAATTGAGAATAACACACAGTTAAAATTCAAACACTGAAGAAAAATAGTTAAAATAAATCAAACTCGTGAAAGTAGTGTCTTTACAGTTGCAAAAATAATATGAAATAAGGTTAGGAACATGACAAGCTATGATAAATAATCTGTGTTTAAGTATGGAATCAAAGTCTTAATCTTGTTCAGTCCAATTACTCCTTGGGGATGTAATCACCGTTTAAAAGAAAGCCGATTAAATTCTGGCCAACATGTTTCGGTACAATTATACCATAATCATGGCGCTGTAAAATGAAATTAAAGACTATTAGAAAAGGTTATGGGAGTAGAAAGACTATGGGAGTGAAAAACTAAATAAACGTGAAAAAATTGAGAAAATGAAAAAGATAAACAAACAAACTTACCAATTTAATCGGCTTTCTTTTAAACGGTGATTACATGCCCAAGAAGTAATGGGACTGAACAAGATTAAGACTTTTAATTTTAATATGTTGTATATGTATAATTTTTTTTTGACTGATGGTCACTTGGTAATTATTGTTATATGCCATTAATATATTTTTAATTTTTCAATTTTATTTCACATATTTTATGCTTGTTGAAAGCACAGCTTAACGTGTTTTTTCAATATTAAAGTATATTCAATTACAACCTGTTAATAACTTTTAACCTTTTATTAATTTCTTCAGTTATTATATCCTTTCACTTTTATATTGCTAATCTTAAGTTTGTTTCTAAGTCTTTACCATAATCATTACTGCTCCTTATTTATAATTTAGAATGTTTTCTAAAATGATATTTCTTTTTAAGTTTTCACATTCCATTATGCTTTTACAGAAGCCTTATTTTTAGAGTCTACATTGATGGTACGCCCAAGAGTTAATGCTTTTATCATAATACATATTTTAACACTGATTCATTTTTGTTTGAAAACATTTTTAAGTGAAATCATAAATACTTTTGAAAACTGAACATCAACCACGAAGAACTATAATCCAGCTTGGGCTTGTTAAAACAATCCTTTAATAATAAATTTTTTATAAACCATTAAAATATCACAACCACCCTGACTCCTACTGAATGTGTTAAGTGTAGAACATTACTTTGCAGGTTTCGGGAAAGAGGGGCGCACAGGAACTAGCAAAGACTCTTATTGCTCGAGGGGTAGATCATTTGGATTTCGTGCTTGATGAGGGCTTTCCACTTCACAGAAATTTAATTCCTGGAACAGACCGACATGTTGCTATGTGAGTTGAAATAATTAGTGAAATTTGCTGAGAGAAACAAAACATTCATTACTGTTTTATAGATTTATTGCTGATCCATTCTAGTACTTTTCATGTACCGGCATTATAAAATAAATGTTGTCAACTACTACATATTACATAATGTTAAATGATAGAAAATGTCAAGCCTTAAATAGTTATATTTGAATTAAGATGTAACTCTCAAAGTGGTTATATAAATTAAAGTTGTTTAAATATCTTTGTCTAGTTGTTACTTAATTATGTGTTGTGGGATGTTTATATTGTAATTTTATTCATCTGAGGTGCAACCTATGTAGCACAGCTGTGTAGGACAAGGAAAATGTAAAACAGCCAGAGCTTTGTTCAAAAACTGAGGGACGGAAAACTCTTAGTGATAAGTTTATTATTAATTTCAAAATTAATTTATAAGAAGTTAAAAATCTAAGTTTCTGTATTCAGTTATATTTAGTTAAGGTGTAAGGCAAATATATAAATACTCGTATTATATAATGCACTAACAGCAATATGTTATTACATTGAAACAATATTACTAAGAGACCACGTGTGCTTTCTCAATTCTATTTCTACTAAGCTCCAATAATGCTTTGAAATTGCGAGACATTAATAAATAAATACCGCCTTTGATGGTCAAATGGTTTAAGGTGTTAAGTCTTAGTAGACTGGGCTGGCGATGAGAGGAAAATCAGGGTTAGAATCCTGGTCAGGTGTGCTGAGGGTAGTTTTTCCTAAATAGTTTTACACTCTCCCTTCATGCAAATGCTGGTACACTTTCTCTAAATCCAAACTTAGTCATCCCTAACACATTATTATAATTAGTTAATATCTGTACAGCCCAAATAGCAAATAAGATGCAGTGACAAAAAAAAAATATATATAAATTTATTGATCAATTTAAAGACAAAGTAAATTTAAATATTTTTTGTCACCATTACTTACTAACGGTTTGGATCATATGCATATGTTATAATTACAATATTGTTTTAAGGATGAGAAGGGCTGATTTATAAAGTATGTATACCTACATTTGCATGGAGGGAGAGTGAAAACTTGTTTTAAGAAAAAGCACTCTAGGCACATGACCTGGATTCAAATCTTGATCTCCCCGTCACCAGCATTTTAGTCTATTGTGAGAATGGAATGTTATATAATATAGAACACTCCCCACGATCACAGTCTAGGAAACACTCCAGTTTTCCAGACAATGATTAATATGACTACATAGGCTGTGATGTCGCTCTCATGCTTATAATACATTTATATATCTCTGAGCAGCCAGACACAATCTTCCACATGTGGATTCAGTGAGCCAACTAATCACAGAAAGACGAGGTCAACAACTACAAGATATGCACTTCTCAGCTTAAAACAATAATAAATATTCATCTCTTTTGATCTTGAACACGGATTTGTGGCCACCTGGACGCTTATTATTAAGGTTACAAAAGCATTATTGGCATATATTCTTTGTGTTTTGGCAGACATAGAAACTTACATAAACAATATACTGAGAAAATACTACATGGCTAATTAAAATAAACCATGTTTATAATTTCATGTAACCTAAAACAATCAAATTATAGAATATGAAGATACAGTTATCACTTTTGTAAGTAATTACTTACTTAAAACGAAAACAGATAAACAACCATCATCATCATCATCATCCTAAACTGTTTTCGGCTTATGGCCGGGTCAGTTTAGTAAAATGCCTCCATCTTTATTTATCCTTCCTCCTTTTAATTGATTCCATTCTTCTGCTCTCACTTGTTGATACCTGCTCCTCTCATCTCTTTCTTTGTTTATCTTGTGGTCTTTTCCTTATATATTTCATCTTCATCATTCTCTTTGGTATTCACTGTCTTAATACTCATTGCATGCGCATACCATCTCAGTTTTGCTTCCTCTACTATCTCATCTACTCCCTTTACCCCCACTCTCTACCAAATAACTTCATTCCTAATCCTGTTTCTACTCGGGACAGCAAACCTGCTCCTCACAAACTTAATTCCCATGACCTCCAATTCATAAGTTTATATTATGAAGTTATGTATTTTTATTTGAAACATATCACAGTTAATTCACCTCATTTATGCATATAGAGGCCCCAGACACTAACTGATAATCCAGGTGTGTTAAATATGTGGATAAGTAAATAACTTTATTCATAGTTTTGAAATAACTGCTCTTAAAGGATATTTTAGAAATACCATATACTAGGCACATCCAGGAAGTATGTACCAGTTTGGTTATTTAAATAGATTGAATTTTTCAATAAACTATTTTATTTTCATAATTTACCATACCTTAATCTACTTTTCAACATAATATTACAAAAATGGAGGCATTTCTCGTAACATAACACAATATTTTGTATACCTTGTTCATAGACTTAAGCCAGTTCTCAGCCCTCTCTTTCATCTAATCACCGTTGTCAAACTCCTCACCTGCAAGAAATCTCTCCATCTGTCCAATATTCATTGTCAGATTAGTAATGTTTACAGAAAAAAAAGTGACAACTGAAGGGATGGTTAGAAATAGAGTTAGACAATTTAATAAAGAATGGGAGAATGTTCACGAGGAGCACAGTGGCTGCCCGTCTTTTGATTAAAGTGGATGAGAAAATGAGCATCAATGGCAATGCAATTTCGTAACAATCCATAGTCTTTATTGCGTGCAGTTGTGATGGAACACATAAACTTCAAAAAACTGTGTTTGAGATTTGTGCCCAAAATGTTCACAGCGGATCATAAGATCAAATGCATGGGATCAATTTTGGAATTTTTACAGCCGTACCAAAAAGGAGACATGTTTTTGATTAAGATTGCCACATATGAAAAGTGTGTTTCTTATGTGAAGCCAGAGATCAAGCAACACTCATTGAATTGGCGGCTAGAAATTAAAAAAGATGCTGTCCACAAAAAAACAACATGTGTACCATATTCTGGGAAAAGCAGAAAATTCTGTTGGTGCAATAAATTACACAAGGAATGATGATCATTGCAGCCGTGTACTGTGAAACTAGTTGCAGCATGCAATATAGATCAAAAGATATGGGATATTGGTTTCAGGATTTGTGCTGCTGCATCCACACACCAGCAGAGCTATTATGACCATGACGCAAAACAAATTTGCGACCGTTAGCAGAGAGACGCAATACTTGGCATCAAAAGCTGATCACTTTGCAAAAGCAAAGTCCTTCTGAGCGCAAATATTTTCCTAGTAGAGTGATGCTAAGTTGCGCAGACACTATACTTGTCCTTTGATTTGCGTTATGAGGTTATGTTTCCTAGGTTTTGTGTTACCTGATTTAAACTTTCCATCTCATTAGTCTAATATAATAATCTCAAAACGTTTTCATGTGTGTTTCACATAATATAACTTTAAATAGGCCTATATCATAATGTAGGCCAAGAGGGGGGGAGGGGGGGGGTGAGGATACTATGTTTACACTAAATGTTAAAAGAATATTTTCTTTGAAACATAACATTATCAAAATACATTATTATTCACCATCAACACACTGATGATTGGGACATTCCAATATTAAGATTAATTGTTAGTAGGGTTTAAAGTAGATGGAGGTTAGTTAGGCTCCAACATATTTGGGATGTTAATAGTATGTTGGCCCAACTCATGGGGCAACATTGACCAATACATTAGTCTCTTCGGTCTAATTTTTCAATGGTGGGGAGGTTGGGATTTTAATCCCAGCTGGGTGTGATGAGTGGTTTTATTTTTCTAAAGGTTTTCCCACTCTCCCTTTACACAAATTCGAATTCTATAACTCAACCTTTATCATCTAAGTATACCCTATTAAGGTAAAACACATGGACAGACCAGTTGACAAGCTAATTAAAAGTAGGCCTAATCTGTTTAAGATGCCTCAACAAAACTTTAATAATGTAAGCCTATTTAAACTGAATTGTACATAGAGTAGTAATATACTTTCCACATTAATGTGGTTTTAGGCCAATGAAATATTGCAGTCAAGACTGGAAATAATCAACATACGCCCTAGCTTAATATTTACATGCGGTTTGGTTTAGGCCTAGGTTTTTTTTATTTATAAAAGGTTTACTAAATCTATCTGAAACCGAAAACTAGTAATAAGATGATCCAGTTATCCCCAAGTGACTAAATTGCAAACAACTCATTATAAAGAAATATAATATCCTTGTATTCTTAATCACTTAACTAAAGTCTCAAGAATTCCCTTTAAATAAAAATGTATTGTGTTTATTTTAACCATCCAAACCACCACCTCGTTCACTTTATTGTTAACTTAGTAGGCCAACTTCTCATACTAATTCATTTCCTCGTGTGACATTACTATTTGATTGCATATTTCACATTATGATTTTTTGACTAAAATATGTTGTGTTTATTAAATAACGTAGTCCTAGTATTTTTTCATTTCCAACCATAGGCAAACAAAATGTTGCAAGATATTTATTAAATTAAGCTATGTTAAATCTTTCTTGCAAATAATGTGACTTGTGATCAGCTGTTTGGGAAAATAAAAATATATTAATAATGTTCAGTCATGAATACCAGCATTCTTGAAATAAATTTACCTAATTTCTTAAAAGGTAATATTCTTTGGAAAAGTGTTGCCAACTGTTGACTCAAACTGATTTTATTCTGTGTGTTGATGCTAGAAACAAAGTCGAAGCTAAAAATAGCGAACATTACAAAGTGTGGTGGTCATAGTAACCCAAACACTATCTTTTCCTCGAAAGTGATGCTAACTAGCAGTAGCAACTAACTTTGCGTCGAATGGTCATAATAGCCCTGCAGCTCAAGTCACAGGTAGCTGACTTCTATGACCAAGGTACACAAAATATTGTGCTATGTCACGAAAAATGCCTCGATTTTCATGGTAGTTATGTTGAAAAGTATATTAAGGAATGTAGAATTAGATAAAAATAAAATAGATTATTTAAAAATTTAGTATTTCTTTTAATATCCAAATGGTACTTAATCCCTGGATGTGCTCATATTTAAAAAAGAAATACTTTGCAAATTTAATTAGGAAAGTAATAATCTTTATGAATACTTTAAAGTTCCAAATTCCTTGGATAAAATATAGCTTTGTATTTTGTTTGAATAAATCTAGGTGTATGTATAGTTGAAAATAAAATGTTTTTACATTCTTTAATCTTAAATTCTTCTTTGGGATAGTAAGGAAAGAAACATAAAAATGTGCGAATACATAGGAAATAAACTGAAATGATTTCCTTTTGAGTGAAAGAAACATTTATTTATTTATTTTTACCCGTAAAATTCAAGTCCATGAAAGGTCTTACAATTTGAGAGTTACATATACAAATGCTCTGATGGATTACAAGAGGCCGAGTAACAAATCAAGAGGAACTTGAAGTTTTAAAACTTGGTTATATTAGTCTACTATTGTAATGTTTGTGTACAATATTAAAATTTCTGAAAGTACACTGATTTTAAAACTAACTTTACTAAGTAAGTTATTCTGAGATATAAATTATTTTTAAGCTCTGTTTGATTTTTAAAGATGTGTATGGAGGACATATCATTTAATTCTGATCACAAATAAAACACACATTTTATTTCTATAATTTACCAAACCATAAACTAAAGTTTTTAAATACATCGATTTTCCATATTGTGCCACGTTTTTTGGTGTTTGCTAATGTGATCAATATAACGTGACTTCAAATTCTGACTTTATATGGCCATTCTAATTGAAGTAATGCATATCTTGAATGAACTCTCAACCACTACTAGTGCCTTGATAACACAACATTTTGTTTATTATTAGTTTTGCTGGGGTATTTAATTATTCCTCCAGTTGCTATCCATATTGTTGCAGGGTTGGGATATCTGAGAAAGGCACAGCTACTCTTGAGCTAAGTGTGATCGGTACACCTGGTCATTCAAGCTTTCCTCCTGCTGAGTCTGCTATTGGAATATTGGCAGCTGCAGTTGCAAAGTTAGAGGAGAACCAACAACCATCATTATTAGGAAAGGGGCCAGAATCAGCAATGTTTAGATATCTTGCTCCTCACGTATGTACAATCGGTTTGAAATGTTTAGGTTTAGAAATGTAAATTGATCATTTGACCTGGTTTGGTTCTTAGAACGTCAATTTGTATTTTCTTGGTTCTTTTTTTATAGAAGCTAAAAACCTAATTAAATAATTACATGCACTCAAGGAAAAACAAATAGTTTCTAATTTCCAATAGGTAAATTCTTTGTACCTTACATGTCATAACGGCTTGCCGTGCTACAGACTTTGCTACATTCCTTTTTACAAAAAGAGAATCCCTCCATTGTTCTCTTTCCTTTCCCCATTAATTGCTTCCATTCTTCTCCTCTCCCTTGTACACTTTATACCTACTCCCACCCATTGCCTCAATCACACTTCCAAAATATTTTACATTCTGTACCTTTCTCAGCTCTATTCCGTCCAACCTTATTGCTTTACTAGGCCTTACCCTCTTCCTTGTCATTACCGTCACTTCACACTTTGCCATGCCAAATATCATTCCACTTCTTCATTCCATTCTTGTGGCTGTTCCTCTATTTTATTTTCCTTCTTCCTCATACCATTAAGCTGTCATCTACAAACATAATTACTTTCATTTTATCCTTCCCTAGTTTCCTTGCCACTCTATTATTTACCAATTAATTCCATTACCATTACCATTACCATTACAAAGAGTAGTGGTGAGAGGGAAAGCCCCTGCTTCACTGCACTTTTTGGTTGAAACCACAACGCCCGCCTCTTCTCAGTCTCAACACAACTCATGTTTTTCTCATATATACTCTACTCTCATTAAAACTCCTCTTTCCATTCTAGCCTCCAAATTTTTTCACATGTACAGATACTAGTGGTGGGGTGATACTTGCTTTTCTCGATTCCGATACCTTGCTCTATACTATCATGTCATCTCTTTGATACTCAATACCCTATTTGATACCATTTAACATAGAATTGAATAAATCCACATTTTTAAGCAAAGAAATTAAGTCGAAAGAAAAATGCTTAAATTGTTTCAATTCATTTGTTTATATATGTCACAAAATATGGAAACCAGTCAATTAGGCTTTTTAAACAAATTATAACAAGATGCAACAGACAAAAATAAGATTTACAAATAGTAATAGGCCTATAATAAGAAATACGGAAAGTGGAAAAAATTTTGTTAAGTCATAAATGATATGACTGACAAGATTTGCGAATATATTTAAAAAAAACTGATTTTTTTTTTAACTTGAAGCCTTTTAATAACTAATAAGCTTTCATCAATTTCAAAATAATACTTTTTAATCACTTCAAAATATCTATTGAATTTTTTTTTAAGTGAAAAGATATTTAAAAAAAAGTTATATTGGTGACACTGTTCAGGAATACTATCAAAATTGAAGTTTACAATGCTTACAATAGTTGAAGTCGATACATAAAATATAAATATATAATGCAGATTATTTTAAAATCATTCGAATTAAAATTAGTAACTACTAATATGATGCAGCTGCAAGCTGGCTGATTCATTCTCTCACCACTCTCTTGCTGAGTGCTGAGGAAAATCGACCTTATGAACTGAATGTTTACTCGACTATTTCAATAGAAAATAGTGTTCTTCTTAGGTTCATTTTAGAAGTACAATTCCCTCTGAAAGGCAAAAATCGACCTTGTTGAAAGCTGCAAAGAAATGGCATGTTTATATTGAAAGTGTGTAGAGTTGAGTGAAGAGAAAAGTAGGACAAAGCAAAACTACAACTAGTAACTAATGTCTAGCCACTAGCTTTGTTTTAATTATTATTACTATCCTTTCTCCTCTACTTCTCATAATAATTCAAATGATTCATTCAATTATTTAAAAAAAAATCAATATTCTTCGATTATTTAAATCATTCAATTTTGCCCATCACTATCCCCAACCCGTTTGAGGAGTTAACCATGTTGAATACTAAGGCTGGGCGCACTCTTGGAAACCTTGCCACTGCAACCAGCTCACCAAGTGTGTGCCCAGCCTAAAGAGTGGTATCAATATTTTTAGCACATATTATCGATTATTGCGATACCAGTAGATACCAAGGGCATCGAGGAATTGAGTATCGGTATCGGCCCAACATTAATAAATACCATTACCAAGTCATTCCCAAATAATCCATATATTTTTTCCTTCATCTGTCGTAGCATATATCAAGTCTATTGTAGACATCTGTTCCCTAAATATTTGCTGTTACTCTCTGCACCTTCCTTTTATTTTCTCAATAAATTGGATCCAAAGTGTAATGAATAAGACCTCTTACAGATGTATAGCACTGTAAATATATCTTATTATTTTAGGTTTCATTTGGTTATCGCATCCTTTATAATAACCTATGGTTGTTCTCTGGTTTGATGGCCCGTGAAATGGAACATCGACCCATCACAAATGCGATAGTTCGCACTACTTCAGCGATAACAATGTTTAATGGCGGCATTAAGGTTTGTCCATTTAATGATGTATATTTTCAGTTTTTATTTGGTCTTCTTTAATTACAAGGTGCTGCATATTAGCTGTTAAAATAAACTGTTCTATGGAAATGGGTTAATCTTATTATGTTTATAAATTATTAACTAACATTATCGAAATAGTCCTAAGTTAAAGTCAGAATGTCAATATTTCTTTTTAAATAAATGTACTTTGCGATCGCTTTGTAAGATGTGTGTGGAGTTGTGGTGGTGGGAAACTTAAAAAAGATAGACGGTGGAATGATTGAACAGGTGAAAGAAGCTGCGAGAGAAAAAGAAGTGTACAAACAAATTATTGCTGTGAAGAGTGAAACCGAACATCTTTGATTTATTTTGGCTAATTTTTTTTAAATAAAAACTGAAAAACACTGTGTTAATTGATAAAATGAGTACAGTTAATAGCCTTAACCCCCCCCCCCCCTTTTCCACTAAGAATAAAAAATAGAGAAAGAGCCAGAAGAAAACCTTTATTAAAGCACTGACATGTCAATATGTTCTTATTTTGGAAAATGATCTTCAAAACAATTTATTTTTAAATTGGCCTACATGTGAATGGACTCTTTACAACATCCCTTTGTTTTAAAATATCTGAAACTTTTGAGAAAGTTCAAAGTTCTGTAACTCTCTTATTTGGAGCGTCCACTATGAAAGGACTAGTTGAAATCATGAATATGTTGGTGATTTTTACTGTTACTTTTAGCAGGTGTCACCACAAGCTCCCGTCTGTTCAACAAGTTGAGTCTATAGCCTATTAAAACTTGGTTTTTGCTAAATTTTGTATTTTTATATATAATTCCGCCTTCAAGTACCAATGAAAATAGGAGCCCGCCTCCCCTAAACCATAATTCCGGGCCCACCACCAAGTCTATTCCAAGAACTGTTCGACTTTTATTTTAGATAGGAAAGGGGAGGAAATAATGTCTTGAGAATGCTGATGTAGGATTGCCTTATCCATGTTTAAACTTTTTGTAAGAATCAATAGAATGGCTTTGGCAAACACATGAAGGGATTTTAATTTGCAAATCTTACACTTAGAGGTAGCATGATTGAATGTAAGTGAGAAATAATGTATCTCTGAACTTATATAAGTAGCTATAAAATTATGGTGACACTTTATCTTTTTATTCATAGAAACTAATGACGAGTGATTTCATTGCACAAATATAACACATTAATTCAATGAAATGTGTTTTTGTTACTACTTAATTACTCAATTTGTATTCTTCTATATTAATGTTTTCAGTCAAATGTGATCCCACCTTCAGCCAAGGCTGTTATCAATCATCGAGTGCATCCAGCACAGAGTGTTGCTGAAGTAATTGCACATGACAGAAAAGTCATTGATGACCCTAGGGTTGATATCAGAGTGAAGATTTCACGAGAAGCTCATCCTGTTTCACCATTTGGGCCGACTAGTATACCTTTTCAAATGGTTGCAGCAAGTATTCGACAGATTTATCCAGATGCCATTGTTGTCCCAGGTAAATGTGCTTTAAATGATGACTAATTAATGACTCTTAACTTGGTTGGATGATAAGAAAGAGCATTAACTTGATAAGTAAATACAAAGTTTTACCACAGAATGTTTTTGTTTTTTATAAATAAAAACATTACAGAAATATACATTTTTGGAGCAGAGTTTTCCAGAGAATGAGTGACACTTGTTCATTATTTTATAACGCAAGACTATTAATGGAATAATTAAATAAAGAGTATTTATAGAATAATTCAATAGACTTAAGTGTATAAAATATAAATACAATAGACAAACATGTATTCAAGCAGTATGTAGGAGATTTGTCAGAAAATACTTGTTGGTCATTCATAAAAAAAGGACAATTAAAACCAAGGGGTTTCAAAGGTTAGATAAAATGATCATTATTTTGATTCACAAAATATTATTTAATCCTTAAAACAACCTTTGTTTAGTCTATACATTCAGAATAATTAATCGAAAAGATTTTACCTGGTGGATATTATAGTGTATAAACATTTGGAGGTAACCATGGTAAGGAAATTGCAAGAGTGTAATTATTTTTATTGTGGAGTAATAGACTTGCAGTTGGAAAGTAGTGAGAATAGTGAATTGGAACATTTTGGTCCGTGAAATGGAGACTTTCTGTTATACAAGGATATAACAGTATTAATTTTATTCTTCTTGGAAATAAAGGTTCTTTATAAAGTACAAATGTTGGTCTATTTAGAAACACATTTGAGCTCACTATTCTAATGTAGAAACAAGAATCACCCATTACTGCTGATTGTTAATTACAATTAATTTATAATCACTCTATTTACATTGACAAGTGTAGCTCGATGCAATTTTTTTTTCTATAAACAAGATAATTACCTTAGCTTAGCTAGTAGGTTTGTTTACCACCCCAGATTAAATTCTCAACATGGTTAAAAATTTTATCATCAGTGAAATCTGGATTTCCTATTCACACTAATGAATTGAAAGATTCTAGACACAGGTGGTTTTAAGTAATGCATTAATATAACCAGTTGGTTCATAAAGTGCACATTAATTAGGAAGATTGTGTGGGTCAAAAGTGTGACGGTGATGTGACTATCCCTCCCCGCCCCTTCTTGCTTGCGCGCATCTGTCTGGCGCAGCGCTGCAGGATAGTTACAGAACCTGCCGCTAGAGCTGCGCCGAGCTAGTCTGTCACGTCAGAGACTCTTGGCACAGCATGGCATGAGAACAGAACAAGGTGTGTTCCATGAATGTGTTTCACTAGAGAAGTTTGTTCAGATTGTATTATATCGTCAATTTAACTTAACATAATAAAATAAAGATGTGTTCCATGAATGTGTTTCACTAGAGAAGTTTGTTCAGATCATATTATATCATCAATCTAACTTAACATAATAAAATAAAGAGGTGTCATGAAGGCATTTCAAAAGGAAGGAGTAGGACATGTTAGATGTGGCTAAGTTGTAACCCCCCTTTTATCACCACTCTGAAATAACAGTCGGGGGTGGTAACAAGAGAGTTATTTTATTCATATAACAAATTACATATAACTCAATGAGAGAATGAGACAACATAAAGCGTTAGGTGTTCGGAAAAAAAAAAAAAATATATATATATATATTAGAGGCAAACAATTGTTTAATTGGCCCAAAAGGCACCATGCACCATGGGGCGAATGGTCAAAATTAATTTCTCACGTAATATAACACACTCGCCCATAAATGGTGACTCAAAACACACTAAATAACCTATACTAAATTGACCTTCAAATTAATCTCAATTACTCATGCCATAGTAACAAATTAATCATCAAATGAAAGATCCAGGTAAAAATGGTCAATCAGGAAAACGATCCAACAAATACACTTAAAAGTTAAGTTACCCTAACTGACAGTCCCAAAAGGACAAACAATAACAATATAGTCTCGTAGAGTAAATTTCCTCCCGACTGAATATTAGACATATTAGAATCTATTCACAAAGGTCATAATATCGAAAACTACGCTGCCTAATGGCTTGCAAAAGAAAAATATTACTAATTAAAGCCAAAGACTGTGGTATAGCCTCGCAGACTCGTGGCCCCTTCTATGACTAACAACTCATAAACTTTAAACATTTTTAACAATGATAAAGAGTCTCTTAATAAATAACAAAATGAATATAATTCCCTAAAATATTAAAATAAGAGCTGGTAAATGATGCCATCAGGTTTAAATGACTGTCCCAAGTGACAGTACCCAAAGTGTAAAAAAAACAAAAAAAAAAACCGTTAAGTGGGTAAGGAAAGTTTCAAACTAGGACACAGGATCCAAATGTCCCCCATAGGGATCATAGTTAAAGGTGAACAAACGGTTTGAAATAACCGCCCAAAGATATTAAATATTATCATGGCTTTAAAAGCCCAAAATTTACCAAGTACATATAGTGCCAATAATTAATAAGTTTTAAGTAACTAGTTCAGAACAATAATTTTGAATATAATACCACATTTTAAGTAAAAAGGGAATTTTGAATAACCTAACGTTTAAATCAGCCTCTGGCAATGTCTCTCACCTTGCACAGTAAGTAATATGTGTCTACAACACAGACACACCACCATTATATACCCTAAAAATATGCCCCGTGCTCTCGAGGCGCGGGAACAACAGAAGGAAGAGAGGCGTGGGGGGAACCATGCGTCCAGAACATACCGTAACATGCTCCAAGTCACCAGACGCGTGTGGAAGAACAGTTCTACGAATTGACCGAGTGCAGCCGGTAGAGCGCAATAAGCTCACGCATATCACTTTTTTGTTTTTATGGGCGCGGCTCGGTACTAGCGTTGGGAAACAAACCTCGGTCCTCGCTTCAGTCCATTGTTAGCCAGTACCGCGATGTGTTGTGGAGTTATAGTTTGTTGCTGAGACGGGTCAACTGGGGCCAGGATGGTGAGTGAGACAACCTCTTAATGTTTATATGTAGTAACAAGGTTACAAAGTGTTGTTGACGAATGTATGAAAAGGAGAAACATTAAGAGTAAAAAAAAAATATATATCACTGTACACACTCTTCAGTTGTTATAACTTACAATGCTTACGAGCTCGAACAAGCTAGTGTACAAATAACATTTACAAGTTAAAAACCAAAGTAATCAGGGAAGTTTATATTGACAAACTCTAAAACTTCGGCCTATCTTCCAAGTCCCCGACAACTGGTAAACTAGTATACAGGTCTTATGTTCCTATATGATCAGATTAAAGCGAAAGCATCTTAATATATAAGAGGAAGTAAACTAACTTGAACAATTTAAGAAAAAGTGTTGTGAGCTCATTTATTCACAGAATAATAGTATATTGATTAAATAAAGTTAAACAGTGACGAAAATAGAAATACACTAAAAGCATTGAAAAACAATTTACTCTTTAGAAATATAATAAGCCTCAGACTTCATAATATATTCAGAAAAACAATGCCATTGAATACTTTGTTCAGGTAAGAATAATAAATAGGAAAGGCGTCAAACCTAACACAAAAACAAAGGGGTATTATAATATTGCTCGTGATATTAATAGAATAAGCCATATCTAATATTACCTATCCTTAGATTTAACCTATTGGAAAGGCTTACTCATCAGGTTTAAATAAACTCAAAATTCAAAACAGATACGAAAGATGAAATAAAAATATTTTATATTACTTGCCTACAAAGTAATGAGAGATCTACATTTTGATTGACTCGTCTAACCACTGACTTCATTTTAATGCCAAAAGAGTATTTAAATTGTATATAACTAGAAGAGTTCCCAAATATATAATTTTATAAAAAACTATAAATAAACATGCCGAAACCAAATTTAAACTTACATATTGCATCAGTAAGCCCCTACACTCAGACAAACATCAATGAGTAACATTCACTTGTTATCAGTGGGGGAAAAGGGAGGAGAGTTTCACACTTAATGTAGATAGTTTGATAACCTCATCACCAACGATTCATAGAAAAAGTTCACGCTGACGCATATGCACAAAGTCATTTCTACGTTGACTCTTGGTAGGTGGACACAGAAAAGAAGAATTATCAAATACTTCCTCTCAGTTTGCACGCATGCGCAATTTCTAAAACTGGAGGGGATCTCTATGGCGGGGTTTGATGGAAATAGCCGGGCAACAGTTCATTTGTTTTTTCTGTAGACACCACTCACTCTGTAGAAATGTTCGTTCCACACATGGTTCAAGATGACACAATCCAACTCGGACAGGGCTGATTGAATAGGGTAAGTTCTTAAAGTTGTTCGGTGACAGGGATATTCAATGTGGACCGTCACAATGGTATATCATGTATAGATGTTGTTGAAGTGAAGGGATTATACAAGGGTAGGGAAGTGTGGCAAACGTTTGTATGTATGTATGTATGTATGTAATTTATGTAAGTATAACTTTAATGACCAATATAACTTGCCATTCTTCTACAATTAAGTTCTGTCCCAAAAAGCGGAAGCACAGAATGTTCAAACAACAACTTAGTCCTGAAGGGAATATACTTAATATTTCATACCAAATGACTTTACTACAATTAATCTAGTTTGATCCCTGAAAGGAAATAAAAAATGTTAAGATATTTTCCTGATGTGAATTTATTTCAATACAAAACCTAATTCAACGCACATTCCCTGCATACTAACTTCAAAAAGGTTTATGTCTTGAATAGAAATTTACATGATGTTATTATTATTGTTTTATCATTGTTATTATTTATAATCATCATCATCACCACCACATACTACTACCCATTTGGGTTATATGCAAACATGATGTTCACTTACAGAATTTAAATGCATTAAAATAATGTATGAATATTTTCCAGATGGGACAATATGTTGTTATTACAAAAACTATTCATAACATATTCCATACTAACTTTAAATGATTAGTTTCCTCAATAGGAAACTATCAAAAAGTTTTAACATAAATTAAAAGAAGATATTTTCCTGATGGGAAAGTATTAATAAAGTTATATAAATTAAACTGGTCTGTGAAATAAAATTATTTTTGTTCAGCTGTCTCAAATGTGAAAGGTGATTTTGATTAATTCCGGCATACCAAGTTTAATGCTGACATGCATTTACCTCTATCATCTACGGTTTTCATACACCTCACAAAAATAATGCTATAAAGGTGGATTTTACTGTAATGATAAAATGCGTTAAAAAATTAAAAAACAAAATAAACTATTTGTTTTGTCTATATTAAACTGAGTACCTACATACCTTTAAAAATGATCAGTGTCTGAAGATAAGAATTTTTTTCTTTGCTTGGAAGGACGGCTGCGTTGATTATGTTAATGTTATATCTTCTCTTTTCAAGCACCAAACAAAGTCTGATATCATTGCTACGTTCCATCGTCCCTGGTATCTTCTCCCATCTCCTTTATTTCCTGATGAAATCTTTCACCCTGCTCTTCACTCAGAGTTCCCAAATTATCAGGAAAGTAGTTTTAGGTGAAAGTTCAAAAAGTGAAGTTTTAAACTCATATTGCACTCATGAGCTTGCAGTCTTCTTAACATATTTCTCACAATTTCTTCATACTCTATGTCTTTTACAATTCCAAGGAACTTATTGACTAGGACTTTGAAAAAACACCATTCCTGACGTTCTGTTTCGTTCATAATGTCCACAAATTTAGTGTCTAGCTGTCTAATCTGGGGTCCATCGAATACGTCCTCTTTTATCTTACCTTCAGATAAAACTGGAAATTTTCAGCTTAAATACTTGAAACATAGAACACTCTTGTCCAGCGCTTTATATGAATTGTTTCATGATCCCATGCTTTATATGCAAAGGAGACAATACTATTTTTTTAGGATAAACTAGACTGGCCCGAATTCCATTTTTACCCTCTGGCATTAAACTTCTCTTAGGCCGTTCTTTAATTGTCCAATGCTTATCCCTTCTTCTACTGTCCCATGCACATAAAAAAACGGGACATTTTAGCTACACTCCTTTTTGGCCTAGTAAGATACCAAGAACCTTTAAGTCTCCACACAATAGCCATTGATGTTCCTGATAGCTCATATTTCCTAAAATGTATTGAAGATTTTTATATGTTTCTTTCAGAGAAACAGAATGCACAACTGAAATAGAAGGAAATACACTTCTATTATGCAATAAAACTGCTTTGAGACTTCTTTTCGAAGCGTCAATAAATAACCGCCAATCATTATTATGGTAAGCTAGTTCTCCCAGATGGAGAATTAAACCAGGTGTGCCATAAATATAAACTAGCAGGTCTTCCATCTTAAAGCACTTACTAAATTCTTCCTCTCGATTCCTATATCAGTAAAATGTGGTTTCTGGTGCCAGCAGATTTTTTTCTTTTATTCTTGAACCCAGTATTTCACTCATGTCCTTGGTAGGACCCAAGTCCTGTACTAAATCATTTGACTCACTTTGAGTAAAAAGCTGAGGCCTATCTTCGTTAGTGAGGGGTGAAAATTTCTCATCAACGTAAACATTGTCTGTAGACTCAGAGGAACATGACTGCTCATTGTCCTCTAGTTGAGTCGGTGAGATAGGAATTGGAACATCTGGCCCATGCAGCACAGGTCTCCTGGGTATTTGATTTTCAACTTATTCATTTTGTGTACCCTGATACATTACTCAAACAGAAGTAACAATCATCGTAGTGATATTTTTGTTTGCACCATATCATGGGAATCCCAAACGGCATAGAGTTTCGCCTTCCGTAATACCAGTGCCTTAGTCCTTCAAAACAAGTTTTACATGCAGTATGTGGAGCTAAATTCTTATCCTGATCTCCAAGTTTAACTTTAAAATACGCAAAATACACTTTCTTAATAAATGATGTAATATTATTCTTATGTCTTCGTAACAAGCATGAACCTCATATGAAACAGAAATTATCCAGATTGTTCATACATTGTCTCCTTGTAGAGACGGAAGCCATGTTATTGTAAACTATGTAGCACTTTATACACAACACAAAGCAAAACTAAAAAAAGTACCAAACTGTTAACAGTTAAGGTTACCACACTGCCAACGACCTTGAGTAATGAATAGCAACAGAGTTCTTTGAGGTGTTATGTTAAGATGCACTTTCCTCCAAGGAGCTGGGTTTATCTTATTAAAGATAAATATACATGACCTGGAACTTTTCTCCTGTATCACTGTTGACAGATTTATTTCCCCATTTTATGGTCAGTAAACACTTAGCAAGATAAAGATGAGGAATTTAGGGGCAAGAAATCAGACAAGGGCACAGAGAAGGTATTTCTTTGTCTGTAGACAAGGGATAGTTCGTTTTGTGGAAGTATATCCATGAATATCACTCGTGTGTGCTAAAGTTATTCATTTTTGGCTATATTTGAATCATTATTACCGCAATTATGACAATATATATTTATATATATACAATTATTATAATATCGAATTACATAAAATCTTGACTTGTTATGACAAAACCGTTGGCATTTTGGAAATCAGCCTATCGTTTTACATATAAATAACTTATTTTCACCAAGACAGCAGATTCATCACAGGCCAGTGTTACAGTTATGAGAAAATTTTTGAGTGGATTACGAAACAAGCAAAATTTGTTGAAGAAAACAGTAAAAGATTCGTGTCGAACTTTGGCAATGAGTTTAATGTAGAGACCCTGAAATACAACCACGTAAGTTGCATCGATCGTGTTACCAATCTCTTACCCCCAAAGATTCAATTGAACTACTTTAAAAAAGGTACGAGTTTCCACCGTCAACGTGGAAAGATCAAGGGCCCTGTAAAGAGTGTGTTCAACCTCAGGGACATTTAATATCTGTACACAGTATGCTCGGTCACAAATTGTAGCTTATCAAAAGGACAATTTTTTTTGTGATCATCCAGCCTCAAGGGAATACAAACTAAGGAAGTTTTAAACTGAAAAAATTTATATAAACTTACTTATATATAGTTTGATAAGCCCGTTTCCGGTAATATTGTACCACCCCACTCTTACTCTATTTAGTTACGGCCACAATAGACTAAATAAGAGGAGGCAGATATCTAAAGGAAATAATTATATGAAAAAGTAAAAGATTTGCAGGTTAAAGAAGGATTTGAATTTTAATCAAAGTAACAAAAGTAATAAAACAACAAGTTGCATGGCTTACAGGTCTTATTGAAGTGTTTTGAAAAACAAATAAATCTTAGCAATTTATTACATGCGCAATGATTTTCAAAATTTTAAGGAATATAATTATATTATATTATATTATATTAACTTGTCTAGAAGAGACCAATGAAATAAATAAAATAGTTGATATTATTTAAATAAACTTTTCTAAATGATATTCAAGCTTCTAATTCACCACAGTGAATTAAGATCAGACAAAATAAAAAGGATCAAAAGTTTAAATTACTAAATTATTACAAAGTTTGCAAAGAACTTAATGAGCCTCTTTTAAATGGTTTACAGCGCGTCAGATTCACACCAGTGAATATAGACTAAACAGTTTTAAATTTATGGAATAAATTTAAATTTAAATATAGCACCAGATATTTACTTAAAGTTTTAACTCCTACAAATTATACAAGACCACAAAGAGCTTAATAAACCTCTTTTAAATGGTTTACAATGCGTAAGATTCACACCAGTGAATAGAATAAAGTTTTAAATTTAGGGAATAAATTTAAATTTAAATATCGCACAAGATATTTACTTAAAGCACAAAGGTTTGACTTGCCGATTAAACTCAAACCTCAAATTTCCACATTAAATATTTATTATTAAAATAGAAAAAGTTACTTAACAGAACTTGTAATTTTGCCTTAATTAATCAGTGAATATTAAAGTCAAAACCATATTAAACAACAAAAATAAGTTACTTTAACATTAACTTCAAAGCAGAGAAGTCTTCAAAATAACCAACAAAAGAAACAATATCAATTTAAAGAATTTAAATTACTGACAACCACAAAAGCAAAAATTTAATATTTATCCTATATATTGCAAGACATAAAAGATAAACAAATAATGTGGTTATCTAATTAAACCAAGAAAATACAAAGGTACTAGTGCCCAAGTGGCAACAGGAAACATTAAGTGCTCCATAACAAAATTTACAATTTAAAATAAAAGTTTTTAGCAAAACATTACTGATGCCGATACTGACAGATTTCCATAACAAACTAAACCAAAGTATTTTAAGAAATTCAAACCTATCGCAGCAATTTATACTTTAAAAATTTAGCCATCCTGGCTAGATAATGCCCTAGTTATGAACAGGACTTCTCGTGGAAGTGGCGAAAGTAATAGTCCATGAGATTGTCTGTGTTCCCTCGTTATAGAGGTCTAGTTGCAGGGTGGGAAGGTGGGAGTTTTCATTAGTTGTTGCGTCATTCTCTAATATCAGGTTAAAAGGCTTCGTTGTATTCGTCACTTAGGCCGGGTTCTTGTTGAGTTGATTATCAGCCGCTGCATTCGACTAGTTCCTAAAACACAAACTTCAAGACACAAGACTAGTAGAGCTATGCTTGTTTGGTCACGTACGCCATTTTGGTGTCCAAGAATATGAGTGGTATTCTAATAGTACAGTACGGGCCAATCAGAGCATTTCTGACTTTCTCCGTTGAAACAACGAGGTGCTGCACAATTGTAGCGTGTTTTGGACTTCTCTCCATTCTAGCATTCGTGGTGAACCGGCTGGACTTGCAAGTTGTTCTACTTCAGACAGATATACGCGTGAGTAGAGACCTATATATGACATATTAAGATCGTGATGTTTTATAACACTAGATGTCTATGAGTATAAGATTAATTAGGGTAGTATTTTAAAGCTGGCTGGTTCTATTGGTATTTCTATTGCAGGATGTCTATGAATACTAGCTTGTTTAGGGGCGGATAGTAACATTGTCATATTAGCAGTCCACGCTAATGTTACAGTATAAATTATGAGGAAATGACTAAACATATTTTGACAAATGACCACACATTTAAACGGTTAGGAGTCCAGGATATCGGGGAAAATAGTAGTTTTCCACGAAAACCCGATTTTCACAGAGAATGTTTAGTTTTCCATTATTTGTTTAATCACCATGGAAACCGTTATTTGATGCATGGCTGTAATTCTCTAAATAAAATATATCTCTTTGGCTAAAAATTACTCAATCTTTATTTATTGGTCCAAACAGATCACAAGTTTCTCTTTGGATGCTGGTCATAACACATCTAAATTGAGATGCCTAAACTGAGAAAATATATTTTTTATTGTAATGTTATCGTTAATTTGCAATTAAATCAATAATATTGAGCATAATTTGAAAATTAAAAGGTTAAGTATTTAAGTTCGTGAAAATAATGTCTACATTTTGTTTCGCGCATGATAAAATGATGTTTAAATATGTTTTTGTATGTATTGTAAGCTCAAAAACGATAAAATGATCTTGAATAATGTTTAAAAATTGCCATTTTAACTATCTAATTATGAGTTTTGGTGTTCATATTTTTTAAACAAAGGGTTTTGATGTTTATTTTATTCGAATAGAGGGTTTTTATGTTCATTTAACAAATAATAACACAATACAAATACATAAGCTAAGCTATGTTTTCATTTTACCGCTTAATATTGAGGATATGGTATTTAAAAGTAATATTTTGTGTACCTCATCAATCTTTTCACATTCTTACAGCTATGTTTCCATGTCCATACTTAATTTTGAAGCAATTATATTTCATAGTAGCGCTATGTTTTGTGTACCACAATTATATTTTCACATTCTCTCTCTATCTGACACGCTCTCACACTCTCTCCCTTCTCTCACACACACACAAACACATGCATTTTATAACACACTCTTTCTCATATAATCTTCTCTCATTCTCTCTCTCACAATTTATCTCTCTTTCTCTCACACTCTCTACCCTCACATACTCTTTCTATAACACTATTTATCTCACATTATCTTTATTATACTCTCTCTAAAATTATCTCTTTTTCAAACGTTTTCTATCTCTTAAACTCTCTCTCTTTCAACGGATTGAGCTCCCCCTCTCTCTCAAACGGGCGCTCTCTCTCTCTTTCTCTCTCTCAAACGCTGGTTCTCTTGAACGCTTTCTCACAAACGCTTGCTCTTTCTTTCTAAAACGCCATCCTCTATCTCAAACTCTCTTTAAATCACTCTATATGAATCTAATGCTTTCTATCTCATTCTCACTCTCTATATCTCAAAATCCCTCCCTCTCAAACTCACTCCTTAAATTGAATGATGAGATGAAAAAGGATATTCCGTGCAACATAATTTTCGGAAAAACGAAAAAAACTCATTACTGCTGAAAGTAAGCATTCTACATAAACACTTACAATTAACCAATTTTAGCACTAAATGAGCTGAACACTTTCTTAAATTGTTTTAAAATGTCAAAAATAAAATAGGAGCGTTATACATAAATTAATTTGATGGGGTGTTTTCCTTTTACTCCTCAACATATTATTTAAAGAGTGGTAATGGTTTTCAATTAATGTATTCCTCGTAACAATCGTTATTATTTCCTAACTAAATCATTATTAGATTAATATTTATGACATATATTTAATCAAATAGAGAATATGTATAGTAAAGTTTTTGGAAAAATATGAAAAAAGCAAAATAAAAACATTGTCCCAACCTAACCATACAATTTTTTTTAAAAGGACAAAAATTCTTACATAAAACACATAGAAATGCTAGTCTTCACTATCAGTGTGTCCTATTTTTTTTTCTAGTCACTATCCTCTTGAATTTTGTTAGCTTGAGCAGGAGTTATTGGCCATAATAAAATGTTGCCGTAGAACTCCTTGTGTGCATCGGGAACATAGTGCACAACCTTTCTGATATCATATATTTTTTTGCAGTTAATAGGAACATTAATACTATATACAGGAATTGTGGGAAGGGAAACGTGCCACGACCTTTGTGCAGTTTGAACCCATCACCTGGAAGTCCGTCAATGAATGAATGCGCTTTTGAATAACCTTTTTGATCTTGTCTGTACACTAGGTGTCTGTATTTGCTGATTATAAATGTTTCATTACCCCCAACACTTTTTGTATTCTTCTTGAAAGTATCAGGTCACCATCCATTGAAGACAATAATATTTTTATTCTCAACAGACTTAACTTCAAAAATTCTTACGTGCAAGAAGGGAAACATTCAAGGAATATTTTCCTTTCCCACCGCATTCAAATATTGAAGGCTTGTTTACGTGCGTTAGAAATGAAGGAATGTTTTCTTTCTTTAGGCCAATTGATGAAGCTTTGGGTTGGCTTCAAAATGGCTATTTCAGTTTGAAATGGTAAAAATGTGGAATCTTTTCTTTTTCATTTCATCCATTCAATTTATCTCTTTAACTCTCTCTTAAACTCAATCCCACTTTAATTTTCTCTTTCTAAACTAATCTATCCCTTTCTAACTTTCTGTCTCAAGCCCTCTCTCGCTCACCCTTACATTTTCTCTCTCTTTCACCCTAAAAGACAAAAATATATCCATGAAGATGGATCTGTCACTTATTTCTAGGTATTGATAGCACGCAGAAGTAGGACTGATATAGATTTAAAGTTCAATTTTACGAGTTTTTAGCACTGCTGAAGTCGTTGTTTGCTGCTGCTGCTGAAAGAATGTATCATTGCCTAAGTAAGTACAAACTTATGGATGTATTATAATCACTACAAACAATACCCGCTCAAGAAAATGATTAAGATAGTACTACAGTGCCTGCAGATTAAGAAGAGCATGAAGATCTACAGGAAAAATCTGTGATAATTAATGGCATGACACTTCTTCACACTTACCACAAACCTAGTGTAGCATTAGCCACAAACTAACCATAACCAAGTCAATAACAACGGACTTAACCTATTGTACTGACACCGTCTGCTGCTGGCTCAACTACACTCTCGACCGGCCCATCGAAACACACACGCCTGAACAAGACGACTGACCACGAAATACTAAGACCGCGTCTATTCAAATCTCATAGAAAACCTCTCCGAACCAAAGATCTTCGGCTGGAAAGAAGATACTCTTCGCCAGTGCCAAGTTTTGTTTCTACTACAGTCTAGAAGATTGTAGAATCCCCCCCTCCTTGTTTATGTTCTTTGGTTTTCCTCCCCTCGTCATCCCATCATTCTGCGTTATGTGGACTGTGTTTTAACCGTATAAAAGAGTGATCGTGAGAGTGAAGTGCCACTCTTGGACTGGCTATGGTAATCGCTTGAGCAAGTGAAGGCTTCGGAAATTAATAATGCAAGCAAAATTCTTTCTTGGCCTAATCTTTTATTTTCAAAATTCTTTTTCGGCATAATGGACTTAAACTTTGAACTTGAACAAACAAAGGAATATCTAATTATATTATTTATAATAATATTTATTATGCACTTAGTATTTACCTCAAGTATAAATTGACTTAAACTTTGAACTTGAACAAAAAAAAAAAAGNTTTATAATAATATTTCTTATGCACTTAGTATTTACCTCAAGTATAAATGGACTTAAACTTTGAACGTGAACTAAAAAAGGAATACCTAATGATATTATTTATAATAATATTTCTTATGCACTTAGTATTTACCTCAAGTATAAATGAACTTGTGTTATTGGACTCTAACGGGAAAACAAATATCTATTAATTTAGTTAATAACAATGCCTTTTTTGGACTTAAGGCTTATCTCTATTATATTGAACTTTAATGTTATTTGATACTGTTTAGAGAGTAGTGCTATTAATGTTTCGCTTCCCATGTTTACAAATGAACTTAATGTATCGGGCGCTTTCAGCGCTAGTAAGAGGTCAGCAATAGCCGTCTTAATAACTTAATTTATGGTTGGTAATTTCTTAACTGTTGGCAATTTAAATGTGGATTTCTCTAGCTAATGCCAACGTAAGAAATCTGATAATTATAGGTCTAAGTGTATTTTCCCTTTTTACGGGATGGAGGATGGAGGATACTGACATAAATAATTTTAATTATTTTTGTAAAGAACATGAGCATTTGACAGAGGTTAAATTGATGAGTCCTATATTGTTTCTTTTTGCCTAACTGTTAATTTTGCTAACGTAATTAGTGATGGTAGTCACTTATAGATTTAAGGTGCTCTTCAAATGTGGCCATGGTATTGAGATTACAAAATATTGTATACCTTTTTCCTTTATTTGGATTATTTATTTAAATTAATTGTTGTTCATATATTTTGAATATCTAATAAACAACTATAGTCATTAATTTTTCTACTTTCTCTTTTTACTCATTCATCCTTAGGTGTGCCAACTGAAAGATGAAAGATGAGGGATCCCCCTCGAGAATAAATTTGATTTTTGTTAACAATTACAATCAATTAAGAATAAGAAAAACTCAACGTTTTATTTCTCAAGATATTTCTTTGAAAAACAAACATTATAAATGACAATGCCATCCTACGGCTGAAGGTAACAATGTGATCCCTATTCGAGTATACGTGCCTTCTAAAAAAAATCAGCTACTTATTTCTTTCGTCAGTCTAGCTAAGCTCCTTTTTCTTTGTGGCAAGTGGGAGTGCCATGGCATACATGCCTGTAAGCTCAGCTATAGGCTTAAATTAATTATTAAATTATGGTCGAGGAAGGTATAATTTAGAGATAAAGTTTACCCATATTTGTGTGGAGGGAGAGTGGGAAACCATTAAGAATTAAACATAAGTTTTCCCGACCAAAATTCTAACTCCGAGCCCCCTGTCACCTGCAAACCAGACAAATGAGAGTGACGCTTGAACACAGTTTCAGCCGACGTAGTCTTTTCTCCAAAGATACTCGACTAACAATCAGAAGCATCCTCTTTTCTTTTCTCTGTGCTCCAGTCATGAGAAGAGCCAGTGGGGAGAGGAAAGGGAGCGACTGGTGTGTGTGTGTGTGTGTGTGTGTCTGTGTCTGTTACTTGACTAACCCCCTGAGAGCTCACAGTTGCTGTTGCTGTGTACAAGTTACAAGAGGTTGTGGTTGTTTCACAAACATCGGCGACAACGAACACAGGAACTGGTGTATATACAAGGTAATTTACAAGTATTAAACTTTAATTATCTTACTTAGACACATTGATGGGCAAGATCTACTTAGAAGCCATTTCAAATTTATGATCAAATGAACGAAACACAACAAGCGTGATAGTATACAATTTTGTTTTACTATAAAAGTGAACGTTGAACTGGTCCTTAAAAGGATTTCAATTCTGACTGAACGGAGGACCCATCCACACGTTTAGTTTGATTGTCTCATTGCGTTTCAAACTATGAACCTTGATGCTTTTAAATAGGCATATTTGAAAACTAGCTGTTTTTCATTAAAATGAGCTCCGTGGGTCAATTGTGTTTTTACTATTTTAACCTATACAAACATTTGTAAACCTATTTACGATAAAAGATTAATCTCACGCTCGATTCTGAGTCACAATGTGTGTATTTAAATAAATACTTTTTAGTTTAAATTTATAGCCCATCACCGAGTAACAGTTAGTAGGATTTAGGGAAGAATCAGGAAGGAGAGAGTGATTACTAAGGCTTTACTTGCGTCATCCCTTGTGAGTGAATTCAAAACTAATCGGATAGTGCTTTGAAGGTTTGCGTCTGTAATAGAGTTTCACCAACACGCACAGTTTAAAAATGTATTTTGAATATTTAGTCTATATTAAAAAAATTGTTTGTTTGATTTGAAAGCTTGCATTCTGCTATACATTTATTAACCAACAATCATTTATATAATTTTAAAATAAATACATTTATTATTTATATTACATTATATTTTGATTGTATAGATTTTGATAAAAATGGACAAACAAAAAATTGAATCTAAACAAATAATTTAGAAATAATACCTAATATGAGGAATAAGTTTAATTTTTGATCAATCTATTTTTTGAGATAAGAATAATTGAATTTAGGGAAAATACAATCCTTCAATACTGTACAAACAAATAGCTACTGTATTTCAAGTAATAGGGAATTTTAAACATAACACAGCAATACTATCTCGCTCGGAGAGGAGTACAAATGTTCACAGGAGACTCTATATTATAAAGCAGTATAAGCAGTCAAGGCCGTAGCCAGGGGTGGGGTTCAAACCCCTGAAATTTTATGAACAAAATATATATGGCTTTATGGTTCAAACAATAGCAATAACAAGATACAAGTACAAATTAGGGGGGTGTGTCACCATAAAAAGCACATCAGATATCTTCTAGAGATGTTTAATATTTAGAATTTTTTCTAGCCTTCAGCAGTTACCATAAAAAACACTTCAGATAGCTTATAGAGGTGTTTGATATTTAGTATTTTTTCTAGCTTCTGGCAATTGGGGGATGTGCCCACCAAACCACCCCTCCCCCATAAAATTATTGGCTGGTTACGGCCTTGTTAGCAGTGGCATATTGTGACCTAAAGTAGGTCTGGGTGTGATTTGTTCCATCTCAACTGTGTTTTGTAATCTCACACGATTATTATTTTTATCATTGGCTGTATTTACTATCATTATTATGTGTTTTTCGCTCCTCTTTGTTGATTATGTTGGGCAAAACGTACTAGGAAGGGCACGGGTGGCTTCCAATATCTTCGGACTAACTATCTTATACCTCACACAGACACAACACTTAGTCTCCCGATCGTTTAACTGATCACTCTTATAGGGGAATCATGCGTAGGCCTAGCACCAATTATATATTTTTGGCAATGTCGGGGCTCGATATCAAGACCCAGGTCTTATCAGGCAGCCACACTACCAACTGAACTCTGGCGCCAAACCTGTCATTTGGTGACTAACTCATTTTTACAGATCTAGATTCAGTTTTGTTTTATCCCAGAGCAAGATTCTGTTGAGTCCTACAAACCTCCCATAGGGGTGATACAAATGTGTACTGTTATCTTGAATATTAGCTTTAATAATTGAGGGAGCCCTTTCTATTGAGAGAAAAATTATTAAGGTTTGCAAAGAAAAATACTTAGAATATTCTTACTTTCTATCTATAAATGGACTAAAATATGTGTGAACATGTGAGATTCTTGACTAGTTTTATGTCAATCTTCTAAGGAATCAAATAAATAAATCAAAAATAAGATACCTTATCCCAAAAATAAAAACACATTTAAAAAATTGTGATACTATCAACATTATGTTATGGTTTTTTGAATGTATACAATCACTAAATTAGTTATTTAACCATCTTTAATATATGCTAACCATACTTAGGTGGTCTCATGGTCTAAGTGAGTTTTCCCTCAATCTTAACAGATATTCTCATAATAGTGGGCTAAGTTCCTCGGCACAACGGGCTAAGTTCCATAGTCCATGGCACCATGGTAAGAACCGTTGCAAATTAATTACTGAGTGTTGAATGAAAATTTTGTTTTTTGAAGAATGTGAGGGTGAAGCAGGCAGACAGACACCTCTGGTCTGTAAGGACATTGAATGTAGCAAGGATCTGAAGAATTTTCATCCAGAAGTTGGCTCGTTGAATAACTAATAGCCAACATGTGGCAAAAAGCAGTCACATCTGGCTCCCAGGCGACATCAACTTCACATTACATTCCTTCTGATAGAGACAGATATGAGCTCTGAGCAAGTGATGAGGATCTGAGTTGGGATTGGAGAGGGTCAATATGGATACATGGAGGGTATGTGGAGGGTCAATATCCAAACAAAATAAAACAGTAATGATAGTTGTAATAAAGAAATATAGGTGACCCCTGGTGGTCTAGGGGTAAGGTGTCAGACTTCTGTGCTGGAATCCGGGGTTCAATCCTCGGTCCCGGCACAGATTTATCTGATTACCAAACCCTTCCTTCACCTCTGACAAGACATCTTGTGAATGTGGAGGAATGCCAGGCCTCCACCGTGGTTCGTATTCCACGTTAAACTGTAGGTCCTTCATTTCATCTTACAACCACCCTACCATTACACATTAGCGTAAGTGCGTATAACCCGAATGGGTAGTAAGACGTGGTGCTAATAATAATAATAATAAAGAAATATAACTTTTTAATTAAAATTATATGTACTTAAGACCAATATCCAATTACAATACAGAAGTACAGTGTTATAATAATACCAATGTAGGTATTTAGCCTGTTTTGTGTAGCAAGTTTAAATAATGCAAATCAGGATTTTGGCTTTTTCTCCCGTTTATATGTAAAACACTTAGAGATTGGCTGGTTGGACCGCATTGTTCAGTGGCGTAACATCAACAGTGTGGGCCCTGGTGAAACTTTGGAAATGGGCCACTAAAATATGTAATTTTTACAAAAAGTGGTTATAAAAAAAATTAATGAGTAGCACATACAATAGCTTTTATATGTATATTTTATCATTTATTTACATAAAATTATGTACAGTACCTTAACTGATCTTAAAATAAGTTTTAAGTAATAAAAATATCAATTTTGTTAAATATGCCCTGGTGAAATAAAAATTACTAGCTAGTTTTATTTTAAAATTTATTTTTATAAAGTACAGCCTACCTAAAATTTACTATTCCAACCCACAATGTTGAAATTCTTATTTAGTTGTTGGTACAATCACTTCACTATCCTTTCACTGTTATGTTATCAATTATAAAGCCTTTTGTTTTTAAAAATAGTCACCAACTACTGTAACAAGAAAAGTATTCAACACTAAATTTTAATTTCTGTCAAATTTCTTACAATATGCTCACGTTCGCTGGTTTTCAATTATTGATCAAATAGCAAGTCCCAAATGCCGTTCTGCTGTGTTTGTGCTTCGGTACTTCTCTTTTTGAATACATTAGAGCTATTTGCGATTTCTAACTAGCCCTGATTGATAGTTGAGCACTGAAGGAAGACGTTAAATCAGATTGATACCCAATGTACAGCCGCTCTGCAGCTGCGTTCAGTTCCTCATCATTTGCTGTTTGTAGACTTGTAGAGTTAAATCCGGAAAAGCTGTCAGCAATCTCATTGAAACTTTAAAAATTCTCTGGAGCTCTGTCTAAGGTAGCATTGAATACTTTATTTTCAAAACTATCTTGTGCCCCCTTGTCCTCCCGTAGCTCCAAATAACCGTTCCACTGTTCATCTTGAAATGTTGGTTCTATCCCCTACAGTAATGCTAGTTTTTTGCACTTTGATCAACGAGACTTCTTGTTCCTCGATACCTACAATATTTCCAAAACATTGCAGAGCAACTTAGTAGCTTTCGACAGATCAATATTTTGTGATTGTAATCATTTCAACTAAATCAAACAACTTTTTGTCTTCAAGCGCTCTAAATCAAGATTGCGTGTGACGTAATGTACTGTCCATTATTTAGCATTTTTACATTTGTGTTGCATCCCACAATACCGCTCATAACAGCTGCTCTATCATAACTTTGAGCACGTATTTTATGTAGATCACGGAGACACTCTTTTAAATTGTCTTACTTAAGTTCTGTGAGTCCTTTACAGTAAACATTAATTTTATTTGGAACACTTCTTACCTTTGGAAGCACACCAAACTACTATACTCTCTTGGCTGGTGTCGGAGATAATGGAAAAAATTGGGCTTTTGTTATAGAACTGTGAGGTCCCAGCTTTAGATTATTT
>CABFVZ010001110.1:227049-244036 GCA_902151445.1 Timema monikensis
GGGGGGGGGGGCAGGGACACTTTATCCATCGGGCCTACCAACCTTATAAGGCTAACATTTTTCACTTGAATAAAATAATTTAAAAAAAACAACTAAAATACGAATAAGCAGCAAATTTTAATCTAAAATGTTTATTTTTATATTTGAATGACAAAAACAATAATTTAAGTGGTCGCGTTTCTCAACTGCCTCCCTGATACAATCACAGACACAGTAGTGTAGGTATTATACAGCGGTGGGCAAACTTTTCTCCCTGTGACCAAAATATAAATTTGCTAAATAATGAACTTTATTATCACACAAAAACACATTATTAGTCATATAACTACCGTAATCACGTTACACACAAGCTTATGCTTGTACACATGTAACATTATAAACGAGCTTGCTCATTTGATCATATATTAAAAACACATGCTGATTATATATTTAATTTTTATTAGTAAAACCACGAAAGCTTTAAACTGATGTGAGGGCTGCACAAATTGACATAGCGGGCTGCAGTTTACCCACGGTCGGTGTAGAGATACTTTAAGTTTAATGTAAATACACTGTAGTACTTTACTCGATTGAGAGCT
This sequence comes from Timema monikensis, assembly GCA_902151445.1. Classification (NCBI taxonomy): domain Eukaryota; kingdom Metazoa; phylum Arthropoda; class Insecta; order Phasmatodea; family Timematidae; genus Timema; species Timema monikensis. Next base: position 227,628 of record CABFVZ010001110.1, read on the forward strand.
CCTGTTTTTACCTTGCTTTCTCCCTCATGCAACAGTGTCTCGTCCAACAAATATTACACTACTGTATGTAAGGCGGCAAGTAACAAAAAGTGTTTAGGGTCTTTCTACCTTCCTCTTCACCAGTTAAAGTTAGAAAATTGGATTCTCCTAGAAGCTTTAAATAGTGGTCTTTATTCACAGAATTTTTGAAAATTATACTCTTTTAAAGGGAATTTAGAATAGTGATGGGTACCTCTTCAATTTCTTGAAATTTGGATACTCCCAGAGGCTATTTGGTGTCGTCTCTTTCGGCAATTTTTTGAAAATTGAATGCCTCTAAAAGCTATTTATGAAGTGGTCCTCACCCAGTTTTTTTTTAAAATTTGGATGCCTCTAGAACAGAGATGGGCAACATATTTTTCATGTAGCCACAGATGTGGCGAATGAGAAGTAAAATTCACCACACCATTGTAAAGTAGAGAATTTAGGTTGCTCAATCGAAAATTTAAAACAACACACACTGTGTGTACACGTTTATTAAAACCATGTACACTTTGACTACTCATTTACAGCTGACTCAGAAGAAAATGGTTCATATTGAAAGTGTTAGTTTAATGCTAAATTTGACAATACTTTTGTTTGAAGACCAAGATGAAATTAAGTATCATAATAGGGAGTGAGGGGAGGGCAGTGTAGGATGGCATCCAATATGGCGTCAATGACTCATTTAAAAAGCAGAATGCTTCCAATGATAAACCGGAAAATATCAGGTTAAAACCCGCACACAACACCAGGAAAAGGTTTATTTTACTGTGAAAGTTGGTCAATTCATATTTGCCACACTTTTATGGTAAATTCGCCACTTGTGGCGATTGGCGGTGGGGTTGTCCACCCTGGCCCTAGAAGCTATTTAGAGTGTTTTTCATCTGATTTTATTTTTCAAAAATTAGATACCCCTGGAAGCTATCTGAAATAGTTTTCAGCAAATTTTAAAATTGGATACCCCTAGAAACATTTGGAATGTTCCTCGCCTGGATTCATTTTTGTAAACTAGATGCATTAAGAACTCGTTGTAGTATGTCTTCCCCTGTCACATTTTTGCAAAGTGACTGCTTTTAGAAGCTTCTAGCTTGGATTTAAAGAAATAATATATTCATATAGAAGCTATTTGGAGTGATCCTTTTTTGGAAAAGTTTTGATAAGTGAATGCCTCTGTTAAGTTATTTTAAGCTAGATACAAGTCCATCTATAAGCTTCATATTAAAAACTTCAGAAAATTTCTAGGGAGGATTTAACCCCGAAATCCCCTCCCTATGTTCCAACAAATCCTTTAAGACGGAATCATACTCTGAAGCAAGTCAATAATTGATACAAACACACCCTGGTTTTCGCAATTAATGCACTCGTCATGGCCTCTGAAAGGAAAAATACACAAAGCTAGGGCTAAAGTCACGTGAGCCACTTGTTCCAGATCTTTCACTGAATAATTAACTTTGCGTTTCCTCCTTGTTCCGAGATTGTGTGATGTGAATGTCTCATACTGTACCAATGGAAATACGAAGCGTTGATCCTTGATATGTTTGTAGGAATATGACGCCGGTAGGTCCTAGCCCAGTGAGTATTCCTTTTCTCCCATTATGCAACATCTAGCCTGTACTCATCACTCTCACGAGATAGTGGTTGAATATTCAAGTCTCGTAGATTACGGCAGGCAGGACATGCAGCACGAATGGGATATTCTAGAACCATGTTCAGGGTACTGACTAGCAAACCCAACTTGGGGAGAGATTATTGGGAAGACCTGGACACAGATGGGAGGATGGGATTAGAATGGACCTGATAACCTGTAATGAGATGGACTGGTTAGAACTAGTTCAATATAGGGATAGGTTGTAAGAAGGTAGACTGGATAGAACTAGCTCAATATAGAAATATGTGTCATACTTTTGTAAGTGTGGCAGTGAGTGAATTTTCAGGTTCTTAATGCCATAGAGTAAGAAAGTATTCCAAGTCTCACATATCTAGTGAGTAGCGTTCACAGTCTCACATATCTAGTGAGTAGCGTTCACAGTCTCACATATCTAGTGAGTTGTGTTCACAGTCTCACATATCTAGTGAGTAGTATTCCAAGTCTCACATATCTAGTGAGTAGCGTTCCAAGTCTCACATATCTAGTTAGTAGCGTTCCAAGTCTCACATATCTAGTGAGTAGCGTTCCAAGTCTCACATATCTAGTTAGTAGTGTTACAAGTCTCACATATCTAGTGAGTAGTGTTCCAAGTCTCACATATCTAGTTAGTAGCGTTCCAAGTCTCACATATCTAGTTAGTAGTGTTCCAAGTCTCACATATCTAGTTAGTAGCGTTCCAAGTCTCACATATCTAGTTAGTAGTGTTCCAAGTCTCACATATCTAGTGAGTAGCGTTCCAAGTCTCACATATCTAGTTAGTAGTGTTCCAAGTCTCACATATCTAGTGAGTAGCATTCCAAGTCTCACATATCTAGTGAGTTGTGTTCCAAGTCTCACATATCTAGTGAGTAGCGTTCCAAGTCTCACATCTAGTGATTAGGCCTACATTTGATCAACTCTTTCTACCTTTAGACTTTTGATCATTTATGACAAATTTTGAATTTATTTTTCTGCTTTTAAGCATCTAACAGTTACATTTCTTATGTTACCTCTTATATTTCAGTACTTTTTATTTATACATCTTTCTACCTTTCCGTTCTAAGACTATAGTTGTTTTCAAAATAGAATAGAGGGATCGATGTTTCTTTCTATTTACGCGTACTTTTCCTTCGATTATAATTATGAATAGTATCTATAAAGTTTAGTTATTTTTCAACCAACTCTTCCTATTTTTCTAAACTTGAGATAGCAATGCTCGAGTTTAATGGCACATGCCATTTGTACTTTGGAACCAAGCTATTTGGTCATATGAATCAACTTTGTTTCTTCTTTGTGTTCTTATCTTGGAAGGTTTGACACGCGCTTGGATTGTTGACCCAATGAAATGTGTTCGTATTTGTTTCATAACTTGATTTACTATTCACTACCACTAATGTTAAAATAGGTCTTTGGGAAAGCTTTGGAGGAGGGTGGTGGAGTACTTTCTCTTTGGACTCCGGGCTTCGATCCCGCCTTAAGCGAAGGGATTTTCTTTCCATCGTATCTCGAAACAAATAACGGTGCAATCCCTAAAATGTACCTTTCCTAGCCATAAAACGTTCCCTAGCACCCGTGTACCGAAACTTAAGTTCGATTAACAGCGCCTGTGTCTAGACGTCGAACTCGTCTATTGGCCATTTCTCTCTTAGATTGCAGTAAAAACTCTTGTGGTCTCTTACCATCTCTTTCCAAACAATTAGTTTCACTGTTAGCGCTGTCCTTTTTCTACCTAACGTAGCTGCCATTTTGTAGCTTAAAAATGAGCATCTTTATTTCTATTAAATTAGCATGCTATATTATATAACATCCACTGATGCATCTAATGAAAGCTATATAAATTACCAAAGAAAATTAAAACCACTTCACAGAATATGAAAATGAACATAGTATCTCAGTTTCCTGAGTTTACAAATACATCACGTCCTAAGTCTCGTTCCAATTGTGTGGGAAAGCCAATAATTGACTAGAGGTTGTAGTAAGGCAGAGCGGGTAAAAAGTATGCACATAACTTTGTAAAGGCCATAAGCAATATTATTTTATAAATATAATTCACATATGTGTTTTCAATACACACTTTAGATTAATAATAAATGAGAAATATATTTATATTAAAATTCTCAAAATGAGATATGACTGTGTAAACAAAATTGTGCAAACGAGTGCTCTAGTCGTCCAAGCGTATGCTACGCTACGTGGTCCAAGAGTAGGCTACTCACTACGTGGTTCAAGAGTACGCAGTAGTGGCGGTGAACATACTCTTGCAGGGGTCAAGCGTGGTGAGGCTTACAAGGAATGCTATGAAAATAGCATATGTATGTTTTTTAAGTATTTACAGGACGTAGCAGCAATGGACAAGTTGCAACAACTGATTAATGTTGCGAACGTTTTACCGAAGTTAAAGCCAAGTGATCTCGTGGTTGATTAAAATTACATAGCCAAGTTTGTCATTGAGTCTTGGTGGTGTAAGACCTGTAAGCCTCTAAACGACGAAATGCATAGACCACGGTATATTAATGTAACGTTTGTGGGTCATACGCATGCGGAACGAACCTGCATGACCACAGAAAGTATTCACAGTGTTACTGTGGAGGACATACATATTATTTACAAAGTGGATAGCAACGTCGGAGGTGCACCACAGGAGTAAATCTACAATGAACTACGCGACGCTACTTAACCCACAGTAAGAGCGCTTGAAATACTACCTTTTGGTAGAATCGAGTAGTCGTACCTATGTGACATGACATGTGCTGTGTACAGCTTTCGCAAAGGGCCCATTGTGGCTGTGTTGTCAGGGCTACATCTATATTTCACCAACCAAACCAACCTACTGGGCTCCGCAGCCACCATCGCCACCCCGCTGCCAGAGTCTCCGTCACCCCTGAGCCAAGGAGTGAATACGCCCTAGTCGTTCTTATCAGAAGAGGCACCCCCGAGGTTAAGACCGAAGAACCCAGAAAGCTCGAGAGTAGCTAGGAGGATTGATGGGTACAGCGTCGTGACTGGTTGAAATTGGTCACGTGACCCCCTCCTCCTGCTCTCTTATTGGCTGTTGTTTTCCCCCCTCATTGTCTTGTTTGCATTAGTTGTGTATTTACTTTCTGATTGTGCTTAAATAAAACAACTATGTTTATGATTGGTAAACTTCTTGTCTGGCTTTCCCGTCACACTTCCTATAATGTTAGAAATATGTTCGAGGGGTTAACAATTAGGGCGTTGTAGTTTATTTTGGGGGAGCATGAGGCTGCGGCACGAACCTCACGCTATGGTTGTCGAGGGTAAAATGAACATTGGTTCCTCCGTCACGAGGCTCTGTCCCAGAACAAGCAGCACGAACCTCGGGCCATGGCTGTCGGGGGTAGAATGATCATTGGTTCCTCCGGCACAAGGCTCTATCCAGCACGAACCTCCCCTGACGACCGTTCATGGTAGAATGTGATAAATGTTTCCCCTGCCTTTCACAACCCTGGCGCCAGTTTGGCGGGTCGACAAGTCAGGACAAGAATAGATCGTGACCTCAACCACCTTGGGTTTTCCCAATGACATAATCATCGCGTGTTATGTCGCAACCCTGGCGCCAGTATGTCAGCCCAAAAAGACGAGTTGAGACAAGCTTAGATATGGAGGTCATTGATACCGGCGGCTCACGTGACAAGAATAGATCGGGAACTAGGTCAGTGTGTCGCAACCCTGGCTCCAGTATGTCGTCCCGACAAGACGAGCTGAGACAAGAATAGATATTGTGGTCATTGTCCCGGGCAACGGGTTTTTCCATGGCGCCAGGTTGGCGGGCAGACAAGACAAGTCGAGACAAGAATAGATCGTGACCCTGTTCTTCTCGTACCGTGTGGCGTCAATAGAGGGAGGGAGGGGTTGGCTATAAAGTGGTGCGCCCACTTGGCTGTCTATTTATAAGCGTTTGTAGAGCGGGTCAAGATGTACAATTTACAGCAGCTGGTAAGTATTGTCGACACCGTGCAGATCGTAAAATTGTGTGATCTAGCCGTAGATCAAAAGTACTCGGTGGATAAATTAAAAGCTGTCAATACAAAGTTCGGGAGACGCCTAATAGCCTATCTAGACGGCGAGTTTTGTGTATCTATACCCTGTCGGTTTGGTACTCTTACAGATGAAGACGTGTGTGAGTTAAATAAAGAAAAACTGGTTTTTATCTGCGCCGGAGTAAAACTAGCTCACCTACCATTGTGAACTTAGAACGCGTTAAAGAGACGGTGAAGTTAACAAAGACAACAACGGGCAGTGGTGCGGTTAGTACAGAACATTTAGTTCTCAGATCCGTTCACCATGCTTAGAACAGGCTATATTAATTTAATGTTTGTGGGTCATACGATTGAGGGGCGTGCCTATATGACTGGGGAGAATGTTCAAGAGTGATAGACAGGTAATTTACAAAATAGAGGAGCGAGGCTATATCGAGTTTTGCGACTCGACATGTCACACGATAAGAGCGATGGAACTACTACCCTATGAGAGAATCGAAGAGACATAAATGTGTGATATGACGTGCACCGTTTACAATTTCCGAAAATAGGATGTTGTGGCGGTGTTGCCACGCCCTCCACCACCACCCTTCCACCACCCGCCGCCTCCGTCCTTCACTACGCCACCGCTGCTCCCAGAGTCACCTGAGTACTCGCCACCAGAGTCGCCCGAGTACCCGCCGCCAGAGTCGTCTACCTACCAGGCATCAGAGTCACCCAAGTACCCGCAACCAGAGTCGCCTGCCTACCAGTCACCTGCGTGCCCGCCACCACAGGAGGTAGAGTCTGAAGAACCCGTAAATCTCGAGAATTTAACCATGTTCAAAAATTATTCAAATGTTAAAATTATAGGTGAAACGCCCAACGACTACATAATCGGTCTGGGCCGTTTCAGTATGGTGAGAGGAGAGAACGCAGTTTGTGAGTAGAGCGAGAGTTGTCTTTTTTCTGCATCTCCAATTGACATTATGCCATTTAAATGCCGCATTTGTGAGGGATCCTAAGCAAAGCTCTCCAATCTTATTCGGCACAAACATCAAACATCTCCAAATGCTGCTCACAAGGATGCCTGTTGGGACGAGGAGGTATTGTGCAGGGCGTTAGACCTGATCGAGAAAGAGGAAATACAACCGTGTCAAGTTCTTAAACGAACTTGAGAAAAACAAACGTTATAACGTTGTGCTATCGGAAGAGACCATCAATGAACCCAATGTTATTGTGCTTGAGTTTGTTGGAAGAGTAAGATTGTCAGGTGAAAACTGTGGAGACATTGTCAATATACGTTCTAGCGCCTCTCAGCGCGTCCTGAACTATGTTGGAGGTGACTCCTACTCATTTTCTAGATGGTAGAAGCGATTATATTCTTTCATGATGTCTTTTAAAGGTAAAAGAGTGATTATATGTTTTTCTTGCTATGTATTGGTCAAAAGACCTAAATAATATTACTGCTTGTTGTTGTTGTTATGAATGTTTTAAATTAAACAATTGCTTATTGTCAATAAAAAACTGCCAATAAAATATTATTTTTTTAACCCCCTTAAATAAGTCGGTTAGAGAATCAAATACATGAAGGAGATGGCAACATTGTTGTAGTGACTTAGGTTGCTACCCAGAGAGAGAAAGTATTTTGTCCATAATGTTTGAGACGAAGCATTCTATGCTAGTAGAGAGAGAGAGGGTGTAGACGTTGTTATCCCTTCAATGCGGCTTCAGGGTAACTGGTTTTGTCTAGTCGAAGTTCAGTCTCCGGGTGACGTTTGTCTCTTAGGCGTCGATCTAGTGGGTCCAGTGGGTGGGAGTAAGGAAGGTAGATGGGGGAGAAAACATAGGCGGGTTCTGGGGTGGCTAGGGTATGAAAATGGTAACCCTCAGGCCTAAAAGGGGAAATTGGAGTAGGTGGGGGTCGGATGGTCGTTGTGAGGGGAAGACGAGGGAAGGAATTAGCTAACTCGGGGGCAGGGACTCTTGGAGATGCTAGAGCGGAATGTTGGCGTTCGGGGGTCTGGTGGTTGCAGTCGGAATCGTAGAAGAGGGGCCCACGGGTGGAGAATTGTTTGGTTGTCGCTGTCTTCTTTAGGGTCTTCTGTCGGTAGGCCTTGCAGGCGCGGCGGTTGTATCCCATCCCGTCGGAAGGGACGATCAAGTTGGAGGGTGATAGGACAGAGTCCCGGCAACACGGAGTCGCGGTGGGAGGCAAAGGAACTGTCCCGGCAACGTGAGTCGCGGTGGGAGGCAGGGGAACAGTCCCGGCAACGTGAGTCGCGATAAAAGAAATTTAATATCTGCTAAAATATTTAACGTTTACAAAAAAAATCACAAGAAATACACTTATGAGGATATTGAAATTATTTTAAGCTAATATGATGTTACGTTTTAAATATGAAAATATATACGCTGACATAATATATAACATTTACACTAAACAAATTATCCGCTTCAAAATAATTTTTTTGATATAATATATTTAACATATACAAAAACCCGCCTCAGTGGCGTAGTTGGTTGACGCACTTGGCGTATTGAGCTCGGCTGCTGAGGACGGGGAGATCGTGGTTCGATTCTCTGTCGGGTGAACTGAACGTGGTTTTTCCTAAATGTTTTTCCACTCGATGATCATGGTTTCTTCTTCAACAAGTTTATGAAGAAAGGTATCCACAACATTTTCACCGCTATAGACAACAGGAGGTTTCACACATTTACCTTCGGAATTGACTATTACATATGCAAATCCTGATGGCGTATGCTTCGTCATTTTTGTAGTTGATGAGTGATCAGGATGTGCAGACTTCGCTTATAAGCTATATGAGCTTGTATTTATAGGCTAGGAGGGAGATGTGGGTGTAGACGCTAAGACACAAATATAACAGTATAACAATATTTATTTAAATTGTGAAAAAGTATACACACAGTGTAAAGTATACTGTGAATATTTACAATATATATTTATTAGCATAAACATAACAGTTTTACAATATTTATTTACACACACAGTGAAAAGTATACTGTGAATATTTACAATATTTATTTACACACAGTGAAAAGTATTCTGTAAATATATTTACAATATATATTTATTAGCATAAACATCACAGTTTTACAATATTTATTTAAATCGTGAAAAATTATACATACAGTGAAAAGTATACTGTGAATATTTACAATATTTTTTACACACAGTGAAAAGTATACTGTGAATATTTACAATATAGGGGTAATAGTGGCCTCGGTACTTATTATTATTATTATTTTTATTATTATTATTATTATTATTATTATTATTAGCACCGCGTCTTACTACCCGTTCGGGTTATACGCAGCCTCGGTACTAAATATGATATATACATAGAGATGGTTATCAATTTAAAAGTGTATATGTATATATATATATATGTATGTACATATGTATATATATACATATATATGTATATATATACATATATATGTGTATATATATACATATATATATGTATATATATACATATATATGTATATATATATAAGCAGTTTATTATATTTGAATAGATTTTAAAAATATAAACAACAATTTATTATATTTGACTAGATTTAATATATATATATTTATATACAAACTGTTGACTAGAATTAAAATATATATATACAAACAACTAATTGACAAGAAAAAATCAGGTAGGCGGAGGATTGTACTGGCAAATAAAAAATATAAAAAAGTAGCCCGGGTGAATAAAATACATTTTAAAAAATATTCTTGTTTTCATGAAGAAAAAAAATATGAAAATAAATCTCAAATCTTTGAAAAATGGTATGTCAGTGGAACTGTCTAGAGTGAAAGAAAAAAAGATGGTTATTCAGCCCGTCTAAATAAGCACCTTTTATTCGTGGCAAGCGCGTTTACAAGGACTCTGATACCCAAACGGCAACGTATTAAAATCATCGGTTATCCGACGTTTGGTGTTTACGGGCCAGTAGACTTTAGTCTGTGAAACGGTACATACAGTCGCAAGACCTTTTCTTACAATTTTGTGTGGTATCTGTAAATATCTTTCCGCAGCCTGTGCGGGCCGTAACGCATGGACATGATTTTCCCACCGTTCATTATAAGTTCTTGAGTCCATTTTTTTAACTCCATCATATATCATAAAATAAAATATCCATCATAGGATTTAGCATTATGGCCTAGGAGGGTGATATCCTTAATTATTGATGCTTTAATTTGTTCTAAAAATTCAAAAAATTGGGCCATTGTGGTATCACCCTTGAATATTCGAGTCCTATCACCCCCACATTCTGTGCAATGATGGTAATTTGCATCTATTTGAACGCAGGCCTTGCAACACGTCTGCACGACACATACTTTAATACAGGATCAATGTCTTAAGGTTCTGTAAGAAGTGCTCCTGCCAAAACACAATTTATGGTTTCCAAATTGAGAGTTCGTTTTCATGCATGATGGGCTCCCTGTCATAAGGCTAAGACCATCTCAAAATTTTTGACCGGAGAAGAAATTAGTATGCTTCCATTAGCCAGGAAATTCGCTTGACCTCAGGCCCATAGAAAATCTATGGTCCATAAATAAGAAAAAAAAATCACAAAGTCGTTTAGCAACAGAGCAGAAATAATGAGCGACTCACTGAGATCTGGTTCCACGACTTAGATGTTAGAAGAACCTGCATAAATTTAGTTTATAGCATGGCTCAGAGATTTGAATCGGTTATAGAAACAAAGGGGATGGATATTGAGCATTGTATTATATTAATATTTTTGTATGATTTTAACTGAATAAATAAAAACGAATTAAAATAAATCGTACAGAGCTCCCCAAATACTTTCTCACTCCATTGTTTAAATTGGAGATAACTTAGACAGACGGCATTGTACAAACAAGTTTTTATGGTTTGGGGGGTCATGTAACGTCGACATACATCAAAATCTAGGGTTAGTTTTTTTACGGTCTCAACACTTGGCCTTTAATGTTAGAAAATTTTAAACATACATATATAAATATATATAATTACATTTAGCTTGAAAATTATTGGTTTTATTAAAAATATGTTTCTATTAAAATATTTACATTATAAATAGACCTACATATTCTTTATGATAAGTAATTTCCAATCTCAAATAGTTTCGGAGATGTTATAAGAAATTAGAATTTACGCATCAGATCAGAACCCTTAAATTCATTTTGCCGAAAAAGTGAAAATAACCATTTTGTTTACAATATTGCTCGATGCTTATAAATGAAATTTAATCGAATTGTTAGAGACAATTTTTATAAAATAGATTTTTTCTCTTTTCACGCTTCAGCAAATTACCCTTAATTTTGGGTTAGATAACCAATTCCAAAAACCTCTTGATGCAACCTTATGAAAATTCTAGATACCGTGCGTATAACCCGAACGGGTAGTAAGACGCGGTGCTAATAATAATAATAATAATAATAATAATAATTCTAGATACCAAGTTATAGCTTATGCTTTACTTTGAGGTACAGACAGACGGGCAGACCGATACCAAGAAATTTAAAAGCCATTTTTTCAGATTTGGGGGGTCATGAAACGTCGAAATTCATCAAAATCGCGGGTTCAATTTTTTTGGCGATCACAATACTTTCTTTAATTGTAAGATATCGAGAAAGTAAAAGTCATTGAGTCTAATAATTTGGCCATCCTCTGTATATATATTTATATTATTATAAGCCAATTTACAGTAATTGAAATTTCGAGAAAATGGTTTAACTGATTTGGACAACAAACACTCATTTTAAAGTTTAGGAGTCCAGGATATCACCAAAAATAAGACCCAATTTTCCTATCGATTTTTCCATATTTTTCTTGTCTGGACATGGGCTCATCTGTATAATCAATCTTTACTAACACAACATTTGATTTGTGTATATTGGTAAATAAACTATTTATTTTTTGTTAAAAATATAACTAGCTCAATTCTTGCTTGACTAGTTTCGTTTAACAAATTGATAGAGAGCCGGCAGAGGGGTCGCTTTTTAGTTCTTATCGTGGCGGAAAGGGGGAAAATATGCGTTATGATTCAAATTGAACACCAAAGTATAAAAAATATATGTAAAATTTAAAACCTTTGACGAGCAAACTTTTAACTAGAAAGTTGTGTAAGGGTTTATTATATATAACTCTTCCCACTAAGAAGCTTAGAATACATTTAAATGCAATAATCTGCGGCCATCACTGCAACTATCCATTAGTAATTTTTGAATTTAATAACACAGACAAATCATTTGAATAGATATACCAACTAGTAACTGGTTTGTACAAGCTGAAACAAGATACCAACATATATATTCAATCATACTCGCATGACTACTCCAGCTTGTATTTGCTTCCTATTGCTCTCATCTCTCATCCTCATCCTATAATATGTGAAAGGCAGAGGATAGGCTGGGAGCAATGTTTTGTTCGGACGGAGATAGCTGTTTTTACATTGTTTATGTGGTTGTATAAAATAACAAAAGTTATTGTGCTTATTTTGTGTCAGTGAACATGAAAAAAGTTAATTATAGCATTTCCAGAATGTCCTGGAAACTACATAAGTACGATAAGATATCTTCAAGTCAAACGAAATCCAAACGACACAAAAGTCAACAGTTTTTGAAGAATAACAACAAAACATTTTGACATCATTTCTTAAATGTGTACAATTTTCTTAATTTATTATTAAAAAAATATGAAATAGTGTAGTCAATAGTAATATTTTCTTAGTGATTATAGATCATCCAGAAAAATGGTTTTGGCAAAAGTTGACTTTTTTGAAACAAATAAGATACCAATCAAAGAAGAAGAAAAAATAAAGCATGCTAAAAATTAGTTAAATCTATTGTTTATGATTTTAAAAAAGCAATTTGTATAAAAAATATTATTACTATAACATGTCCTCTACATCAGTGTTGGAATATTTTTTTCACAACGAGGTGCATGACATAATATCCATTTCCAAGGATGGCAGACGATGATTTCAAATGTTATTGCATCTACTAACATACTTATATATGTGTGATAAATATGGTCGTTTGGATAAATCAGCTGTAGCTATTTATTCAGCTGTTTTTTTAATATGTTGAAGTAATAGCGAAAGAGGATTGATCAAAAGTTAACAATGAAAATAAAGTAAGAATATTACATCAAAAAACAAGCACTAGTCTCATAGAAGAGTTTCAAATATCATTAAACGTTATCAAAACTGTCTTCATTGAATTCAAAAAGAGAGAATATGGTGATACTATCAAAGAAACACTATAAAATAATATCTCTCTTATTGAATAGACAGGATTTTTCTATTTAGTCCACACTACACCAACTTTTAAATCGATATATCATATTGCAAGAATCATTATGGATTTTTTTAATGGTTTGAAAAACAAAATGATAGATGCCCATTAGTTATGATAGCACCGTGATGAATACCGGGAAAAAATGAAGTTATTTTATAGCTAGATCTATGGCTAGAGCATCCATTGCAATGGATTATCTACCAGTGGCATGCAAAACTCACTTCCTCTAAGAAATTGACTTAAGATATCGAAGGAGCTATTGCAAAACCTTGCAAGTAAACCTAAACAATTTGAAGCTCACTTAAAAATTGAGGACATCTCCCAAACGTAGAATTTGGTAGAATCAAATGTTATTCACCTAAACTGAAAACTAGTGATTTAAGTAACAATCCAACTTATTTATGTTAAATGCTTAAAGCTAATGGGTATGGTGCATATGCTATATATGAGCTAATCGTCGTCTGGGACTAATTTCAGGTGACTAATAGCGGCAAATCTTGTGTTATGAGAGTTGCATTCCTTTCGTAAAATGTGTAGACAACACTTAAAAAAAGACAGATATCTTGTGATAAACTCAAAGTCGTAGATTCTATAATAATTCTACACAGTATTACTTTAGACCCACAGAAAACATTGTTGGCTTATGATTAATAATTGTAAATTTGTTGGAGATATTGAATTACGACTCTTTATTAAGGCTAAAAAATTACAAATATTGGGTATAGACAGTTTCTCAATTCTAAAATATATTATAAATATTATATTGATCTTATTTACTGGGGAAAATATGATTTTATATCAATTCAAATAACTAGCTTGTGGATAGTATAATAATTCTACGAATTAGATCAATTTATAAAAGACGAGTCCCACGCAGGCAGTAGCGGTTCCTTTTCTTGTAAACTAGGAAGTATTCCTCAATTGTGAAACTATCAAGATTTTAATTATACATATTAAAAGGTTTGTAAGGGGCAGAATTTATTATTTTTTAAATATATTACAAAATATGGTCACTATTTGAAATAAAATTAAACTTTTGGTCGCTATAAAAGTTTCAAACTCTAAAAAAAGACGCGGTGCTAAAACAATTTAAAAAAAAAAAAACAGTAAATATTGTATCACAGATAGATTACGTGGTTGAAGCGTAGTTTCAGCACGTTAAAATTGTAACACCATGGGACAGGACAGGTTAAATTCGATGACTGTTCAGTGTTCTAAAAATAAGGAATAAATTGCTGAATTTCCAAACATAAACAACAAAGTCATCGATATGTTTGCCAGTCAAAAGAACAGACGTGTACAACTTTTGTACAGATAATTAAAAAGTGTCATTCCTTGGTAAGTTTAATTCAAAACCTATATTCATTTATTCTTTCTGTTCGTAGATTTATTTAGTGATTTTGTAATCCTAGTGATTTTTAAAAATAAGAAAACTTAAATGAATTTAATTTAACATGTTAACACCTGGTGAGAAAACACCATTACCGGTAAGCTTTGACCTGGCCCCACTAAAAATAAATACCACGTGCCACCACTGCTTTAAAGTTGTTTAATATTTAAAGGTCTTACAACTTTGTAATCATAAATTATTTTATATCTCAAAGAGTTGTCGAGAAGTGTTCAAAATTTGATATATAATCTTATGTACAGACCCTTGGAGTAATTTTCTTGAGAAAATGAGATTTGCCATTTGGTTTTTAATGTTAAGACAGTGCCTAAAAACTAATTTTAAACAAAATTACTATAATCATTTTCAATAAAAGAATTATCCTATAAACCTTAAGGAATTTACCATTAATTTTAGGATTGTATGGTTAATTCCAAAACAATCTTTCAGTAACTCTATGAAAATACTAGATACAAACAAAGTTGTAACCCAATTAAATGGTAAAATGGTTTCAGACGTGCACCAACATAAAAAATACGTACCAATCCAATACGTAGCGATACGAAAAAATGTACCAAACGAATACATAGCGATACGAACAAATGCCCAACAACAACAANTACATTGTTATACGGACATAGGTGCGTAAACACACAAAAAAAAAGACGTACCAAGTAGATACAATGTGATACGGACAGGCGTGCGCTAAACCAGGGTGCACCAACACTGAAGGTATACAAATAAACTTAGCACAAGGAAGACGTCAATAGTACAATTATGTTAAGCGAAACGTTCTTCTGATCTTGTTTGAGACTGAAATGGATTTCAATATAGAGAGAGAAATAGTTTCCAATTTCTATACTAAGTAACTGAGTTAGTGCTTTGCTGTGATCCTTTCAGCCTTCAAGAGACGTACTCTACGAAGTAATTAAGTCCAAAGTGTGTGCCATTTTACCTTCTAGCAAACTTTCGATAGGGCTATTTCTTCGGTTAATATTACTCGCGAGTTGAATGAACTAAAGAGAAGAGTCGCCAATATCACAATCCTTAGTTACAAAATTGAATATTTAGTTACAGTTATCTTATTAGCCATAAGATTAAACTGGACCAGATGATCTTGACGTTTAGTCTGCGTGTCCACCGATGCAAGTTTTCATTGTACAGTTGACTTATTTTCCTCCAACTCTAGAAATTAGGATAAAATATAATTTTATATATTAAACCAAAATGCGTATTAAAAAATTAAGCATTTTAACGTTAATTGCTCTTAATATATTGTATTAATAAAATGTTTAAATAGTACTGTATACATAAATAATAACATACAAACATGAAAATTAAGTTAATTTTAATTATTTTTAACCTGATCGTACGTCCGTACGGCGTTTGATCTATCTTTATATTACTCGAATGGTGTAGGGATTCATACAAAATGTACCCACACTTATGTGGAAGAAGAGGAAGAACTATTTAGGAAAAGCTATGTGAGCTGGATCCAAAAACACACATACATTATTCTAAGTATATAATATATATAATGTATAATACCTACTTTATATATAATTTATAGTTTATAATCATAATTAAACATGAATAAATGTTAGTTTATTATCTCAAGGGAATAATGAAGAACAAACAAATTTAAAAAAATATAGTTGACAATAATTATTAATAATAATATATTTAGCACTGCGTCTTATTAACCGTTCGGGTTATACGTTTTAAGTACTAACTACGCTAATGGAATGGGAATTGGTAGGGTTGAATTAGAGAAGGTGAACTCGCATTTGCATGCACGGAGAGTGGAAAACCATTTAAAAAAAACGACCCCCAGTTCACCCGACGGAGATTCGAACCTTGATCTCCCCCTCCTCAACTTTCAAGCTCAACACGACAAGTGCGTTAGCCAACTACGCCACAGAAGCGGGTAATTATTAATAAATAAATATAAGAGTTCTTTGTTTGTAAACAATGAAACACATTGTGTTGTTTGTATGTATGTATGTGTGTATGTATGTATGTATATATGTATATATGTATGTATGTATGTATGTATGTATGTATGTATGTATGTATGTATGTATGTATGTA
>CABFVZ010001111.1:5137-69350 GCA_902151445.1 Timema monikensis
CCCCCCCCCTAGATATATTTCAAATCCTTTGATATTATCGATTATGAAGCTGAAATATGAACTTAAATCAAACTCCAAATGACTTATAAATGCATTCTATTGTAAAAAATTTGCCGGAGAAGACTGCTTCAAATAACTACTAAACTAGAGGCATCCAACTGTAAGAAAAAAGTCAGGGGAGGAAAGCTTTAAATAGCTTCCAAGGTCATCCAAATCTCAAAAATGTCTAAGGGAGGACAACTTCAAAGAGCTTCTAGAGGTATCTAATTATTGCCAAACATTAAGGTAAGAATCACTCTTAATAGCTTCAAGGGGCATCCAAATTTCAAAAATGTATAGTTTAGGAACCCTTTAAATGTTTATAAAAGAATACAATTTAAAACAAATCAAGGCGAAGACTACTCATAGCTACTATAGTGAACCATTTTACAAAAACTTGTTGAAGGAGGAGCACTCCAAATAGTTTATAAAAACTATCCGATTTTAAAAAATTAAAGAGAACGACCATGGCTTAAAACAGACATAAGATAAAATTGAATGAGAAATAGTTAAATGGCTTCAAAGAGAAATCTCACATTGTAAGTAACTATGTTATTTATAATTATGGCCCCCTTATGAAAATTATCTGGATCCACTCTTGGTTAAGGATGAGTAGGGTTGAACTTAAAGGAAATATCCCGCATTTGCGTGGGCGTAGATTGGAAACCCATTTTGGGAAATCTCTCAATGTACCTGACCAGGATTAGAACCCCGATCTCCCTGCCATCGACAGTCTAACTCTAGAATGACGCTTGATACCATGCGGCCGCCAATGCAGGTAATTAATTACTTAATCCAAGGGGTAGGGAGAGCCATAGTGATAACTTTCACGTTAAAAAATGCCAAGCCCAGTGGAACCTTCATTTTGGAGTGAGTCATATTTTGAAATAACAACACCTTATATACGCTGTATTTCTGGACGTCTGAAGCGCGTTTAAGCACTTCAGTATGCGGCCCCCTTAATAACGGATCCCAATTTTAATATAGCCCTTTTCAATATTTTCCCAAACCATTCCCTCTTTTATTTAGCATACAAAGTTACTTGGAATATCTTAGTCTAGATGAGAACTAATCAAATTATTTGCCATTTGAAACAATTAATACTCGTCTAAATTTACATCATGTGGATGGAAATAGTTTTTATTGGCCCGCTACTATCTTCTTGTAAGGCAGAATTATCATTTTTGCCCCGAGTTTTTTACTTCTCATAGTGTGTGTCAACATTTAATTCCACTATTGTAGCGATGAGGAAGATACGAATTAGAGTAAATGTATCCGAATTCGCATGGATAGTGGGATACTGTTTAGGAATAAACACTCTAAGTATACCCGGCTTGGGTTCCAACCCCGAATTCCCCATTACCGGTAAATTAGATTAGAAAAACTTGACGTTTAAGTTCGCGCGACCACCGATGCAGATATGTATATATTACCCCCGACTGTAAACCAACCATTTTAAAATCCAAAACACTATAGCTGAAACATAAAGTTACAACCTGTATAGAATGTGCTAACGCTATGTCAGCGAGTACCTTAACTTAAAAAGTGTTCACAAGGTCAAACAGCCGATAAATACGTGGGCGAGATGTGGCGTTACAACCAGTTTCAACCGGTCCAACAACAACAATCTAAAAACAAAAAGCCGAGGGGGGGAAGAGGATCAAATATTACGATCCATTAAGAAACTAAGCAAAAATTCGAGAAAGAACGTGTAAGATATGGCGAGAAGGAGAGAGAAAGAAGTTAATAATTACCATCCAGGATCCAGGAGCAGTCAATAAAAGAAACGTCAAACTGAGCTCATCCCTATTTTTTTTTACACGATGATCTGATGAGGCATGATTGATAAGACTCAGTCAGGGGGCGCCACTTCCCTATCTGCGTTAGGTCCCGCGACGCTGATGAGCCTCATTTACTTCCAAAAGGGGGTCCTTAGCAAGTAAGGGTTATACCGCTCGATAGAGAACGCCTATTCTTCGAGAACTTCACCGGTGGACTCGCCATTTCTCCAGGAGGCAGGCGAGGCAACCTTCAAAAAACACTTTTTTTTCCTTTTCTGCTAGTGTCACGGATCTTTCCCCTCATTTTTTGGTCCCCCCTTTTACCCCCTTATAGCACACTTATTCTCCTTAAATGGGCCGCGCGCCAATCACAGACGTGTTTGCGTCATTCCAGCGTTGGAGGGGAAGTAACTAAATGGAGTGGGGGGAGGGAGAGAGATGGCGTAAATTTAGGGACAGCGACTGCAGCAGAAATACCGCTAAAAAACTCCAATGATATTTCACTAAGACACCCCTTCACAACCAGTACTGAAAAAATCTAGTTCACGGATTACGGTTCAAGTTCGGCCAGCGTGTAGAAATCTATAACTCTGCATTAATAATCGAGAAATTAAAGGGAATATTTAAACGATATCGAATATCGATTTAACTGTACCGATGATTCAAGCCACAGACTGTTAAAACTGTTTGTATTAATATATTTTATATAAATAGTAATTCATTTCCTTTCCAACCTATGCTTTACCCCCATCGGTGGCCGCATGGTCTAAGGCAGAGATGGGGAACCTGCGGCTTTTTGAGGTGTTTGGTGTGGCCTTTTCACATATTCCATCAATTAGGTATATTCATCGTTTATAAATAATTATTCATCCTTAAACACATATTGTATTCCAACAGTAGGCCTATAATAAAATGAAATGTGTTATTAACAGCTGTTAAGATGTAGGCCTATAGTTTATAAAACTCACTTTTTGAGTTATTTTCTATTATATGGTGACCTGGTGGTCTAGTGGTAAGGTGTCAGACTTCTGTACTGGCGGCCGGGGTTCAATCCTAGGTCCCGGCACAGATTTATCTGATTATCAAACCCTTCCTTCACCTCTGACAAGACATCTTGTGAATGTGGGGAATGCCAGGCCTCCACCGTGGTTCGGATTCCACGTTAAACTGTAGTTCCTCCATTTCATCTCACAATCACCCTACCATTACACATTAGCGTGAGTGCGTATAACCCGAATGGGTAGTAAGACGCGGTGCTAATAATAATAATAATAATAATAATAATAATAATAATTCGATTAGATTTTATAATCCTTATTACATGCTGATATAGGCCTATATACTTATGTAAAATACATATCTACAGTATCATTTAAAAATCAACCAAGATCCACCGAGAGCGTATTCGAGAAAAAGCGAAAAAACTGTTCCTGTCAAATATTTTATAATTTATGTGTTCTTTTTTAAAAATGCGTTTGCCTACCTTTATGAATATATAATAGATTTTTTTAAATTGTCTTCGTTGAATCAAAAGGAAAATATATTAGACTTAAAAACCTTCCGCTCCTTTACGGGTTTATAAAATACATAACTTTATATTTAGGTAAATTACGTCTTTATAATTTTTGCCTAGATTTACTTAACTGTTCATGAAGAGTGCGGCGTTATGAGAAATCTGGAAGTCTTTCTCCACACAAATGTAGGTATACTTCCTCATCCTAACAAATTAGTGTAATTAGTAGCCGACCTAAGTGTCTCACCCGAAAGGCAATAAGAAGCGGCGCTAAAAAAAAATGTTATTTGTGCTCCGATTATTAGTACCCGTCCAGAATAACCGCATAACTTACACTAATGGGGTTAGAGTTGAGAGAGATATTAATTTAGAGTAAATGTAATTGCATTCACGTGGAGGGAGAGTGGGAAACCGTTTCGTAAAAACCACAACAAAACACTTGGCAGCGAATCAAACTTTGATAAAGCTGAAATTTGATGGGCAGGTAGAGAGAAATACCACTCCAAATATTCAAAAAGTATAAAATTGGGAAATTTAAAATTTAAAAAGGGAGCTTCGGGAAATTAGGTAGATGTAGGTAGAAAAAATAATCACGTAAGGTAAAAAAAAATTAAAAATTCAGCAGGGAGGCAGAGAGACCACCCCATAAAACCAAATAAGTCTTAAAATTTAAAAATGTTTAGTGTAAATTGGTGTAATAAGGGGGTTCAAAATTCCCAAAAGAAGTAGAAGCAATTATTTTAGCAGGTAGACATAGGTGTAAACTTCATTAACCAGAAAAGTATAAAATTGGGCTTCGATAAATGGGAGAGGTTTGCTATAAGCAGAACCAACTTTTTTTAGGCGAGGTAAAAAACTAAAATTTGGTAGAGGGACCACTCCACACATGAAGTTTGACATTTCTGAAGATGAGTTAGTGAAATGAGGGAGGGTGGGCTAATTTTTTTCAAAAACTAAGTTAAACTTCTTAGTGGGGTAAAAAACCTAAATTCTGCAACCCCTCCAAATAGCAAAAAAAAAAAAGCCTTAAATTTCAAAATTTTAAATGAGACTAAGAAAAATAGGAGGGCAGGGGGTTGTAAACCGAAAAAATAACATTAAAGTTAGGCATAAAATTAAAATTTGGCAATACTCTAGAGGGGCCACTTCAAATTACCAAACACATTTTAAATATTTAAAATTTCTTAGTGAAGGTCAGTGAGATGGGGTTTTGAAATTTCCTAAATTAAAAGAAAAAAACTTGTTAGTGAGGTAGAAGATTGAATTTGTCAGGAAGGACCACCTAAAACAACCATGAACGTCTGAACATTTTAAAATTTCAAAATCGAATACTGTTAAATGTGCGTGTCAGTCCCGTCCCCCCCCCCAACCTCAAAATTTTAGAAAATAATTACAGAAATTTTTATTTGACGAGAATATAAAGGGACACCCCTAGAACCACATACGAGTCTTAAAATTTAAAAACCGGAGTGAGTGAAATTGAGGGGCGAAAGGGGAGAGGAGGGGTGATAAAAATTTCCAAAATCTATTAAAAAAAACATTTTTGAAGTAGTAAAAAAATTGAGGTTTGGCAGAAAAGTTGGAGGGAATGTTCCAAATAGCTAGAAAAGTATGAACGTTAAAAAATATATAATAATATCTGGAAAATAGAGAGGTTAATAATTTCAAAAATTGATAGAAAAAAATACTTCCGTGGTAATAAATATATATATATATATATATATACACACACACACACACACACACACACTAAAAAATAATGAGAATAGGAGATTTCAAAATGCGTTCCATCAAATGGCGATCTCAAAAATTTCTAAAATTAATAGGAAAAAACAACTTTTCGGTTAAGTATAAAATTCAAATTTATATCAATTAAAATAAATAACGTCACGCTACATATCTCGGTGAATCGTCAATTCATTTAGGAAATAATTATGGTAATTTATTCTGTAACAGTAGGCCTATATTACTTGGTGAGCTCTAGTGGTATTTTTTCCATGATACTTCCGTAACAATGTGTATTACTTCATTTTACTTAATCTTATGATCGTGCTTAGCTTAAAGATTGCGTTGCCCTTAGATTGCTTTTGTTTGTGTACTGCGCTGAGAAGTGTTTTATTTTGTTTCAAAGATTTAATATATTTAAATTTATTGACTGTCATAATTGGTTTAGGATAGCCATAGTTTGATATTGTACAAGAGGAATTATAATAAAAGATTGCCACTGGCTGTTGCAATGTACTAGTTTGATAGTTTTATACGACTTAGGATACCCGTACAAAGAACAAATCAAACTGCTAGTTTTTAAATTAGGTGTCAAGCCCACAACAAACTAGATTGTTGGTGACGAGGAGATCGAGGTTCGAACTCTTGCCAAGTGCTTTGAGTTATTTTCTCATATGTTATTCATGCTTATTATAATGTTCATCGGATGTTTGTGATCAATAATTTATTTGTTCATTATATAATTACTCACTTCAGTGGTCGCATGGTCTAAGGCGCTACTTTCGCAGTAGACTAGACTGCCGATGACGAGATCGTTCGCATCTCGGTCGGGTGTACTGTGGGTTTTTTTCAAAATGGTTTTCCATTCTTTCTCCACAAAAATGCGGGTATACATCCTATAAACATAGCCTTCCTCAACCATAAAACCATTAGTGTAATTAGTAGAACCATATAACCCAAACGGGTAATAAATAATACGTGGTGATTAAAGCAATTTAAAATATTATATATAGCTAAACTCAGTTCAGCAGATGTAAATTATTCCTTTATTTAAACTTTATATTAAAATACCTTAATTAATTTGAGTAAGCTACTAGGTATACATGGAAAAAATCAACTGTTTTGTTTTGGCACCCCATCTTTACACCTTTCCATGCTATCCGCGTATATTTACTTTAGTGGGGTAGGGATAAGGAAGGTATAATTTTGAGAAAATGTGCCCCTACTTGCATGGAGGAAATGTGTTAAACCATTTAGAAAAAAAAACCTGGCCTATAATTGAACTTAAATCTCCTGATTAGCAGAAAACCATATTACATTCATTTAACTAACTCTTTAGGGATACAGGTCTTTCAATATTTGGTCCTTGGCTCATATAATGGTGATAGGTTATTGGAAGGGTACACTTATTTTAATGCTTTTTTATTTGACTATTAAACATGTACTGTCTGGAATGACTGATTATATAAGCTCACACGACAGACAACATAGTAACTTAATTTTAGAACATACAGCACCCAATACCCCACAGTTAATTCATCACTGTTAATTAAAGAGAAGCCCCAATTTCACCGACGATACCTTTTTCGGTCATATCAGGAATCGAGCCTAGGACACTATATTCACTAGGCGTTTTTTGTTGTTGTTAAGAGATTGGACGGCGAATTTGAAGGAAATGCACCAAATTTGATTGGCGAGATAATTGGAAAACTCGTCGATTTACCTGGTCTAGATTCGAACCCGGTTAAAATAGCTGACCACCAATCCAAGCTTCCCGGTGGTGATGGCGCTGTTATCCTCGTTCAAATAAAAACAAGCCAACCAGTTTTCCCTTTTTCTCAAAAATTGCTGCTTCTCAGGTATTTTATCCTCCAGATTCATCACGTAAGCAACAGAATAAATTTACTTACAAAAATACGCCACTAAAAATATATTTCAGGGCGATTAAAATATTTAATGAGTACCTGTACCGGTGGTAGTAATGCGGTATAAGGCGCCAGGCTCACGATAAGCTGGATTGTTTGTGGGAGGTTGGAGGAAGAGGGGCGACATTTGAATCTCAGCCGAGTTTAGGCCAACTTAGGGGGGTGAGCTTGCACATATCTTGTGATTTATTCCATTTTCTCTCCACGCTAATTCAAATACTTTTTCGCTCAACAACTCCCCTCCCCTACTAATTCTAACTATGCCAATGCGGTAGGAATAACGGAGGTAAAATTTTGGGGCGATACACCCACATAAGTGTGGAGAATAAATGTGAAACCCCTTCATACAAAGTAAGTATAAATCTGACAAGGATTAGAATCCCATCCGCCCGTTGTCAACGGCGTGCAAATGCAATGTGAACTCGTACCAAATGGGCGCTGGAAAATACGTCAGTTTCGTCTCTTTTTTTTTTTTTAAGACAGTGACGTTTGGGGGTTCAAATTCTGACCGCACGTACTCAGGCCCGGATTAAGGCATGTGCCAAGTGTGCAACGCACAGACATCCCTTCCCCCCGAGGTTAGGGGCCCCCACCCACCAGGCAAATAAATCAATTTGACGTACCATATTTAATTTGTAATAATATTATATTTCAATAATTATTTTTTTGTAAAATTTATCCCAAACTAATCTATAAATTCCCTAATCGAAGGGCGCTGGTAGCCTGGTATTGTGTGGAGTCCGAGAGTCCGTGCTTATAAATTAACGCAACCTTTGCTTTTGACAAACCGGAAATACTACATATCTCCCTCCAGACGGTACATTTGACTTTTGACAGAAAAATAACCATTGATTTTCTATTGACGATAATTTCTGAGGAAAATAGTAAAACTATTAATAGTGAAGAATTAACTAAATGGGACGTGAGAAAAGCGCAAAAAAAAAAAAGTTTTAAATAATACAATTATTTTTACTATGCAGTACTAATACTATTACTATTTTATTTGCAGAAGGTGAATTACATAAAATGCAATTGCACTGAAATATTTTATAGTTATATAATGTCTAGTATTATTTTATTTTTAGCTATTAATTTACAGTACTATAACCAACTCAGTATATAATAGACTGTATAGTTTAATAGTTACTAAAGTATCAATATTTAATATGTTAGTGCAAATCTCACGGTACTCACCATGATTGCTAAACGTTTGCAAAATTAGTATGTCTCCAAATAAAATCATCCATTTATGATGTATATGTAAGATCATTAATCATTCATTGGGGAACTAACTTCTAAGGGCCCCAAGTTCTACATGGCACAAAGTCCCCAAAAGTGTTAATCCGGGTCTACGCGTACTTATTTATTCCCACCCCTAAATGGTTTATCTACTTTCTCTCCACAAAACTGCGGAGGCATTTCTTCTAAAACTCTACCTACTCATCTTTACCTTATTAGTGTATATTTGCATCTAGCCCGGATGGATAGTAAAGACACTGAGCATGAGGAAGGACAGTGCGAGTCCAACGCTTTATTTTTAGACCACACGACCACCGATTTCTAGTGTCTGGTGTATGATGGTAGTTTATTTAGGCTCTCAGCGATGACGCGTCGATGCATTCAATAAATACACTATCGCTGTGTGTGTGCGAGTGCTTGTGAATATTTACTCTTTTATTCGGGTGTATCCTTTGTGACGTCATACGCTGTCTCCTTACCCGCATTTCATCCTACACAACTTCCCCTTCGATTGTAACTAATGTAGCCCCGTGCGTGGCTTCTTTGGTGCTGACTGACAGCTCACAGCTGACAGCTAAAAGCTTTTAAAAGTTACCAAATCAAATTATGTATACCTACGCCGAACCATATGATCTGCAAAAACATGTGTCTAGCAGCTGTCACTTCTGATGGTCAAAATTTAGGTATATACCTAAATGTTGACAGTCAAAAGTCAGCTGTGAGCTGTCAGTCAGCACCAAAGAAGCCATGGAGTTACTGTATCTATCTCGCTTACTCTCTCTGGCTCATTCGCAAGGTTGTGAATAGTAACATTCTGGCAGGAAAAGAGATTTAGAAAATATAATATTTTTTTGCTGTTAACAAAGATAGCATTTTATTTTATTATTAGTATGAATTTGTAGGTTCTGCTGTCTATCAAAATTAACAGTTGCAGATCACATGAATTAACGTATTGACGCACTGTCCTCCCTACCTGAATCCTTCTGTATAGGCTATGTGGGGGAACAGATCTACAGTTATCCTTCCCAGCCCTATGGTGGTCCGTTTATTACTACCCATTCGAGTTTTCCACATTTAAAGTGGGGATGTAAGTAATGTGAGTTAGGGGTAGTTTTTTTTTAACTTTCTTCACATGGTGGCCTCAACAGTCCTTGAATATCTGTCAAGTGTGTCCTGGAATTTTATGACAACTTTTTTCTTTTCATTTAAAATGTTTCTCATTAATGCCGCTATGCTCATGACAGATATTCAACAACTGTTGATATTACCACGTGAATAAAATTAAACTTTGTCTCTCTACTTGAGCAATATTTGATTTATTTTGCCCAAAAAAGTGTTTTGCTATAAAAACTGCAAAAACACTGCACTTGACTCGTGTTTCTTACACACTGTGGGATACATTAATGTTATTTGCGAGGAGAGAAAATGGGAAAGTATTTAGAAATAAACACGTTCAGTACACCCGGCTGGGATTCGAACCCCGTCACCTGCTAACCAGACTAGATAAGCTCAACGTTTAGCCAGCGTGTCAAACGATGCGGGTACTGGTAGTCATATGGCAAAAAAGGTTTAAATTGTGTATGCACTTTCCACGTATATATAGTTTAGAAAGTAGACCTTATTACAATCGGGTGCATTGAGGGTGAATTTACTTTCAGCTCCCTTCTTCTACCTCTGTCTCATATGTCATTAGTATCCTCCCACATTGGTGGGCGCGCAGATAAGTGTCAGTATTGTCTGGAGTTTTTATCCATCCGCCGTATGCAAATACGGTTATATTTGCTCTTTACTTCTACCTTCATATTTTTACCCCCATTAATGTTTTAATTCAAATAGTATTGACGGATAAATCAGACGCAGTGCAACAAAACAATAATAATATTAAAGATTGAACCAAAATAAACAAAGCCCGAGCTCTCTTCCCTGTTTGTCCTGCGCACTGATTTGCTGACGTTAGACTTTTTTTTAGTGAAAATCGAGGGGGGTGGGGGGGGTCATAAGGAAGTGGATGGAAACTATGACGCACCCATTCACCCTCCCGCATCCTTTTCTCTTTCTGTCTATCCCGCTCCTGAGGGTTGTCGAAATTTCCAGAATCTGGAGTAAGAGCTAGGGTGAGTCTGCGCCGTCACTGCGGGGAGCCCCCCCCTTTCATCCAGTTTAAGGTATCACTATCTCTCTCTACAGAACCCATAGGCTCGATTGATCATGTGGCGCCAAGCTAAGCAGCGCCTCCGGACGGTTCGATGCGTCATTCAAGAAGGGGGGTGGTTAATAGAAATGTCGTTCAGGCATCCCTATGACGCTTATAGTAAATGCATTTTTTAAATTTTTTGCATTTGTTGGAAAATTAAAGTATGTGAGGTATTTTAGTTTGTTGGGAAGAGGTAAGAAGATGGCTTATTCTTCAGCTCCTTGGTGTCTTTACTACACATGGGACTTAATGATCATTTCGAATATATTAACCTAATGTGTTTCTTATTAATTTTACGGTTATTTAACTTTGCTTAAAAAAATCCATTATATGGTGAACCTATCGCCTTAGAGCGCTTGCCCACCTGTGTGGGTATCAGGTCATCAAATAAGAGAAATTGGAAGGTCAAGGTTTGAATGGTTTAAACCCGGCCAGGTGTACCGTGGCGAGGGGCATTTTACCCTTTTTATGAAGATGAAAACTGTGTGAAGACAAACACTGGTGCACTTCCTCTTAAACTAGCATCGTCCCGACCCTCACCATAGAATTAATCCGTTAATTTCAGCAGCGTTAATAAAGAGTTAAAATATTGCACAATTAGCGACTACCATATTTTTAGTAAGTACTCCTATCAATATTGTAATAATCGTACTGTATATTACAATCTTTCTCGCTATCTTTTGGGGTTTGGTTTCACTTTCGCTGGTGTCCACATGTTCTAAGGCGTCAGACTCTCAACAGGCTGGTTGACGTTAAAGGGGGGGGGCGAGGGGCGAGGTTATAACTTCGGCCAAGTGCAATGGGGATAGTTTTCTATGATCTTTATTACTATGATTCTCTCAACCCCTCTCCACGCTAACACGGGTGCACTTTATTTAAAACTTACCCTCAACTCTCTACCTTCATCTAAGACATTAATAGCCATGGTGTTAAACTTACTAGCTAGGGCGAAACATTCATCCGCATTCGCGAATAGTATAGGACCTGCTTTACTGTAAACGAAGTGCACGACCCATATAAACTCTTTCCCCTCTCAGTGCTGTGACCAGCAACTCATTGCAATACAACGATGTGCATAACAACTTAGGGGTTAGCATCGTCAACGGTACTCTTCTCTCTTCTTTTGTTTTAATTGCAGCTACTAGTCATTTGTTTTTCATTTTAATGGCTGCACAGTAAAAGCTATTAGTGGAGCGTTCAAACATTAGTTTAAGGAAAACATAATATCCTGCCCCCAGATCGATAATATACCATTTAGTAAACTGGAACAAAACTGATTCCACTCTGGTACATCTTGAACATTTACAAAAACATAATTTGTTTGAACAATAGCTTACGCCCGCGGCTACGCTTACATTAAAGTCAGGGAAGCTAGCTTTTTTTCCCCCCAGTGAATCATCTTAATTACCAAAACACCATTTCAGACGCGTAAGAGGCGAGGTTAATGTTTTGTATGCCGACGACGCCACATATTCAGGGGCGGATTTACGCATAGGCCTAGTAGGCACTTGCCTACGGCAGCAGATTTTAGGGGCGTCAAATTTTGAATGACGAATGAAAACACATTTTTTTCTACCAGTTAAAATAATGTTATGGCCTCATCATTATATTCAAGCAAAAGACAAAGAGCTTCGGGCAAACCCGTCACAAAATATAACCCAATTCCAAGTTTCAACATTACTTGGTGAGGACTATGCGAAAGCGGCCACAGTAGTAAATGCAATTAGTGGATTGTCTAAAACATGAATTGGCCACTTGATAGAGATGTCTTCCAGGAATCCGACTTTGCTCCAGCGACCATTGATCATCTTAAGCAACCAGAGAATACACGTGCTTCTCTAGCCAGCACTAGACTTGAAAGATCATCTACAAATTCACAACTATCAACTTCTACTACGTGTTTGAATACTGTTCAAGCTCCTGGTTTGCAGACTCCTGCTGTCTTATTTGAAATTTGTTTTCCCCATTCCAACACTAACTAGAAATAAAAGTAGGTCAACCACACCAGTCAAGATTATAAAAAACAGTCCCTACAAAGATTATTTGCTGAAGAAAGTCAAATCAAGCTTCACGGTGTATTCTGCTAAAGCACAAAGCAAAAAAATTCACTTCCCACTAATCTTGTAGTGCAAGTGATAGTTGGTATTGTGAAATTTGTGGTACATCAAATATGATGGACACGATTCAGTCCATGGAGTGTAGAGTATGGTTCAACCAAACATGTGTATGAGTCAGTGCTAAGAAAAAAATAGTTTATGCCAAGACTTCTTGTAAATATCTAGTGACTTATTTTATTAAACATTTGTATCTCCAAATTCTTTTTCATTTACATTTAATCATTTATGCTGAATATACTTTAAAAATATAATATTATGTAGTATGGCTGAAAAATGTGTAAAACTTAATATTGTTGCAAATAATTATTTCCCACTTTAATATTTTAATATTATTTTATGTGGCGGCCCAATATATGGAATAGGGGGTTCAATTTAGGGGCCCAGTTCCTAAATTGAACCATTTGTTATACCGAAGCTTGTAGTTTTTACAAACTAATAAAGAAAATCGTTAAATTTATTTAAACAATGTAGTAGCTAGGTTAATAATGTACAAATATAATTACAAGTTTAATTCTGAGGTAATTTTAAATTTTTGCCAGATTTAAATAATTTTTTGTTCAGTGGTCCAATATAGGGACCTTTGCCCTATTTTTCTCTTAAGGTGGAAGTTTAGAGGACGCGAGTTAAGGGCCGTAGTTTTGCCATCTTTTTGGTCAAAATAAATCAAATAATTCTCCAGTAGAAAGATAGCGATTAATTTTCTTAACATCGTTGGTTACATCAACAGTTCTTGAATATCTATCATGGGTGTCCTGTAATTTATTGACCCTTTTTATCTTTATTTAACAAGTTTTTCGTCTAGTGCCACTATGTTCATGACAAATATTCAACAAATGTTGATATCAGCACGCGAAGAATATTAAACTTTGTGTTTCTACTTGAGCAATATTTTATTTGCTTTGGACCAAAAATGGTTTTTAATAAAAATTGTAAACACAATGACCCTAACTTGCGTTCCCTACACTCTTACCTTAAGGCCCTTGTCCCTGTCGAGTGCAAGCCTAAAACCTATGTTGTGGGATGGTGGGCGGAAGGGTAAAAGGTGTGGCGTGGCTTCATAACCGACCAAATTATCCTTCCGCGCCAACAAGAACAGATGTATCACGGAAACCGTAGATGGCACTAACTACCGGACAGGTCTTGCGGAAAAATCATACGTTTGGAAATATCAGTTTTCTCAAGAATGAGTGAAATTTTTATGTTAATATTTTCAACATCCCTTCCAAGATAGTGTGTCTATGTTTATTAATTGTTACATTTTCTTATTTTTTGTAATGCAGCTGGCAGTTTTCTGTTGAAAAATGTCAATTTTATCTATGTTTGATCACTGTTAAAATTATAGAGGAGGTGTGTATACAAAAAGTATAGCTTAATGAACATGCTTCTGTTCTTAAACAAACCGTTTCCGAGAAGAAAATTACAAAACAATAACAATTCGTGAAGATAACCGTTTGTTACCATGGCTCTGCATTTCCACTCCAAATGAAAAGGGGCCATCGCCTTAAGAGCGCTCATTCACCGCTTCAGGTATAGTGAGTGATAGCTCCGGATAAAGTCGATAGGCCTATTAAAATCTGTATTTTTAGGAGAGCAATACAAGGAAGGTATATTTCAAATAACTCCATTCTCACTCGAGAAGTCTAGGTAAGCGTGGTATCTGGTCCACATAGCAGAACAGAAAGAACATAACATAATATGAGGATAGTGGCTTAGCTCTGATGGGGGGAGGGAAGCGGGCGGTACGGTCTACTGAACTAAATTTCAGTGGATCATTTAGAGACAGGGGAAAAAAATATACTACAGACGAAATCGGGGGTGTATCTTTTTCACAGTGAAAAATTAAAGGTTGGGAGTACTTTGTGCCATGATGTTTTATTGTGTTCCTTCACAGCAACTTATTACCTGTCCGGGATATCTGAATATTTAGGCTACATTAATTGTGTACATTTAGTAAAACATATAATCTGGAGGAAATGCACCCGAATATGGATAAAGGGAGCGTAAAAATACTTATCGGAAAACCACCCTCAGTACACCCGGCTAATATGCAAACCCCTTCTTTGATGAAGTCAGAATTCGAATCCCAGCCAGTTTTACTGAAGTTTTTTTTTCTTAAACGGCTTCCCACTCTTCCTTCATGTGGATTCGGGTAGGCCTACATTTCCTCTATTCTACTTCCTCCATCCCTACGGCATTGTGTTAATATGCGGATATTCTGAACGAGGAGTGAAAAATGTTGCATAAAATAAAATTCGTAGGAAGTGGAGTGATAGCTAGTTACAGACCCCAAAACATCCCCATGGGGCAATTAAGCTTTACTAAGTCTGGCTTGACATGAAGTGCGCAATTTAACCGTGTTTTTGGCTGGAGTCTATTAAATTAATACAGCTAATTAGACATAATTCCTTGAGAAGGCATTTTCACCCTCAAAATTTTATTTCATGAAAGTTTCTGGTGCAGATGTTAAAATTAGTCTCCCACATAATGACGGCAATCAGGCCGCCATGTTGTTTTGCGACACACAGCGATGACGTCACTGGATGCAACAAGCCCTCCCCGCTTCTCCTTTTTCCCGGGCCTGCCCCACTGTCATCGCAGGAGTGAAGGTCGTAGCTCGAGTGTAGTGGGCGCAACAGCCGACCAACTCCACCAAGTGTGTCTTGCCTGTGTGGATTGAGGAGGAAAGGTGGTTGGTTAGTTATATTCCGACCACAGCAAACTTGCTGTGCACTCGGGGCCTTTATCTCGTTTTACTTATTAGGTTTGACACCACTACTTTATCAAATGACTCAAACACACCGGCAATGTTTTCGTTTATATAATTCACTACAAGTCAACCATTACCGTGTGAACTACCAAATATCACAATTGTTAGCAAAACAAACTATCATGTAAACTTGAGAGAAATTTGAAAGTGGCACAGAGCTGAGTTTTCAGCAATATTTAACTTTAAACGCATGCGCCAAATATATACAAGTAGTCTTACATTAGAAAATTAAATAGTAACTTCCCTGACTTTAAAACAAAAGCAAAACTAAATATATATGTTTTGAATACTATTTTGATATAAGTGGTTTTATTTAATAAATTAGATATATTATTCATAATACAAAAAAATATTATTTTGTTAAAAATATATATATTTTAGTTTTAATTTGTGCATACACAAAACATTTTCTGGAAATAATTTAAATTTATTGGAAACCTTGACAAGGATAAATGCAATGAGCGCGTGAATGTACGTGCAATATGTTGTAGCAGCTACTTCAATGGTTATGTCGTAAGAGTTGCTATCATTATTTGAATTTAAGTTTCTTTACTGATTCAGGTACGGAAACATTACCCGTCTTTATGTAGTGCTAGCATAAGTACCTGGAGTTGGTTCAAACAGACAGAAAAAAAACCATCTCTTCAGTTTAATTTTTCCGACACGGTTTTTAATAAATTAAAAATAATCAAAGACAAAATTTAAAATTACAGTTTATAATTGCACATGTTTGTGCACAAGGGCTACTAATTTTAAAATTCCAGTTTATAGTTGCACATGTTTGTACACAAGGGCTACCGATTTTAAAATTCCAGTTTATAGTTGCACATGTTTGTACACAAGGGCTACAAATTTTAAAATTCCAGAAGGGCTACTAATTTTAAAATTATAGTTTCTAGTTGCACATGTGTGTACACAAGGGCTACTAATTTTAAAATTCCATAAGGGCTACTAATTTTAAAATTCCAGTTTCTAGTTGCACATGTTTGTACACAAGGGCTACCGATTTTAAAATTCCAGTTTCTAGTTGCACTTGTTTGTGCACAAGGGCTACTAATTTTAAAATTCCAGTTTCTAGTTGCACATGTTTGTACACAAGGGCTACCGATTTTAAAATTCCAGTTTATAGTTGCACATGTTTGTACACAAGGGCTACAAATTTTAAAATTCCAGAAGGGCTACTAATTTTAAAATTATAGTTTCTAGTTGCACATATTTGTGCAATAGGGCTACTAATTTTAAAATTCCGGTTTCTAGTTGCACATGTTTGTACACAAGGGCTACCGATTTTAAAATTCTAGTTTCTAGTTGCACATGTTTGTACACAAGGGCTACTGATTTTAAAATTCCAGCCCTCTGCGTGTGGTAGATATGGGGCAACGCTCATGACACCCAAACGCTTAATTTTATTATTCTAGAAGATAGAAAGAAAATAAGAAGGTTAAAGAAAATGTACATGTATAATGTAATATTATTTTAACCACCCGTTGTATACATTTCGGATTATAAGTTCAAAATATTTAACTATAACAATATTCCTCTTGGCTGTAGGTTTGCAATGGGTTGCAACGATATTTTATCTCTCTTTCCCTCTTGCCTAGACGAATGTAGTCTTTCCTCGGAAGCAAAGGTTTGCTAAACAAAGGAGGTTGCAATACTGTTGCTCATGGAAGATTCTAGATGGTAGAAATCATCTGCCAAATATCTACATTTTAGATAGAGTCTGTTCACAATAGCTAGCTTTTTACCTGAATGGCAGTTGAAAAATCATATTTTTAGGTTTTGGTTTGCCAACACTTGTAAAATAGCACTGTTTTGTTATAAATGATAAGTTTTTTATTTACGTGTTATAGTTTACATTTCAAATAACGCAAACTTAAGTTTTATCACATTATTTCATTCCTTTTAATAATTTATTTTCATCCAGTACGAAACAATATTTATAATGTGTAATATAGTGCACACATTAATACCATTTAATACAGGCTTCGTATTTACTTGGAAAAGAGAAAATACTCGTCCTTTTTTATATATAAAATAAATTATTTTATGATATTTCAATTTAATTGAATAAAATATGTTTATCAACTACGTGGGTGCACTATTGTAGATAACTTGTTTGTGTCATGATCAATCACATGGTTTAAGTTCGTCGGTCGCCATTTTGAAGCTATATTTGTTAGAGCTTTTATGAAAGTGCTGTGAATATTTTTCTCTTTAAGTGGAATAAAACGTTACATAAGCTTTGTGCCCGACCTAGAATAAATATAAATTATACTAGCCTAAATTATTGTGGTTTACTATCACATTCATTGTATTACCATATGCTTTCATTACAGCTATCCAAAGTGAGATTACAGCTGTCCAAAGTGAAAGATATCAGCTGTTGTCGTAGGGATATATTAGGGACTATTTCTAGTAACTTTATGAGCTGTCATCCAAGTAAACTCGGGTGGTGAATGCACTCTAGGAGCGGTCACCAAAGTGACATGACAAATGATCTGGCAGTAACACGGCAGAAATATGACAGTGACACATAAGTGACGATACTCACAAGTGACTCAAAGCACAATGGAATGATTTACAATCAATTAATTTAGTCCTCTGACAAGACATCTTGTGAATGTGTGGAATGCCAGGTCACCACCGTGGTTCGGATTCCACGTTAAACTGTAGGTCCTTCATTTCAATCTCACAATCACCCTATCATTACACATTAGCGTAAGTTCGTATAACCCGAACGGGTAGTAAGACGCGGTGCTAATAATAATAATAATAATAATTAATTTAGTAAATAATGTTTGCCTCTAATGATGATGCTTTGGCCTTTTTTTTTAGCATCACGTCTTACTAATCGTTCGGGTTATACGTATATGTACTAATTACGATAATGTTTTAAGAGTTTAGAGAGGGTATAATCACAGGAGATGTTCCCACATTTGCGTGGAAAATAATTGTTGTTGATATGGCGTGTATCAAGTCACTACTATGTCACGTCACTTAAGTGGGCGTTGACTCGATTGTTTACATTGGTTTAACCTGAAGCTGCATGTTAAGATGCCTGATCACATGTCACGTTGTTTTGGTGGGCGCTCACCCCTAGTCTCTGTTGGTACTTCGTGCTGTTAACACGCGCCGCGCATCCCAATAACATTCTAACGAATATAATTCACCCTCCCAGTCTCTGCGTGGATGTCGCGAAGGTTCATTAATCCAATTCACCGTGATAACACGGGCAACCCGCGTCGATATTTATTATTTGTGATATCGGACAGAACCCATGTAGGCCTACTAAGTGCAATAGTGGTTAACAAACTTGCAAATATTCTTTTAGTAAAAATCACACTCATAAAAACTACGTTAAAAACTCAAAAAGTAGTTATATTTGATAGTTAACATCAGAGTGGAAATTAAGAAAAGAATACAGTCCAGAAATGCATGCTATTACTCTGTCAGTAGTTTGTAGACAAGGAATGTAAAATTCAGAATATACAAAACAATAACTTTACCAGTGGTTCTCTGTGGGTTTTAAGCGTGGTTTCTTACCTTACATGAAGAAAACAAATTTAGGGTATTCGAAAACAAGATGCTTAGGGAGATATTTGGTCCAAAAAGGGACGAAGATACTGGGGGTGAAGGAAGTTGCATAGCCTGCCAGGTTCACCAAAAAAAAAGGGGGGGGAGGGGTATTGGTACCATGGGCCCGGGCCCAGGACTCAGATTCACAAATTATGGAAAAAATTAGAAGATGAAAGAGAATACAAAATAAATTGTCTATCTATACTAAGGAAAAGGCAGCCCTACAGCTACGGTTTCCCACGAAGGAACTTACTGGCATTTGTCTAAAGTGGCGTCCACAGAAATGTGTGTTTTGCTTCAACCTGAACACACCTAGTAAACTTAAAAACAATTAAATTGCATACTTTTAAAATTAAAATAAGATTTAATTCTATTTATAGCTTTATAAATAGTTTGGTATCATAAATATGTCCTTAAATTTGGGAATTTTGTGACATTATAAGATAAACTCCTATATCGTTCTATTATCATACACTATTCAATGATTCAATAAGTTTATTATCTAGGAAGAAGGCTCTTGCAAGGTAAACAATAGATATGGAGAGATTGTTATTGTTTTAGTATGGTTAAATAAACATTTTTGAAAGGATTTAATTTATTACAATCTTCTAATTTGAACTCATTTCACAGCATTGCGTAAAAACACTAGAGACCTACACCTACTAAAATAGAAACTGAAATCTAATGTCATTATCAAATTGATTTATAATTTTTTCTATAAAAGCAGCTTTGTTTGAGTTGATTTTCTCCTTGTGCACACAATAAAATTAAAAAATTTCAATAATGTCTTCTTGTAAAAGAAGACAAATTCCAAAGAGCCCGAGTGCCCCCCACCCCCTCCTTGCCCATTACTACGGGCACCCATGTTTGTCACCCTTGGGCTGTATCCTTGGTTCGGTCCAGTCTTATGCTTTGTTTCAAGGTGTTTAGAAGTGTCCCGGTTTCAAGTTACAAGTTTTGTACGGAAATTAAATTTAGCCCACAAAGAGTCAGGCAGTATATCAAATTAAATTTTATTCTAAGTATTTCATCATTTCGGTGTTCATTTATGCACTAATTTTCGTACACTACAGCTTTTCTTTTGTAAAAGTGAAAACAAAGTTTATAACAACGTAAAACTTGGAACAGAAGGGAAGGGATTTCTTCCTGGAAATAATGTGTTCCCCCGCCCCCCGGTTGGAGGAAACTTCCCCCCACCCACTTCTAGATTTACTTCACTCTCCTCTGATATTCTAGAATATGAAGCACCTTGACTGGAATAAACTTGCCCCATCTAAATTTATCTTGCTTCCCACTGATATTCTTGAATATGAAGATGAAAGATGACCTCTCATCAAACTCCAAACAGCTTTTTGAGTCACACAATTTTCAAAAATATGCTGGGGGAAGATCACAGAATCTATAAAAGACATGTATTTCTAGGTGAAGACCACTCTAAATAGTTTCAAGAAGCATTCTAATTAAATATATATATATATATATATATATATATCTGTAGGACGACCTCTCAAAATATCTTCTAGAAGAATCTATAGTTATAAAACATTTTCCAAGAGAAGACCATTCAAATAGCTTTTAAAGTTATACAATTGTCAAAGATTTGCCGAGGGACATTCTCAATAGCTTGTAGGAGCACCCAAATTTAAAAAAAAAATCTGGCGGAAAATCACTTCAAATACCTTTAAAAGCAGTATGATATAAAAAAAAAGTAAGCTGAAAACCACTTTAAATAACTTTAACGGCCATCTCAATTTCAAAGGGTTTATCGGGGTGAACCTCTCCAAATGGCTTATAGAAGAGTCTAATTTCCCCCAAAAAATTACAAATGAGGGCCAATCTAAATATTTGGCAGAGAAGGGTAGACCGTAGACCGACCCAGGTCCCTCTTTGGCTTGGGGGTCAAAGCCCCTTAAAATTATTTATATATATATATATATATATATATAACCGTCCGCCTAAACTAATTCAAGGTTCCACCACCACAGAAGTTGAGTAGTAAAAACAAAGAGGGGGGAAGGGGCACACTTTTCCCCCGATACCGGGCCCGGTTTGAGCATCTGGCAGGCCTGTAACCTGCACTCATCACAATAAATTGTTAGGATAATCAAATCTCGTAGATTGCGGTGGGCAGAACATGCAGCGTGAATGGGAGATTCTAGAACCATGTCCAGTGTAATGACTTGCTAACCCAATGTGAAGCGACCATTGGGAAGACCTAGACACAGATGGGGGGATAACATTAGAACCGGACCTGAATGAGATGGGGTGGACTGGATATAACTAGCTCAAGATAAAGAGAGATAGGTGGGGTACTTTTATAAGTGAGACAATTAACTTTCTAGTTTCTAATGCCATAGAGTAAGAGTAAATTTGTAATGCATTAGGCCTACATACACAAACTATTTTTCTGTATACATTTCTATTTTTGTTGGTACCATAAATTATTTCCAAAACAAGGTTGTCAACAATGACTGTGTGAATGTACGTCATATTTTACGTAATAGCTACTTCTTTGACAATTTAATTAGAGTTATAGTTATTCCAGTCTTTATTTCTGTGAGGAGTTTATTAGGTAAGCATCGACAAAGTCTCGTGATAAAAATGTGATATCATTGAATGAGAGGGGAAGGGGATGTATTCTCAGATCATTGGGTTGAAACTAAGGCTGAAGTTTGGTATCGTCTTGGTAATAAACACTAGTAACCAGCCACGATATCAATAGCACGAAAACGCTTTGATCGTAGACATTGATGCCAATTCAATTGCGAAAATTCATCTAATGTTTATATGTTGACGTCCTTTGGAAAAACTAGAACTGGAGGGTAAACTTAGGTTACCTAGAGTGCGTGCATTCGTTCACTAAGATAGTTCTTTTTAAATGTTGGTACATAATTATATATAACTGTAAATTTTCCACCTCCCACGCAGCACCTCGAAATCATCTTAGCCCTCCCTTGGGAGATACATGCGATGCGCGCGCTACCTACCAAAACATGCGGAGGCGAAGTTGAGAGTCTGACCTTGACCGACCCTGGTGCCTGTATCGATCCCAGGGACTCCGAAAGGGCGACGGGGCTCGCACGAGGTAAACACCCTCTCCTCCACCCTACACCTAGTACTGTCAACCCATCATTGACACGAAACACATCTAGCATACTCCCCATTTCATTGGGTAATCTATTATGTAGATTCATTTACTGGGGTTTAAACGCGCACTTTCTAAACACACAGATATCAGCAAAATACTTGGAAACTGATTTATCACAAAGCAAAACGCGCTTGATGCCTGATACGTGCCCAGCCTGCATAGGCGGAATTTCAGCATTTTGATTCGGAAGAGGGGGAGGGGAAGGGGGGGGCACACACTGAACCAGGGACTCATACCGGGAGGTCTGGGGGGTATGTATTCCATACCAGTAAATCCAGGACAGTGTAAATAGCTGTCAACAGAAAAATATATCAAATATCCTTTTGGAGAGGACCGGTTTAGAATAAGTTTCCAAATTCGAATACAATGGAAGCATCATCTCAAAGAACCCTAATGTTAAGCAGAAAATAGTCAATAGGACAGGGAAAGCATCACATTTTTATTTATATGTATCAAAATTTCATAATTGTAAGACATCAAGTAAAATAAAATAGGACAAATTATATAATATTGTAAATTGTCACTAAAATCAATTTGCTTACTTAATTGAAATAACATTAGTTGATCAATTATTTATAACAGATGACCGGAGTGTTTCATGAGAAATTTGTTAGAGTCAAAAGTGAATAATGCTCGTCGACTTATATTTAGGTATTTATTTTTGTCCTCTAAATATTGGGGAGGGGTGTCAACTGTCCCCCCTTGCCCCACCCCCCAAATTCCGCCTTTGCCACTATGCCTAGATACAGGTCTTTGAAAAACTAAACTATCTCAGGACGGTAGTATGTCTAACGCTACAAACAGTATTATTATTTTATAGGAAGAAATAACATTTTAGAAAATCCAAACATGTTTTTTTGAGGTCAACAATGATACCATTTTACTATATTACTACTTATTTTATGACATTAGGAACTCGGAAGATCATTGCCGCGCTTACAAAAGTACGCAACCTCATTATTCCTATCTTGAACTAGTTATACCCAAACCCCCTCATTACACCTATTTATTTCAGGTCCATTCTAATGTTACCCCCCCATCCGGGTCTAGGTCTTTCCAATGGTCTCTTCCCACTGGGTTTGCCATTCAGTACCTTGTACACCGTCCGTACTGCATATCCTGCCCACTGTAATCAGCGAGATTTAATTATCCTAGCCATATATTATGATGACTGATGAGTACAGGGTATACGTTGATCATCATTATGTAATCTCTTCCATTCCCCACCATTCTCGTCCCTTTTTGGACCAAATATCTACTATAGTTACTAAACTATTAGAGTAATTTTCTAGGTATTGATAAAATATCTCAAGGGTGATAGCTGTAAATTATATAACTTGACCTATCATTACGTGAAACTAGATCTATTAGCTTTGATAGCTGTTATAAACGCTCCTTACAATTAAATTATACAATCCTCAAGCCTCTAAATATTTATTAATTCTATATCAACACGACCACGTTTACAAATAGTAAATATATTCTTCCACAACGTTTAGAATCGAACCAAGGTGTCTTGAGACGTGTGGATGACTATCATAATCAAATAGCCATGGAGAAGACCATTAAATGAAGTGTTTTTTTTAAACAATATTGTTTTTAAATCGAATTTGTTCATAAATAGGTTTAAAATTTTCAAATTTGAATAGTAGGATGATAAAGGCCATCATCCAGTGATCCCTCCTATTCCGCTTGGACCATACCGTCAGCCATTGAGAAACCTTCGTTTACCCGCTGTGCAAGTTATTTATTCGCAGAGTTTATTTTAAACTGTAATAGAACAAAAGCCAAGTCATGACTTCATAATCCACACTCTAGTAAAAATATAATTGTGGTCCCCTGGTTTACTGCTTCTAACTCGCAATAGAGTGATTCGACGGTGACGAGAATATCGGGGTATGAATACCGGCCGGATTTACTAAATTACACCTCACATAAATTAAGTGGGCACATTTGATTTAAATTCTATCTTCCTCCTTCTCCATTTTGGCATAAAAATGTGGATTATCCGGACGGGTTGTAAGACGTGGAACATATACAGAAACAGGGATAACTATTTAAAAAAAAGTTAGAATAAGCAAGGTCAAACGCACGTAGGATCTACACTGGTGTTTCTATATCTGTTAAAAGGTCAGAATGCCCTCTTTATACATTCCCTATATTTCGCGGCAACCTTAAGGTGCAATTTCTGAGGCACCACTAGGCGACGTAAAGCATGCCATATGAAAGTTATGCTGCGCTCCTTGAGCCAGGTTGAGTCCATCAACACTGGGGTTCGCTAGTGTCAATGCTCAGTGATAAAAGCACTTCCAAATTTGCAGTTGTCAAAAGACTCACATTTAACATGTTCGACATAAAGAAGCCATTGAAATCGTAAGTTCTTTGTGAGGTAGGATTATGTGAAGAGGGGGTTGGGTCAATACCTGAACCTAGCTTTGTGGAGTGGAAGCCGGCAGATTGACTCGAGAAGGATATTTGTCCACTTCTTTAGATAGCAAAACCATGTTTAAAATTAGATCTTTATTTAATGCCCCTTGATGGCACCTAGCGATACACGTGTTGAAAGAGTCAAGCACTCCCAAGGAGTCTTATCTGTGACCAAGGGTCATGCATTGAAGTTGCGTGGAGTGTATTATAGATTGAGGGCCATTAATAAGAAGTGACAGGTTGGTGGAAGGTGGTATGGGCGTAGCACACACCTCGCGCTCTGCTGCTGCCCCTTCTCTTAAATTCTCCTGCACACCAGGGGTCGCCACTGAGAAATAACACCAGCTAAATCCCCTGGGTCAACCAACCTCTTAACAGAGCAGAAGCAGTAAAAGACCCACCCCTGTGATTATGGTGGTCGACCACAGGCCTTGGGGACCTTAGTTCGATTCTTGATACTGATGAATAATATAACTAATATTTGTATACAGGTTCGTACTTACTACTATCCAATTAGTTTTTTTAATGCTTAATATGGGTGTGTAGTATTAAACATACTCTCCTAAACTTAGTTTGTTTATATATCTTGCTATTCAATTAGTAGGCTAAATATTTAAGTGCCAGGGCTGAATGTGTAGTATATAGTGTTATGTCTTAGCTAAAGTTAGTGTGTATATATAATTTCAAACAAAATGCTTTATAGATAATGATTTACCAAGAAAACATAAGTAAAAAAACCTTTGGTGACTGCGAGGTCTGACGTGCTACTCTCGCATTAGACGACTGCCAATGGCAGGGAAATCGAGGTTTGAATTTCGGTCAGGTGTACTGAAGGTGGTTTTTCCAAAAGAGTTTACCACTCTTCCTCTATGTAAATGAAGATACAATTCCTCTATATATAACCTTCCTAATCTATAAAACCACTAGTGTAATTAGTACATTGGCATATAACTCAAATCGGTAGTAAGATGCAGTGCTAAAAAAATGTAATAATTTGTTTATTATTGTTGTTATAAAATATGAATATTAGCAGGGTATAATTGTCAAAAATTCTAAAAAATAGTGGCTAGATTAGTTAAATAAAAATTAAAATAAATTTTGTACATTCAATGGAATGGAATGAAATGTCGTACATATTTTAACTTATGAAAATAATAAAATAGTTAGTGTCATTCCTACCCAATCCAAGCTAAGCTCAACTAGTATTTATTTTTCTCTTTTACTTTTAAGCTAAGTTTTTTTACATATAATTTTTCAAATATAAATTTAAAAATGATGTGTGGACATGTGATCAAAAACAGTACCTTGTGATTAGCTCATTACTGTTAAATGATTTGAGTTATCAAAGTTCAATGCATATTCATATGCCATTTTTCAATAAAGGCACCATAGTTAAAATTAATGTGTAAAGGACACATAATTTGCAGGCCCACCAAAGGGGGGCGGGGGCGGAAGAAGCGGGGGGAGGGCTAAAATCCCCAGTGCCCAGCTCGGCTTCGAGAATTTTTCTTCTAATTTTTAATGAAAATATAAACGTTTAAGCAAAACAGAAGAAAAGTGCAATATAATACGAAATTTAAATTTAGTCCACTAATTGCCACTATTTAAACTTGAGTGGACACGCCATAAACACGCCATTAAGGCTATTGAAATGTTGGTGACCTAATGGAAGAAACCAAGTATCTTAAAGTAATACACAAGACAAACATTTCTAAAATTGCTCAACAAAATAACGGAACTCAATATTACAAATGCTTTGCTTTGCGCACATTCTGCACACTCCCAGTTTCTGTTGCTCAAGCAGAATGATCTTCTAGTGTGCTTATCAGGATAAAGAACTGCTTGAGATCAACAATGGGTCAACAAAGACTAAATGATCTCGTAACACTATCCATTGAATTTTGACTCAGACATTCAAATATTCGCTGATAGAATTTTAAATGACTTAATTATATTCTAATTTGTTAATTCTTAGCTAAATTGTCAAATTTAAAAAAGATAGCCTGAGAAATAAAACATTCAAACAAAGGAATCAAAAAGTAAGCCTTTTAGTTAAAACTTAACACTAACACTTTACAATCTAAAATATGTTATAAATGTGTGTATGTTCGTTGTATTTCTGAAAAATTATCGTGCATAGTTTGATGGTTATTAAGTTGTCTTGGGAGAATTTTCTGAAATAATTTTCTTAAAATCTCTGTTAAAAATTTTGTAGGCTACTAGTTTTGTTATTTACACACCAATATAGGCCCCTAATCTCAGAAAAGTGTACATATGTGAGGTTCCTTTTTTGAGGATTGTGAGGGGTCTGAAAAGTTGTGCATTAGAGTAATGGAAAGGGGACCC
This sequence comes from Timema monikensis, assembly GCA_902151445.1. Taxonomy (NCBI): domain Eukaryota; kingdom Metazoa; phylum Arthropoda; class Insecta; order Phasmatodea; family Timematidae; genus Timema; species Timema monikensis. The sequence continues at coordinate 31,938 of CABFVZ010001111.1, forward strand.
GACAAAATTATTTGCCCTCAGGCCCTTAGTGGGTTTTGACGGCAATTACAATTTATACCAAATGTTAATTTAAATATTTTGTTTTCAAAAGTTTGCATTAGAAAAATAATTAATGGCCATTTTTTTAATGAATTTTAAGACATAAAGTGATATAAAGCTTAACTCTTGGGTGTTGAGTCTATTCTAGAATTGTTAGGTTGTAAATCTTGAGGTAACTATATCAATTAGTTTACAAAAGAGCCTACTGTAGGATACATGAAAAAAATATACATATAATTTTTGCATATAATCCTTTTAGTTCTTGAACTAAATACCCTTATAAATAGGCCTGGGGGTACAGGAGGGATTAAGGTGAAATTGGTCGAAGCATTTAGCCAAAATGTCTTCTTTTTGCTTCAGAAAAATACTTTGAATTATATATGATTAAGTTAATGGTAGCTTTATAGTATACTGTAAAAATAGAATGAATTAAAAATTGTGTTCTTATATCTATTTTAATAGTGAACAGCTTTCAACTTTTTTTTATCAAGACCACAAGGGAGACAAAGAAAGAGATTGGAGGAGCAGATAATAGAAAATGTGGTAGTGAGAGGATAAGAAAGGAAGACCGAAGAATGGTGGAGGAATAGAGATTTTTTTTTACTTAAATGACCCGGCCACAGTCTGGAAACGGTTTTTGATGAAGATGATTTATCAAGAGATTATTTCAAATTATTAACAAAGACCTAAAAATAGCAGCCCCTCTCCCCCCCCCCCCTCCATCTCTCCTGTACTTCGTGATTAACGGAGTCTTGTTTGAATTATCATAAATACCATAGCTGAACTGTTTGATAGCATATTTAAGGCATAGCAATACTAAATTAGCTTGCAATAAAAAAGGATTAATGAGGCACCTCGATATGTATTTTATTTTTAACGCTGTGTCCTACTACCCATATGGGTTGTATGCTTATGTGCCATGCTAATTAAACTAATGTGTTAAAGAATAAGGTGGTTGAATTTAGAGGATGTGTACTAGCATTTGTGTCAAAGGACAAAGGGTTTATTATAATCTTGCACAATTTGCTGCTGATAGGGAGGCTAAGGTTTAAATCCTGCGATCAGGTATTTTGAAGTGTTCCCCCCTCTATAAAATATCTTAACACTATATATAAATGAAAAATCTTAAAGGCTAAGTACAAACATTTTATTTATTATACATATTTTTAAATGATTAGGCCTATGCATCTTCAGGGGACTGGTGTTAAGTAAATTGATTGATCATGATAAAGAGCTGTCTTGACATGAAAAGTACCTGGAAAAATGAAAATAGGGCATAATTAATTAATCAACTCCTTCGAGACTCAAGGTTCTCTGTGACCTTCCATATACCAATAAGCAAGCATTTTTATTTGTAAGAAGAAAATGAAATAAAATTTGGAGATACACATATATTATCTGTTCATTTCTGCAGGTATGTAAAATATGGGTGGGCACCTAATAAAATAAACTGTGAGAACCCGTTTTTGTCAGATTTTCCGTTTGTACGTTTTGGCCACATCGTTCAAAAGTTGGTTATCCTGCATCATTCACGTAAACATAGAGTGTGGCGAAAATAAAGACTTGGTGTTTTAAAGATATAAAGTTTAAGGTTGAATGGCATTCAAATCTAATTGTTTGATACAACTTTACGAATAATGGACATCAAACGAAAACTACAGAATGTCATATTACAAGCTGTCATTAGATATTGAGTTCAATATGAACCGGCATGGTATAGGTTATGTCATGCCATCAATATAATCTATGATTAAACGGAAATACACAGATTAAACTAGTTATATTTAGTTAAAATAATTTATGATGTTAATTATTTTACTCACCTCTGTCGAACTTTTTGCCTTCTGGGTCAATGTCTTTCACATTAAAAATATCTTCAAACAAAACACCTGCCATTTCTAACCGGAACTAAACTTCAAATTCGTTACAATAATAATTGTATATTATTATTATGACATTAGGCCTATTTTAAAATACAACAATATTACTTTTGAATAATAAAACTAGTAATAATTCATTTACATTTTTAAAAACATTATTAAATTTATATATGAATAATTTGAAACACCATGAATTAAAGATAAACTTGTGAAATACTACCTTTGTTTAAAAATACTGACATGAGTACTGACTAGTATCAAATCCAAAATGGCAACCTTACCACCTAGAAAAAATCCCACGCCTACAAAGTTATCGAAACAACATTTGTCACCACTACAAATATTATTGCAGATGGGATTTCCAAAGCATAGAGCGTAAGCGTTACTCTAATTATTTTAGTTTCAAATGAGAACATTCCACAACCCTCACCATAGTTTGACATAAGTGTCACTTTCTTCCTATAGGGGCTTCTGTAAGGTTATTTAAAAATATCCCCATTTGACAATAAACTAGGCTATGATCAAAAATATATTATTTTCATAATTTTGTCCAAATTTCTAACTTTACTGTCTAAATCCCCCAAAATACGTCTTATTTTGCAATTATAAAAGCTAGTTGAAAATGCTAACCTTTCACCAAGTGTAATAAGCGGGTCTAGTACGTTTAGCCTGTATTCCAGTAACATGTTTTCTTTGTAATTAAATATTCTAAGAATGTATTACTTTTCACAATAAAAAAAAACACAATTGAGGCATATTCATATTAGGATTAGGTAATTGTATGTTCTTATACAATTAATAATCTAAGACCCACTTCATTGGACAAATGGTTTAAGGTGTCACTTTCGTGTTAAACTTACCTGCAGGAGACAGGGAGATTGAGATTTGAATCCCGGTCAGTTCTACTGAGAGGAGCTTTTTCCTAAATGGGTGTATAGCCTGAACAGGCAGTGGAACACGGTGATAAAAAAATAAAGTTTAGCCCTTTGCACCCATGGGACAGTATGATTAACAAAATATTGTTTAGCATTGCTTGAATATCTTATTATACACTCACAAGGGTAAACCTAAAATGTGACACTAAGACACATTTTGACAAATTCTTTAAAAATTGTAAGTATGGTAGGCCCTATGTTTATAATTATAAACTATAAACTAACCTATCCTAAAAAAGTTCCTTACCTTCCATTTATGAACACATAAACAAGAAAAATATTTTTGGGGATTTTCATATATTCTTTGTTAGGTAATCAAAAACATTAACAGAAAAAGGAATGGAATAGAACCCATATGGAGTGAATGAGTAGCTCCTACAGTATTTTAGTGTGCAATCTTAGTCCAAATACATTAACGATCTAAATATGGGAATGAATCAAATGGTTTGTGATTTGATTAAAAATAATCTGGAGTGTTGTAATACAAATAAAACATGTTTCTGAAATCCAGTTCTCGAGTGTGATAGCCCTCTCTCTTTCACCAACATTTAAACTAAATTCATTTTCATTTAGATTTAAATAAATAGCTTGAACATTAGGAATAATTTTTACTCAAAATATTAAATACTTAGGGTTATTAGAAGCATTGTGTTTAAATAAGTTATATATTTTAAGTTAATTGAATTGATTTGTGAATAAAATCCACTCCTTAAAATGAAATAAGATCTCAAAGTTTAAGAAGCTATTTTTATAATATAGTTAGTAGGTTTAACACATGCTGCTATTTCAAACTCTTTGTGGCCTAATCTAAATACATGAATTAAAATATACAAAATTAAGAAGGGGCATTTAAAGAAATACACCAACATTTACCTAGAAATTGGGTCAGAAACCATTGAATGTAAAAACACACCAGCATTGTATTTGGCCTGCTGGGCTGTGATAAAACATGCTAGTTCATTTTTTATAGCCCACTTATCTATGTCATGCCTGCCAAAACATTAACGGCTCCCAACTTGCTTTCCAGGGAAAAGGCTCTTGCAGCAACAGGGAACAGAGGAGTTCAGCTAGCATCCGATTGGTTGTTGGCTCATGTTAACGACCCTACATTAGATGACATCTCTCCTCGAGAGTATATCCTTTATGCATGCCCCACGGGGCCTCTCTTGGAACAGCTGCAATCTTTTTGGGAGCAGTCGCAAACTCAGTGTGGATGGAATGGTGCACATAATTTCATGCCACACATAACGCTGGTATCTTTTTTCAAGGTATTGACTTATTTTTAACGTAACAAATATTTTAATAGCAGCAGCAAAGTCAACTTCTAAAATTACTTTTGTTTGAACATATTTATAAAAAATTATCTGTACATTAATAAACTTTAAAAACCCAAATGAAAAATTTCATGACAGCTTAAAAGCAACTATCTCTCCATTTATGCATTTTCAAACCTACAGTTTTTAATGTGTTGATCAGTTCTCACTTTTTGACAGCTAGAAGTTAAATATATACTAGTAAACTTTTATAAATGTTTATTACTTTACAATAATTATATATATTATTTATTTAGCAATCGATACCTTAGCTCAGGCAGTAGCGTCACTAATGAGCTAAGGGTCCTGGGTTTGATTCCTGACATAGCCAAAAAATGTATCATTGATGAAATGTGGGTTTACCCTTTCACAGTGATGAAATAACGGCCGGGCACTGGATGTTGTGCCTTTCCTAGTCTTTAGATTACAAGGCATATGAAGCCACGACAGGCCCAGCCAATTGGTAGCGGAAAATATATGACTTCAATAAAAAACTGACCCAGGCCACAGGCTGGAAACAACAATGGATGTAAAAAAATGTGTATCTTAGCACTGCGTCTTACTACTTGTCTGAGTTATACACATACATACTGATTACACTAATGTTATAGGAATGAGGAATGTTGAATTTAGATTAAGTGTACCAGCATTTGTGTGAAGGGAGAGTAAAAAACCATTTAGAGAAAACCACCCTCAGTTCACCCGACCAAGATTTGAATCCCAATCTACCCGTCATCAGCAGTCTAGTATATTGCAAGAGTGACACCTTTGACCATGTGGCCACCGAAAATGGGGATTTAATCTATTCTCCAAAAGGTTGGTCAATGAGCAAATAAAACAAACTATCGTATTGTATTTAACAGTGGCTCATAGTATGAGGTGTCAATCTCACAATAGATTGGCAAAGGGGAAGTCGATGTTTAAATCTTGGCTGGTTGTGTGGAGGAAGTTTTTCCCACTTGTGATACAGGGAGGTTTTCCACTTGGGATTTATAACTGGTTTTCCTATAACCTCTCATGCTAATTTACAAATGTACTTTCCCTGAACAATGGTTTCCACTCGTGATTTATCACTGTGGTTTTCCCATACTCTCTCAGTCTTTATGCTAATTTACAAGTGTACTTTCCTTAAACAACTTCCCTCATCCTGGTTCCTTAGAATAGATAATTCTGTTAATAATTTTTATGTCAAATGTACGTATTTGAAAAAACAAGATCTTTAATACAGTAGGACTATTAAAACATTTGAATCATCCTTGTGTTGTCTAGCTTAGCTCAAGAGAAATATTATATTTTTGATCTCAATGAACATTTTTTCTATCACCGGCTCTTATTACCTGTTCTCAGGTTATACCTACTCATATATGTAGTAATTTTGCTATTAGATTAGAGACTAGAAAGATTAAATTAAGAATGATGCGGCCACTAAATCAGGTCTCAATTCTTTTGATGGCCGACTCCTGATGGGTCAAGTAAGTCTGACCATACATTGGGGAAAAACTAAGTTAATCAAGACTATCAACACTACATTTATACAATATAAAGGCCATTGTATACATTTGATTTTTAGGCAAGTAACACATATCCACTATTCACACAAGAACCTCCTGGTTCTAGTCACCACCAGCCACTAGTACAGTGCGTGCTATACCCTTCAATTTATGTTTATGATGGTATTAGAATATGACTGCCCAAAGACCTGGTGCAAGTAGGTCATTTATTACTTTATTACAAAGGATTAATTTTTGTATTATTATTCGACTCCACAGTAAGCACCAACCAAGGTTATCAAAAGCTTAATTTATTGGATAGCTTTAGAAAATGTATTTAAGAGGGAGTGTGACCACATATGCTTGGTGTAGGAATGGTAAAACTACACCGATAAACTACATGTAGAAAATCATCCTCTAATACCCCAAAACGAGATTAAAACCTTAACCTCCCAGTCACCGGCAATCCAGTATGTTGTGAATCTAATATCTTAAAATATAAATTGGCATTAAAGTCTACTAGGCTAGCTTCTAAGTGACGTGTCAAACTAACTCACAATTGGATCAAAATTAAAGTGTTGGTGTTAAATTTGCAAGCCTCTGACGAGTGTTTCTTCAGTTGGGTCAAAATATAACTTTTAGTGTTATATTCACAGGCCCATGACAGGTGTTTACTATAGTTAGGTCAAAATCTAAGTTGTAGTGTTATATTCACAGGCCCCTGACGAGTGTTTCCTATAGGTAGGTCAAAATATAAATGGTGATGCTATATTTACAGGCCCCCGATGAATGCTCCCAACAGTTGGCACGAACACTAAAACATGTGGTGGAACTACAGAGAGTCAACTTAGAGGAACCTCTCAAACTGGAAACGTATGTGTCTCAGAACTTCATGGGTGTATTTGTCGCTGAGGAGCATGCAGACTTACTCAAGAGGATTGCCATGCAGTATGTCAAGGAGTTCTCCAACGCAAGTAAGACACATATTTTTATTAATTTTCTATGGCTTTTTTTTAGTTTCTAAGAAATATCTAAAATAACCATTTTTAATTTGTCTTACAATATATTTTAATTATGTTGTAGTGCTAGTTTGCTGGCTTTAAGGTGTTAAGTATGTTTAAACCAGGCCTAAGGGAAGAAAGTTTAATTTTAAGGAAATGCATCAGCATTCTCCCAGAATAAGGATAGTTCCAAGTGTGCCAATGCTGAGCTAACAAAAATACATTGAATTCCAACTTTGTAAGATGTTCATATTATGCATTTCACAATTGACCGATACTAAACATGTTGACAGTTGAGATGGTTGGTTTTTCCAGTAATAAATGATAATTATGAACACCTGGACGCATTATCAGCCTGTTTTCCCTGGTGCACTACGGCCACCGAGCGCTATGTGCGGGGATTCAGATGTAAGGTCACACATTTCTGTCAAGCATGAGCAGGGTTACCAGATATCTGAACTTAGACATGAATACACATAAAATAGTGGGTTTTAAATTTGCTCTCTGTTATTACTAGTACACTATTTCTGGGCTTAAACCTTAACAACAAAATTATTTCCAAAGAGCCAAAATGTTGGAAATAATTTGTGTGGCTAAAACCCATAAATAATTCTAACTCGAAAACCAAAACTGCCGCGAAAACCTTCAAAACAAATTGCAGAATATTATATTTAGTCATAAACAAAATGTGTTTATTTTTCTTTATAAATGAAATTGACAGGAGGACAGCCCTGGTGTTTGTGGATGATGATATGGATATGAGGTGAGTCAGAGGGGGAAGTACAAAGGAAATTAGATTGTTAGAGGAAAGAATTCTACAATTTTGTATTAAAAATAAGTTAATCAAATACAGTGTGCCAGGCAGTGAGCAGAATAAATGAAGTAGTCAAACTGAAATGGGAGGCCATGACAGTGAAAATGTAAAAAAAAAAACTTCAAGTATCTTGGCGGTGTAATCTCAAAGGACAATACAAAATTACTCAAGAGATTGGCTGCAGTATCAAAACGGCTGCAAATTTCTACAGTTGTTCTTGGCATCTTGTATGGGATGAAAGCTCCCCTAAAAAAAAATAATCAAAATTAACACTAAATAAAACATACCTCCTGCCCATCATAGCTTACATACTGCAAGCAGCAACCTTGACTAGGAGAGACAACAGCTGAATACAAGCAGTTGAAATGAAGTTAATTGTTCAAAAAACTAGATGTGAAAAAATCACAAATGAAATACAACCTTATCAAATAATCTTATTAAAAAAAAGTGGGATGTTTGGCAGACTTCAAGGCCGACATTGACCCTCCCAAACTTTACAATTTGTTTGAAAACTTGGGGAAAGGGGGAATGAACAGCCTTATTGATTAGATACAAATTGGATAACCCTTGTACGAAAAATCAGGAGTCTACTATGGGAGATAGTTTATTTGAAAAAAAAAAAGTAAATAAAATTTCTAGAGTTTTCTAATATATTAAAAAATCGGTTGAAATATAAAAAGATACCCAATTAAAAAGGTGGACATGTCAAATCTTTGTTGTACATCTGGTAAACCTAAGCATGAGAACATGCCTGACTTGATGTTTTATTTTAAATAGGCTTATAATGTTCTGGCTTTCAACTAAGTTTAATAATGCATGCTTTATATTGGGGGTTGGCAAATTTTTTTATATCGCAAGCCTTATGGGTGTAAAATTAAATTGGGTGAGCTGGTTTGAAAAATATATCATGCAAAAAATTTCAACTTTAACCTTCTCATAGTTAATTATTTATTAGTCTATTTTTATGAACACAATTGTTTGCTTACTAAATCTTTTGCGGGCCAGATAAAATCGGGTTATCGACCACTGTTTTATATAACACTATATAAAATTTGACTAACATCTTCTCTTCAAATACTAGGTGAGGCTCAGCCTACATTAAGAACACAGTAGGAAATATCTTTTAAGAAATACAAACTTATTTGTGGTTAATATTACTAAAATTTTGATATCTTATTAGAATTATCTTATAAGTATTAGTATTGCCTATCTTAAGGAATATCTGCAGATTACATGACTTGACATATGAATATATTAAAGTGGTTTTAATAACTTTTGTAAATGTTAAATAGTGTCCTTCCTTCAGTGTTCCTACAGTACAGTCTCTCACAAGCTCCTCACATTTTTCTTAAAGCATCCATTTAACAGCCAAATAAATGATAAATTGGAGACAAGCCTGCACTCAGACTAGAAAATGTATCAAAGTGTTTTTATTTCTTCATTTTTCATTTGAAAATAATCAAATTGGGATAATTATTTTCACTTTAATATTGTTGTATTTTTTTTAAATTACATTAAAAAGATTATAATTCATAAGTATGAACCTTAATCCCACTGTTTTTGAACGTAGGATACAATGCAACTTCTGGTTCAAGCTGTACCACCTATACTCCATTCACAGTAGGAATTACTCTCTGAAAGGACCTTTTTTCTACCAATATCCTACTTTATAATAGATTTCTGGTAGGGAAAAGGCCTTTCAGAAAACAATTCCTATGCTGAAAAGACCTTACCTAATTTAGGTTTTATTTGAGGAGTGGGATGTAGGTCTACGATTAATTTTTTTTTTTAATTACTTGATAAAACCTCAACTAACTGCTTTTATTAATTCAAAACAAACTTTATTGTTTTGTAAAATGAACTCCTCCCTATTGAGGATGATTTGTAATAATTTTGATATTTTTGTTTGTTGTTTGGCTTAAGTTTTTGGTCAGCTTTTGAATACACAGCATGTTGCGAGTGATTGTTATCATTTAATAATGAGTTAACATTATATTACTATGATTAGTAACAGTTGTTTTAGAACAAAGTTATTTTTACTCTCAATTTTTTTTCGCTTTTTTTTACTTTTAACGTGTTAAAATATGTTTGTTGTGTATTTTTTTATGTAGTTTATACATCTATGGTTTTTTTTAACATGTGTATCACTCAATTTGTACTAATACCCCATTTGAGCACTCCTAGATGGAGTGTCTTAAATGGTTATTCTCTCATATTGAGATTTTATCCTTTTTATATTTGTACACAAATTTTAGTTTGGTGTATGGTTTTAATATTGTGTTGTCACCTGCCTATTCCGACGAGTGAATTATTTATTATGTATTTTCCCTATAGGGATTTTACTATGCTGTTTAAATCGTAAAAGGCCCTAATAACCTCTTTGTGTCGACGGGCCTTGAAACTCTAATTATAATATATTTTCATTTGTGATCAAAATGCTTTTTTATGAAAAAAAATCATGTTAACACATTAATATAATTCAATTAAGTGAAAAATGACAACCTAGATATGGGAATCGAACCCAGGACCTTTGACTTTGTATGCCAATGTTCTACCACTGAGCTATTCTGGTTTATATCATATTCAAGGCAATCCTTCACTAATTGTCAGTGTATCAAGTCTATATGTGATAACTGGGATATGTGATAAAACAAGATGACTTAGTTGTGGCGTGCATAGTCAAAGGTCCCAAGTTCGATTCATGTGTCCAGGTTGTCATTTTTCACTTAATTTAATTTGATTTGACTATCAGGAGTGATCCTGTGGATAACCATCACATATCGGTTGGTGATACACATGAATTAATATATTAATACAACTAACATATTATGTAGAGTTTTGAGAAAAAAAAATTATTTAAAATATTTTAGTACAAATGGGCTGAATCCATTTTTTAATGATCTGAGTCTTCATTTTACCTGCGAATATCAAATCCAAATTTTATAAAACATGTTTAACATAAGAGCTCAACTTTCCCTTACACGTATAATTTTTTTAATTCACTTTTAATTTTGTTCACATTAATTTTATAGTTGTTGAAGAAAATATTAAATCGTAACCAACTTGATAATATGTTTTGTTATAATTATAATTCACGTTAAGTTAAATGGTAAATTAATGGTCTGGGATCTGGTTTTTAGGTTTGTCCGATAATTATATTGGACTGGGATATCAAATTAAATTAATGATAGTACTATTCTTTCAAATTCTCAAATCTTGAATATCCTAGATGATTCAAGAGATTCAAAGGGTCCATCCATAATTCTTAGGTGAATATTTTTTTTCATTTGAGTAATAATATTAGTACATTATAATTATTAAATTCCCACCCCTGTCTTAGCTCTCGGGGCTATTTTGTGTTGTTTTGTGTGTGTGTATCTAGCTATAAACCTGGAGCCCCATGTCAAGTCCCTCCACCTGACTCTAGCATACCAGTTTCCTCCCGCCCACTTCCCCACCCTGAAGCTTCTCGTGGAACAGCTTCAGCTGGACTCTCTCGCTTCGTGGGAGGTGCGTCTATACTCGAGGGATGCTCGAGTTTCCAGTAAACAGGTCAGTCAGGACACCTTGTTGACACGGATTAGGACCACAGTAAAACTTGTCATGTTTAAATGTTGATATTATTGTACTCAAAATCACAGGTCAATCATTTCAAAGCATTTTTTAAATCACTGCGTCTTTCTACCTGTTCAGGTTATACGTTTTATATATATATATATATATATATGATAATTACTATATTAGGCCTATACTATACTAACCCGACACCTTAGCTCAGTTGATGGTCCAGGGTTCAATTCCCAGCATGGCCGAAAATGTATCATTGATGAAATTTGGGTTTACCCTTTCATGGTGATAAATTAACTTCCGGGGATTGGATGTTGTGCCTTTCCTAATCTTACATTAGATAATAAGGCATAGGAAGCTAGGACAGACCTAGCGGCTGGAAACAGTAATGGATGTAAAATAAAGGCCTATACTATACTATAGTTATGTGGAAAGAGAGTGGGAAACCATCTGGGAAAAAACAGCCTCATTAGACCTGATCAAGATTCGATCTTCGATCTCCCTGTCATCAGCAGACCAGTCTAGTGATAGAGTGATGCCTTAAGCCATTAATCCACTTTATTATTTTAATAAACCATTTATGATTTTACTTTATTATATTATAAAGAAAATATTTTAATTGTAAAGATTTTTGATCTCAAGCTCATTATGGAGCTTGATTCCCCCCCTCCCCCTCTTTAAACCTTTAAAAGTAGGTTTTAAAATTCTGTCTGTTTACTACATCTGTCTGAACAGTCAAAATTGTTTCATGGATTTCCTTCACTCTGTATATTTTGATGTTATATGTTCATACTTTAAGGAAAAATCATGAGTTTAGTTTAAGCCCTTGAATTAAATATAGTTTACAGATTTTTGAAAATTATTATTTTTTATTTGAAAATGGCTCTTAACAATTTCATTCAAAATTTGTAATTGTTTTAAATGATAAATAAAACTGTACTTGATTTTTGGAGGAAAATTCTTTTAGGGTGGTTTACACAAATGTAATTTTTGAAAATTTTGTTCTAATCTTTATTAAACTAGATGAGAGAGGATGTTCAATTATGTGTTACTATTTATCTATCCATATATTTCAAGACACTTAATACATCTGGGTTATTGCCTTTAGGACCTTCATAACATAGCAAGTTTCCAAACAACTGATAGGTTAATTAACTAGTAAATGCCTGCTTCTGTGGCCTCATGATCTAACGTGCTACTCTCGCAGTAGACTAGATTGTTTATGACAGGGAGATCAAGGTTCAAATCTCGGTCGGGAGTACTGAGGGCGGTTTTTACAAAATGGTTTTCCACTCTGCCTCCCCATGCAAATGCGGGTACACTTAATCTAAATGTAACCTTCCTAATCCCTAAAATCATTAGCATATAACCCCAATGGGTGGTAAAATGTGGTGCTAAAAAACTAATAAATCTCCACTTGGAGCTCCATACTAGGATTTTAACATTAAAAGGATTGGAAATATTTGTATATAAACTAGAACCCGAGTATAATAATTCTTGAATTGCAGCAGCGGACACGTGGACAAAGGCATTAGACTTTTTTTTAGGGAAAGCAGGTAACCATTAAGGAAAAGCCACCTCACTACATCCAACTGTGATTCAAACCTCAGCTTCCCTGTTACTGATATATATCAGAAAGGAATGATGTCTTAGTCCGGAGGCTCCCAAGATTTATTATTCAATGATTCTTGAAAGTAATTTGATAACATCCTCACTAATGGGCATGCAGTTAAATGCTAATCTCGTTTTCTAGTCTGGTTAGCTGGTGACAGGGAGGTTGGAGTTTGGATATTGGCCGTGTGTACTAAATATGTTTAATACTAAAATGGTTTCCCACTCTCCCTCCATGCAAATATGGGTACATTTTCCTCCAAAGTCTAACTTCCTTATTTCTAACCCCTAATTAGTGTAATTAAAAGTGTCCAAGGGTTTGGTCATTAAGTTGTTAATATCTCGCCTGTTCAAGGAATGTAAAGTTCAGAATATACAAAACAATAATATTACTGGTTGTTCTCTATGGTTGCTAAACATTGTCTTCTACTTTACACGATGAAAATAAATTTAGAATGTTAAAAAATAAGGTGCTTATGAAGATATTTGATACAAAAAGGGATGAGGATATTTGAGGGGGAAGGAGGTTACACAATGATGAGTTACATACATCGTATTAGTCACAAGACACGCTAGGATAATCAAGGCTCTCAGATTATAGTGGGCGGGACATGCAGCATGAATGGGTGAATTTAGATCCTTGTTCAGGGTATTGACTGTCAAACCCAATGGGAAGAGACCATTGTGAAGACCCAAACTCAGATGGGAGGATAAGATTAGAATGAACCTGAAAAAGATGGGGTGGAATGAAGTGAACTGGATAGAGCTAGCTCAAGATAGGGATCGGGTGTAATGAGTTGAACTAGATGGAATTAGCTCAAGATAGGGATAGGTGGCGTATTATTGTAAGTGCGATAATTAACTTTCTAGTTCCTAATGCTATGGAGTAAGTAAGCGCAGATGGGTGGTAAGGTGTGAATAACAAATAATAATAGAAAGATGAATGTGATTGCCTGACGGGGACACTCTGCACTTAATGAGTGCATTTCCCCTAAGAATGTATTACTTTTACATCCTATTTAATCCTATGGGCGAATGGTTGTTTCCACAGGTCCACAAAGTCCTGTATGCTCACAACCCCAGGGAGTCGGACGAGTTGGAGCTGAGGATAGGAGACTATATTTACATCACTGCAGATGCCCTCAACTCCACCCCGGATGGTTGGGTGGAAGGAACTTCTTGGCTCACAGGTCTGTCTGGGCCATTGAACCTGATGACTTAAAAATATTTTTATTTTGTGTATTGCAAATTTTTATTTCATCTTGGAATTGGTTTTTTTTTTCTTTCACTTTCTAACCATGTTTATTGTTATTGCCCAAATTCAATTTTGAAATGCTATATGCTCCTATATAATATATCCTGTAATTCTTTACTAATTTGTCTCTTTTCAACTTTTTTTTTTTTACTTCCTCCATTAGAAAACCAAAACACAGTTTTGGTGAAGAAACACTGAATATTGTATTAATAGATGCTAAAATTATAAAGTTTTTTCATAGATGGAATACTATGAAATTAATTAAAGTTTAAAGTCCAATGATAGCACATAGGGTATCATTCTTTGGTCAAGATCAATAATTTTGTTAAATAATAAAATATTTCACATTAAATTACTAATTTTCTAAAAGAATTAATTTATGAGTAGGGATAGTAAGCACACTTATCCTATTGATACTGGAATATAAACTGTTTAGAGATAAGAACTAAAAAACACACACACACAAGTCAATAATGACAGTCAACCTTGCAAGAGCATCAATCTACCCTCTCAACCTGAAGAAGCTGTCTGTGGCAGTGAAAGGTTGTCTTTGAAATAAGTGTACTGGCTATCTCCTAACACAAACCATGATTTAGTCTAGTGCTATATTCTAAATAACCAAATTAGTATGTAACATGTGAACTGTGTTCTTTTCTTTATAAAAACCACATTGTGCTCGCTCCTTTTATATGTTTCTATCCACCTTTTCTGTACCTTCTTCCAAATATAATGAAATTGCCTCATAAAGCGAAAAGAAGTTTTCCTTATTGATATATATTATAATTTCACATCCAATCTCCTTTTCCTGTGTTTGTCCTTTATGTTTTACATTTTCATGTTCCTATCTATGTGTCCTCTCATTCTTTACAATTTTCCATTTTCTCCCTTTTGTATTTTTTTTGTTTCCTCTTTTAGGAAGTTGCGTTGCGCATTTCACACTCCTCCCTGATGAGTTCTGATAGAATGAAACCTAGGTCAGGGAATTGGGCGATGACAATAGATTTTCTTCAAGAGGCAACCATTACCTCTTTGTACATTGGCAGTAGTGTAAAGTGTGAACTGTGTTCTTCTTTTCATTGTAAAGGTCATATTGTGTTTGTCCCCCTTTTATATGATTCTATCCACCTTTCCTGTACCTTCTTTCAAATATAATATAATTGCCTCATAAAGTGAAAAGAGGTTTTCCTTTTAGAGATACATATATTATATATATAATTTTTTAATTTAAATATACAATTATATTTTTTTCTATTGAAGGCTGTGATGGCTACTTACCTGCCAACTATACAGAGCGTACAGCGGAATCAGATGCATGGACCCTTCATAGGTAATTTTCTCTTTGGGGGTCTTTAATTAAATACATAGTATTTTTCACTAGTACCATTAATTAAAAACTCAAGTTACTTTTTGTACTAATTTTTAGTGCAACTTAGTTCTACACCTGTCTGGGATTCAAACCCCAATCTCTCTAAAACTTATGATTAAGTCAAACGCTAGAATGATGTGTTAGACCATGTGACCACAAATGCAGGTGTTAAAAAAAAAGTTTAGATAATTTCTGTGACACTCTTTTAAAGGAATTTAATTAGTTCGGCTACCTGTCTCCTTATCTGAGTGGGCAAAGAGATCAATTACAGACTTAGAATCACATGGGTGGGAATACCAGCTAAGTAATCAACTAAGTTTGGTTGGTTTTGCCATTGATGGGGAAGTTGAGGTTAAAATCCCAACAAAATATACTGTGTGTGGTCTTCCACTTTTCCTCTTAACAAATTAGTGTACATTTTCTCTAGAATTTACTTTCATCATACCTACCCCACTAGCATAGTTAAATGAAGATAGCCTGCACAGGAATTAAAAAACCATAAAGCGTACAATTGCAGATTTGTCATTGTAGCATTTTGTAGGTGCGGCCCTATCAACATACTATTTTATTTAAAATACCCCATGCCACCATGTAAATAAAATCAGAATTTTCTTTCTACTTAAGAGAGGCCTTCTCCTCTTACACTTTACGTTTACAATGCATGTATGGCACAATATAAATGTTTCTAGGTCTGTCAAATGTTTATATCCAAAGTAGTATTATTGCACATAAACATTTGTTTACAGGATTACTCTCAGTCATCAATAAAAAAATCAATGATCCCTTTATAACTCGAGATCCCAAACGGGGTTGCGGCTCAAGTTTTTCGCATGGCTGGTCTAAGGCACGAGATTCATAATGTACTTGGGTGATGTTGATAGAGAGGTCAGTGTTTGAGTCCTGAGGTTCTAGGCTGTAGATCTTGCACTAATATTTTAATCAGCTCAAGTGGTGTATTTCGTCTCTGGACAAGAAGGTACTTTGGTATGTCCATTGTTAATTTAATTTGTATTCAATTCATGTAGATGAAAGAATTGCTAAGATACCATGAGCGCAAACCTTTTAATACATTTTCGGTAGCCGATTTTAAAATAGCTGAACTTCTGCTTAAATGAGCCAATCAAAATTTTACAAGATTTTGCCTTTCAAAACTACAACTCTTTTTTTGTAAGGATTTTGAATTGCTATCAAGAATATTTCAAATGAACAAAAGTTAATTCATCTTGAGCTTGTTGAAAGTAAGTACCTAGTGTAAAAGAAAGAAATTCAATTGCTAATCAGTTATTTCAAAGTCACTTTACTTCTCAACAACCAACATTTTTTGTTTAAGGAAATGAAGATATTAAACATAGTAAGTTAACACATGAGCCCATTGCCAAAGATGCTGCCAAGCTATGGGAAGAAATTGCTTAAATTTTGAATTATGTCCAGCAGCTTCGAAAGAAAATAGACACGTGAGTAGAATATGCCAACTAACACCATATTCTTAAACAAATAGAGTTAATATATTAAAACTCTTGAGATCAAAGTTTAGAAGTTGTATGATATGTTTGTCTTGTTTCTTCTAGTAAGATACATGGTAGTTTAGTTATATTCTCTCACTTATGTTCATAATTTTTTCCAAGATCTGGATTCAAGTTCGAGATTCAAAAAATGTTGATATAGGTGTGTGTGTGCGTGCGTGTGTCTTCTCTAGGGCCTCTCTTGTTAGTCAAATTTAGGCCATCTAGCATATAATGAATTAGCAAGTTAAAACCCTGTAAGGGGAAATAGGAACTAAACAGAATAATAGAACATAGAAATAGTAACTAAATGTAAACATTTCTTTGCTAAAATTCATTCATTATAACATTCAAATATTCAGTAGGGACGTGGAGGAACCACTTTTTTTAATTCAAGACGAGAATACGAAAAAGTATTGATATGTGGTAACGAGATAAGAAAATATCCTTTGAAAGAAGAAAAATGTAAATTATGTTTATCTAAGGGAATATATTGTTATTAGGGTGCTAAAGTTCCTTTTTTACTTTTGATTTCTTTTAGTTCATTTAAATACTTAATATATAACTCAACACATTTTAAATGCAATTAATAAAATGGTGCTAGCTGTGATGCATAGCATTTATAATTTAATTTTATAATGTAACAGTTCATAATGTCAAAGTTTGGATTTCCTCAAGTAACAAAGTTAAACACCATCAAAAACAATATTAGGCAGGCCAGTATGATTTTATTTGTTGTGGATTTATAAAAATATTAAAAAGACATATTATGGCTATAAGTAACATAGTTCTAATTGAATACATGTTGTATACCAACCTAATATGAAATATTGCCCATATCTTTCAGTACAAGCCACAGCATTTTTTTCTTTCTATATGAATAATTTTCGTTTTGGATTTTAGTTATTTATATTTTATATATACCCTTTATTTTTTCCATTGGTTGAATTAACTAAACTATATTTTGTTTACATAATCGTAAATTATTCACACAGCGGAAACAATGAATACGTCCAAGATAACGTATCATTATTGTGTCAATGCATACTCTAGGGAATTGCTGCACAGAATCGCGTTCATTAATCATGTGTTTTTCTTTTCTTCGTGGTGCACGATGTCGGCTGCATGTGATTACTGAGCGCTCCAAGATCAGCTCGTTCGATCGCTCACTGAGCACTCGCAAAGATCAGTTCTTAGAGCATGTTCAAACATAATGTCGAAGTACCAATTTATCACTGTTGTAAATAGTTGATTAGCTATTTTGTATATATCTAACCAACTTTAACGTTTAAAACTTTAATCCAAACCTTCATTCAACAAACCTATTACGATCATGAAAAGTATAAAAGTGGCAAAATTAGATAATTCTTGTTATTTTAGTATTGTTTCTCTACATTTTTGTAATATTGAAAAAAAAAAATCAACATCAGTTACCGGCAATATTGGCATCTGCAATATCTTTAAAAGGGCTTATCGGCCCAGCACTAATTTTTTCTTGAATCTTTGAGATATTTTCGAATCTTGCACATTTCTAATATCCAGTTAAGTGTTAAATTAATGGGCTGGTATCGGTTTTTAAGTTTTTCCTATAATTAAGTTTGGTCTGACCCACCAATAAGCAGTATTAGAGCTCTAAAACAAATTTCAATCAAAAAGACAAACTTTTGTTCTATTTTTTCGGATCTCAAATCTGAAATTTATTGAATCTTCAAATCTAAAATATCCTTAAGGATATGAGGGGCTCGAGGATCGAAGATTCCTTCCTTATTTAAAAGTGACTGACAATTTTAACTACAATACATTGAAATTAAGATTATGATATATATTTATAATAAAGAATGGATTAATGACAAATCAAACGGGCACTTCTTTTCCAAATAAAGCAAATAGGCTACTGTAACAAACCCTACAATATAAAAAAAAGTGTTCCAGGAAAGCCATTTATTTTACAGCCTGAATTGAATATGTAAAGTATAAATTACATGACCCCACTTGAGGTTAATTTAACACAAAATTGAATCTAGGTCTAGTTGTAAACATTTTAATGCATATTAGGTTATCCTCAGAATACTTTAATTTTTAATGCAAGTTTCTGTTGACTCTTATGCCGAGATCACGATCAACTTAACTCAACTTAATGTAAAGGTTTTTCTCGTGTTTTTAAATGGTACTGATCACAATGCAGTTAACTTAACTTAATAGATGTCCTGGGAGGTCTTTCACTTTAAGTGAACGTTACATGAGGAGTATCACGTGATCTAGCCAGCCAATCATAATGCGAGTGAAGTTTACAAGGCTATTTAGTAATTCATTTGTTGGTTTTTGACCAGGGTGTACTCTTTAGCTTAAGTTCTTGTGATCATACATTGAAACAAAATAATTAAACTAAAATAGGAAAGCTAAATTTATCAAAAAAGTTTAACAACGAATATTTATTATATTGATAGAAAGCTGTAAACATTAACAGATAATCACTTTACAAATATTACAAATCACAGATCAAAATACATAGGTACTCTAGAATGCAGATGTTTGGTTTGAACTGTTACGTTAAGTTAAAGTAAAGTTAATTGGGATCCCGGCATTAAAACTGACATTGGTGGCAAAGCGGTGGGCATTCACTTTGATATGCATTTTCCTACTTTTCTTGATAGTCTCTGAAAGCCAAAAGCAAGCCTTTTGTCAAAATATAGCTAATGGCTTAGTCTCATATATATTTTTGTTTTTACTTTGCATACTATGCTCACTTTCATTCAGCCCATTTGAAGGTTTTCGAGCAGTGTCTTAACCTCTCTCTGATTTGTGAAGGGGAATATAGCTGATGGATATATTTAATTTTGATTAATTAGTAATTACATACATTTAAAAGTGTCTTTCTACAGGTTGTATTACACCTTCCACTTCCTGTGTTCTTAATTTAATAAAAGTTATGGATGGCCCAAATGGGAAGCAAGAATTCTTTAACACACACAAAAAAGGAGTAAAGTCAAAATAAATGTCATTTCTTGTTCATGTAAGGACGTATCAAGTCTAAATCACCATATATCAAATATTAAAATTACTTCTATATTCATCCAGTTGAATTCCGATTTGTATTTGTCTAATGACATCTTTGTTATTATTTTTATAGTGATTCTGAGTCTATATCCTTGGAATATCAGTTAGTAAATTCATATCTCATTGCTTGGACTTGGCAAGATATCAAAACTAGAGTTTGGTCGAATCCACTATTTTATAAATCTGAGTCTTCATTTAGGAACGTGCATCACATACCCGTCAACTCTGTGATACATTTGGCTCAAAATTGTAAATTTACACAAACACTATTGCACGTGGATAATTTCTGACTAAACATTAATGGAGATAAAGAACTAATAGAAGTTCCTAATAAAGTCTGTTCAGCATAGGACTTGTTTTCTGAAAGGTTTTTTCCCTACCAGAAATCTATTATATAGTAGGATATTTGTAGGAAAAAAGACCTTTCAAAGAGTAATTCCTACCGTTAATCGAGTATACAAAGCATTGTTGAAATATTAAATGATATTTGGATTAAAACTGCATTGAAAAGGCAGTTTTTGACCATTTGTGAATGGCTTCACATCCAAACATTGTGCACAAATCTGTATTCTGTCTTTACAAGGAGAAACTCTAATTATTAACAAGAAACTTTGTCGCTTTACCACCCCCCATTTCCCCATACCCCCAACACCCCTACCATCACCATTTAAAATTTTGAGTATTTGTTCAAATACGAATGCATTGCACACATTTCTGGCATATCTAGGTCTTTTTTTCCCCTTTAACTTCCATACCTCGCGTGAGCCGGGAGCTGAGTTGGGCCTGGTATGATAAATGCTCTTAACTTCTGAATTTCCTATTTGAATCTGAATCTTGGAAAGCAAAAATTATGAGCCTCAAAGTAAATAGAAACAATAGTAGTAGAAAATAGAATAAGTAAATAGATGTTAAAAAAATTCTTATAACCCATTCATTGTAACATTCGTACTCACACTTAAGTGTTAAATTACTCGTTTGGCACTTGGTTGTTGAGTTTGTCCTGTAATTGTGTTGTCTCTGAACCACTAATAAGCAGTATTAGAGCTATAAAACAAATTTCAAATAAAAAAATTTAAAGAAAATATCTTAAGGATTTTAGTCTTAAATTTGATATTTTCTCGAATCCTCAAATTACAAATATCCTTAAGGATTCAAGGGCCCTATCCTAAAAAACAAACATGTGAAGGGAAGGCTGCTATTATTATTAGCACCGCGTCTTACTACCCGTTCGGGTTGTATGCACTTATGCAAATGTGTAACGGTATGGTGATTTTGAGATGTGAGATTGTGAGACGAAATGGAGGACCTACAGCTTAACATGAGATCCGAACCACTGTGGAGGCAGAAGGAAGGGTTTGGCAACTAGATAAATCTGTGCCAGGACCGAGAATTGAACCCCGGACTCCCAGCACGGAAGGCTGCTATTTTCTCAATAAATGGGAAAGACTGAATGTAGGTGGTCCTTTGTTGAAAAGTATATCAATGATTTTAAAAACAAGTTTTAGAAACAATAGAACCGAATTTGGTCTTTGGATATACCAATGAGTCTATGATTGGTTTGGATTGTTGGGTAGATTAATTAATTATATGTTAATTTACATGTAAAGTAAAACATTTTCACTTTTTTTAGACAACTTAATCATTTGAACTAAAATCCCTTTACAGAGTTTTCACAAATGATTTCGAAGATCATCCTGACTGCACTAGACCTATGTACTGTAAGTTTAGCAGTATTTTATCTCGGTTCATTGTAAAACATGTATTTATCAAATTGACATTGGTATAGCATTAAAAAAAAAACCAATCAAAAATCAATGAAGGTTTATAGTTTTTTTCCCCATGAATAGTGTATGGAAGAAACCAACATAGCCCAAGGAGGATTATGTATACTCTGATTTTGGTTGAAAAAACAGTAGAGAAAATTCAAACATATTTCTTTGCAACAAAAATTGATAATATTTCCCCATATTATTTGTGTTATTTTATAGGTATTGACAATATCTATCAAAAGTGACAGCTGCGGATAACATGACTTGATGTATGAATATATTAAAATTGTTTTAGTAACTTTAGTAACGAGCTTAATCAATATACGGCTTATTTTTGTGATTATAATCATTCATCCACCAAGCTTCGCCTTTCATAAATACTTAATTGTATAGGGTTGCTTTCTTCTAATTTGATTTGCTTGGAATGTAAAATGTTTGTGTATTACTGGTAGCATAAAGTCACAACCTAGTACCAGTGGCTGTGATATCAATGATAGCTCACAGTAGCCGATGATATTCTCATGTCCATCACAGATTCTGCCTTAAGCAACTTGAGCACAGGACAGTTCCTCAATAGCTCAGTGTTAGAGCATTGGCATGCTAAGCCAAATATCCCAGTTTTGATTCCTATCCCTAGATGTTATTTTTCATTCTATTCAATTCAAATTACTAGGTGCCAAACACAAAAACACAATTTATTTTATAAACTCGTAAGATGACCAATCACAGATCAAAACTCCCTATATTTCCAGTTTCATTGAAACTTTTATTCAGTATATTGAGAAGTAGGAAGAAGCACATGTATGTGTGATTATTATTGTTAAAACACTATTTTAATAAGAAGTGACTTATACAACAGCTAGAAAGTTTATTAGATCTACTTTTATGTATTCATACATAAAGCCATATGATCTGAAATGTTACTTATTATATATGTTATCAAAATGACCACAAAAAGTGTGTGTGTGTTTTTTAAAAGATCCATTTTATGAAAATTGAACTTTCACCTCTCTTTGCTAAAGAATTGATTCAATTAACCCGCCTAGGACTTTTTCTATGAGCTGTCATTAATACTCTAGCAAAGTGCCTTTTTGTATCTGTGTGGCATCAATATTTATAGGTTAAATAATTGGTTCATATTAAGTTGTGCACACTTTTATTTATGATTGTTAATACATTTTACATACTTTTTACAGGAATTAAGCAACCTAGAATTCAAGAGAAAACTTTTTATAGAGGTGAAAAGATGACAAAATAAAGAAGGCAAATTTGGCTTGTGAATTTTGTCTGAGAAAATGTGAATTCACTTGAAGACTGAACTCTTGATGTGTTAATAAAGAAAGCATGAGTAAAAGATTAAAGTACAAAAAGTAACTACTCATTGGCTTTGTGAATTATTGTGCATCAAAGTAGTATACATTGGGAAGCATTTAGTTGATGCAATAAATGAATTGGCTACAAATAATTAAAAAGATTCACATTTAGATAAATATGACTAATTAAAGTTGTATTATATTTAAAAAAAAAGGTACAGGAGAAGTGGATAGAAGCATATAAAAAGGATGAACACAATATTACTTTTACAATTTAAAGAACAACACAGTTCAACACTTTAAATCGCTACCATTGGACAAAGAATTAATGGTTGCCTATAGAAGAAAATCGATCGTTACTGCCCAATCCCCAACCTAGGTTTCATTCTGTGGGAACTCACTAATTAAAGTTGGGTATTACATTTGTATTTATTTTTTTCATGTGTGATATTTATTTAGTATTACTATTTTTTAGCATGTTCCTTGTAGAAAAAATAAGCAAGTTTTTCATGATTTCTGAAAAATAAAGATTTTCAAAAAATAGAAAACTTCATGTGTTTAAATAGTTGTTTTAAAGCACACTCTCCCATCTATTTCTCTGCCTCCCCTGCAGTCTTTTTCCTAAATAGGCTACTTAATTTCTGTAATTTTCTTTGGCATCATCTCTTTTTCCATCATTACATGCCCATACCATTTCAGTCTTGCTACCTCTGTTATTTCATGGTCTCCCTGTACCCCCACTCTTTCCCAGATAACTTGATTCCTAATCTTGTTTCTCCTCGTGACAACTAACATTCTCCTCACAAACTTCATTGTGTTGTATGCAGAGAATATTCATGTTTAGCTTGATTTTGGTTGGAAGAACAGTTAAAAAAATTCAAATATATTTCTCCTCAGCCAACATTGATAATACCTTACTATATTATTTTAGTTATTTTATGAGTCTTGATAATATCTATCAAAAGCGACAGCTACATATAACATGACAATGTATGAATATATTAAAATTCTGTGGTAACTTTAGTAACTACCAGCTACTGTTCTTCCTATCAAACTCAGGGTATAGGTTAACCTTCATACCTCTTGCCTTGCTTATAAGTTAACTAATAAAAATTGGTCCAACATCTTAGCTCAGTCAGTAGCGTGTATATATACTAAGCTCTAAGTGTCTCGAGTTTGATTCTTGGCATGATCGAAAAATTTGGCATTGGGTGAAATGTTGTTTTTCCCCTTTCACAGTGATAAATTAACCGCCAGGGTCTGGGTGTTGTATCTGTTCTAGTTGCTAATTTATAAGTCGTGTTTACTTTGCATCTATTACTGTGTCCAGCATGTGGTCTGTTTTTTTTATTTAAGCTATATATCTTTCACTCTCGGCTGGCTAGGGTTGTCAGAGCTTCATATGTCTTAAGTTAAACTTGATTATAACAGCCTCGACCATTCCATCAACTCGGGCGAAGCATCATTTTTTCAGCAGTCCGGTCAAACTGTTATCTAGTAACGTTATAAAAACCTCTGTTTTAGCGTCACTACCACTCGATTGTTGCATCAAAAACTTCTTAGATATTTTTATTTAAATTGTATTTAAATGTACATACATGTAAAAAAAATAAAAAAAAGGCAATTCCTATAGAGTTCTATCTTATAGCAAGCGGAGTGTTTTGGTAATACAGTGTGCTAGTCTAATAATAGACTAAATGGCAAAACAAAGTCAGGGAGAGGGTTGTGGGTAGAGATGGGTGAAGCAGTGATTTTATGATATCAGTTAATACAGTGACTGTGATTTTAAAATATCGGTGATTTATACCAGTGATTTTTAACAGTGTTTTGATGGTCCAATATTTTTTCCCTTTACAACCACGGTCAAGGCTAGTATCTAGCTGCTGTCCGAGTATGCGAGTACAATCGAGTATCGAATATGGAGTATGGAGTATTTATGAGTATTGAGTATTGGGTATTTAGTATTTACTCGAATAGTCCCATGAGTATCGGTTGGAAGGAAAACTAATTACTCGGGTGTTTGGCGGCTTGCAATGGAATTCAATACTTAAAGGCCTAACATAAGCTCTTCCTGTCGGCACTGACATTGACAATCGACATACAGCTACCTAATCTTTCAAGGTTTTATATGTATTTCATGTTGCCTCACTAATGTACAGTCAATACAAAAGTATGCGTTTTAAGATGTATCATACAGTTGATAAGAAAAGAAAGCAAAACATATGTTATTAATATTTTATAGTGAAATGTTATGTAATTTGGGCAAAATTAGTTGTCCAACAAACATTATGTTAAATTTGAATACCAATATTAAAACTTATTTGATGTTCTATGAGAACCTCTTGTAATTGTGTAATTTATTTAGTGATTTGTTTCACTACAGTTAAAATTTATGTGACATTAAAAATGAACATAACATAATGGCGATTGGTTTATGAAATGTTGTTTGGAATGCAGGTCATATAGTATATTATTGTAGTGTTATTTTATTTAAAATACCATAAATCTAATAGTAGATTAACTATACATATATTAGAAGCAAATAAACTTAAGATTAGACTATAGGATGATTAGGATCAGTAAATATTAAGGTTTATTTTTATATTTTCTATTTTGTTACTTATATTAATTTATTATTAGCGATTTTGGGGATAGGATCACCGAAAAAAAGAATAAATGATTATTTTTCGTAGCTTACTTTTAATTTAAACCATTAAAGTCATTTTTACGTAGCAATCTGATACTGTTTTTGAAAAATGAGCTCTACGAGATCAAGTGTTTTAAATAGAAATAACACGTAAAACATACCAGTCAATAAGGTCGATTCTCAATTATCTG
Source organism: Timema monikensis (assembly GCA_902151445.1). Taxonomy (NCBI): domain Eukaryota; kingdom Metazoa; phylum Arthropoda; class Insecta; order Phasmatodea; family Timematidae; genus Timema; species Timema monikensis. The sequence continues at coordinate 57,688 of CABFVZ010001111.1, forward strand.
GTAGAAAATAAAAAATAAAACAATAACAATGGCCGCAAAGCGAGTATTTACTCGAGTGTCTAGAAGAAGCAATACTAGCTCCGTGTCTCGAGTAACTGTTACCATCCGATGCATGAGAGTATGGAGTATCTCTGATCACTGATATCTCAATCACCGATACTTTTGAGATCGAGTCACTGGGAGTAACGGTGATCAAATGGTATCGGTGAAAAAATTACATTCGGTGATTTATCGCCCATCTCTAGTGGTGGGAAGCATTGGCTACTTCAAGGTCAATATGAAAAGAGGACTAACCCTTCTTCATATCCTTCATTGTCACTGAGCTGGCTGGAATAGTCTCATGTGCGCATCTAAGCTCAAAGGCAAGGTGTTTTTTGTGTGTTTAAGTTAAAGACTAGTCATTATACATAGGCCTGAATTTTTTATAATTATGGCAAGTTATAGTACAAAAAAGAAAAGTTCTGTCTTTTCAAGAAAAAGTATATGTCATTAGAGCATGTGAAAGTGGACGAAACATGGCTGTTGTATGCCGTGAGTTTGAATTAGTGAATTCTCTTGTAAATGTCCTTCCTTACAAGCTATTAAAAGTGTTCTGTTGGTACCTCTTTTATAATGTCACTCTGAAGTATTCTAAAAATTTGTTTGGCTCCTTCACTGACGCTATAACCAAGTTCAACTGTAGAGTAATATAAATTAATACTAGGATAGGCACACTATCTAGTCCCTGGCCGTTAATTCATCACTTTGAAAATGTAAACTCACATTGCACCAATGATAAATTTTTCAACCATGCCGAGAATCGAACCTGGGACCCTTAACTCAGTAAACAAACATTATACCGACTGAGCTAAGGTGTAGGACCTTATAAGTCGTGTGCTGATTTATAACCAATCGGTTCAGAAAGTGCATGTTAAATACCTATAATAAAAAAGTGTTGTAAAAACTATATCCTAAGTTTCTCTCAAGTACAGGCTAAAAAAAAATGGATAGTGTTAAAAACAGTTGCAGATATTAAAAAAAAATTACTTTATGCCTAGAATGAATACACATGCACACTGTATATCAATACTCTACAATGAACCAATATTATATATTAATACAGTTTTTTTTTTGCAAGGGTAGATGAAGGTGAAGGTTCTGCCATAATCTCTCCCAATGTTCCAGTTAAAATATTTTTTAAGTATTGGTGAAGTATGAATAGCTTAATACATTGGTTATCTTCCAAATCACATGCATTTTCTGGTCGTTTTCAAACTCTAAATCGTCATTTTACTTTAATCTCTGCCTCTTCTAAATCTTGCAAAGGAAGAAACATCTACATGTAATTCACATGGTGGACCATTTTATCAGTGCTAATGGTTTGCAAATAACACTACCTATCGAATGAGTACAAGAATGGTATATAACAACATACATTGACTCTAGCATGCTAATAATGATACATCATTTGACTTATGACCACGTGACCTCTAAAATTGCTGGCTCTAAATCTCGAGCATAGTTCTTATGGCCTATGTAACTTAGGATGGTTTTTTACATGGAATTTTCCATCCTTCCTCCCCTCCCCCCCCTCCCCAAAGTGTGGGTTCATTTTCTCTAAACTATCTTCTTCATTTCCTTTGTGTTAAGTCTTTATTAAACATAGAGTTGAACGTATTAATAAGTAAACAAACTGAGATAATATTTTGCTATTAAAAATTGTTCCAATGTGATGGTCGAAACTTAATCACAATTAAAATGATTTTGAAGTTTATACCTTTTCTATAAGTGAAGTAATAATGGTATGGGTTCTGGTTGTGGGGTTTGTTTTTGATTCTTGTTAAGATAAGCTGGTAAAATTATTTACAGGCATTAATTGTAAAGAGAAAAATATTGAAACGAGAATGTATTCATGAAATTTGTTGCTTGTTCAGAACAGTTGGATTGGGTCAGTTGGGAGTCGGGCAAGACATTGAAGGGAATGGTGTTGCCCCCTCTCTCCAAAAGCCACCCTCATTAGGGGTTGGGGAGCCTCTTAGCAGCAGTAAGCCATCAGACGCAACCAGCGACTCAAGTGAAGATAAGACTGCTTCAGTTTACGAGAGCCATGTTGAGGTGGAGTACTCTCATATTATAGTGATAATTATATAAGATATATATATATATATATAACAGCAAAGCTATTATAAACCAATGTATAACCCGGATGGGTAGTAATACATGGCACTAGAAATATATATGTTAATAAATAAATAAATGTGTATATTTATAATAAACTATCTGACACCTTAGCTCAATCGGTAGCATGTCTGTCTACTGAGCTAATAGTCCCAATTTCGATTCCCAACATGGCCAAAAAATGTATCATTGGTGAAATATGGGTTTACCCTTTCACAGTGATGAATAATGGCTGAGGACTGGATGTTGTGCCTGTCCTAGTCTTAAGATAGATTATAAGGCATATGAAGCTATGGCAGGCTTAGCAAGCCGGTAGTGGAAAATATATGGTTTGAATATAAATTGACCCAGACCATAGGCTGGAAACAGTAATGGATGTAAAATAGTAAATTAACCTCAAACAGTAGAAGCTTAACTTAGATTAAATACACATTATTGGTTTTCCCATCCCTCCTACACACTAATGTGTGTGCATTTTGTAACAAGTTACATGTAACTTTACAATGGAGTGATGTTAAACTCACCCTATGAACCATTTGGATACAGACTTGTAGTCGTTAAGCCGTCACCTCCGCACTCTCACTCACGTTATGATAGATTGAAGCGAGGAATGAATCAACACCCCTCTCATGAAGGAAGGCCACACCCAAGAAAACATATGACGATCGCTCAACAAACTATTCTACCCGCTATTGTTTTTTCTCCACCTTCTGTCCTAGTTTATTCCGCCAGGTGATACTGCCCTCTGGTAGGTTCTCGAACTCTGCTCTATTGCTCCCTCTTCCTTCGTTCTCATTCTCTCTAGGCATTTGATGTTTGGTTTTACTGTGCTATATAACTGCTCGTTTAGTTATTATTATCACTCATTGTATCACTACCTTCAATCTAGGTTGGCGACGTCTCTCTAGATTCAAGGGTATATTTCTTATTTTTCAAAATTCATTTTCAGCGTAATGGTTTATTCCACTATCATAATTATTTGTTTAGGGGGTGTTATACTTAATTTACTATTCAAAATTCTATTCAGCTTAATTATTCCTGTTATTCAAAATTATTAACTATGGGCTCGTTATACTTAAATCATTTAGCTTTGGGATATTTTGGCTAGTATGAATCCATGTTCAAATTTAGTTGTCTCTCGTGGTTCTTTTACTCAAGCTTAGTAATCTCTGTTTGGACTGTTTAAAAGTTTTAGACTCAAGTTTTGGGTCATGGCCATCTTATTGGAGGAAAGACGCCGCAGGTTATCTGACATCAATAATTAGGTTTTGCTTTATTATTTATCATGTGATTGCGGGACATTATGTTTAGGACTTAAATTTAAACTGCCATTTTTCTAGGTTGATATTAAGTTATCTTTAATCCTTAATATTTTACCCGATCTAAGAGTTAGTTAGGGTATATTGATATTATAGGTGTTTATGATTGTATTATTATTATTATTATTATTATTACTATCATCATCATCATCACCATGTCTTACTACCCGTTTGGGTTACACGCACTTACATTAATGTGTAATGGTAGTGTGATTGTGAGATTAACACATTCACAAGCTGCAATTAATACACATATTGTCAGAGGTGAAGGCTGAGTTTGGCAATCAGATAAATCTGTGCTGGGGCTGAGAATTGAACCCTAGACCCCTACACAGAAGTCTGATACCTTACCCGTAGACAGTCAGGTCACCATGATTGTATTATTAATGGTCACATGCTTCAAGCTAAGGAGTCACCAAGTTAATGTTCTATTTACTGATAATTGTTGATATATATATATATAAAAATTAATTTCAGTATTGTCAAACATATCACCAGTTAAGCAATTTGTAAATTCAAGCAATATAAATATATAATATATATATATATATACATACAGTATATATATATATACAGTATATATAATATAAAGTTTGTGTATAATCTATTATCGATCCCTCTCATTATATATATAAGATCTCGTTAAGCTACATAATGGAGTTTGCAAATCAATCAGAGAGGTTCTATTCTTTAACTACGTGGATCTCAAATAGAGTTTGGACGCTGTCCGGTTGTGATGGTATGGTCTCATTATTGTTAGTTTCAAGTCACTAAAGTTTAGATGGGATTTAAGTTGGGTGTCATTGTTGACAACTTGGTGTTCTATCTAAGTATACTCTAGGTTCTACTTAATACTTTTTGGGCATTGTTAGCTATTACTTTATCTAGGCGACCATATCAGAGGATAGGCTGGCGTCAATACTCATTCCTAACAAAACACTATCAACTTACCTACACTACACTAAGCTTTGTACTTATTAATCTTTTTGTTGTAAAATAAAATACTCTCCTCTTATTACCACCTTGTTGATAATAATAATGGGAAGGGTATTAAATTTTTTTTTATGTATCCCTCCCCTCATATCTATCACATATATTAAACCCTAAAATCAGTTGCGTAGCTAGGTCTGAAGCGGTTTAACTTGCCCCTCCCCCCCCTATTGTTTCCATCCAAAAATTAACTGAACCATAACACCATATAAATTTAAGTAAACCTAACAGATTAAACTGACTTTAAAAGTAGACTATGTTGGTGGTTTCTTATTATTCTTGTTCCATAAAGAAAAGAAATTAAAAATGTATTTTCTTTTTGTGCATGGATTTACATTTACTGAAATGTATGTTATATTGAAATGCAAATCTGCTTAGTTTTTTACTTTTACACAATATAACAACTAAAGTTTTGGAGTTTGGAACTAATAAAACAAAGTATTTTAATGTAGATAACATTTGTCATTTATTGTTGATCACATAGAAAAAAAATATATAACTAAACTAACGTAACACTTATTCACAAACAACATAGTATTTTTAAAGAAAAGTTTATCATTTACGTTTTTTGGTCCTTACTTTTTTGTCAATAGGACATTAATTTGGGAAATACATCACAAATTAAAAGTGAAATTGTTTAACAAATGGGTTACCAACACAAAAGCCTTCTAAAAGATAAAAATAAAATTTTGTAGTGAAAATCTTCACAAATTGTTGGAGGAACTCAAAATTGCATATTAAATTTTTTCCGTGATTTGGCACTTGCAAATTGTGAGATGGTGTCTTCTAAGTCTATATTTCTTACTCTGGCTCGCTCGATGGAGATCGTTGCTAGAGAACTCAGACGCTCCTGCGACATGGTGCTACGAAGATAGCTTTTGATAATTTTCAGTTTTGAAAAGGATCTCTCAGCACTTGCGGATTTAACGGGCATTGTCAAAAAGATGAGGCACACACTCACAACATCCGGGAAGCTGGCTCCAACTTGAACACGCACGATCACAGTATCGGAAAGGTCTCTAATACTTTTAAGTTTTTCAATGTGGCTTGAAAAACAAGTTTTAAGTCTTACAAGCTGTTGGCCTAAGTTAGGAGAGATGTCATCTGGGTATTTAAGTACTAGAGGCTTGCACGAATCTAGAATTTCTTTCTCACCCGAGTCAGTTAAAAAAGAAGGTTTAAACATTTGAAACACGCACAAATCTCTGTTATTGACTCAAAACGCTTGGTTAGTTGCGTAGTTATGATATCCAGGCTACGATTGAATACCTCAACCTGGAAACGTTTTTCTGTGTTCATGATGGGATCATCTGCCTGTACTTCGTCGAACATACTTTTTTTCTTTCTTGATCTTGAGTCAGTGAAATTTGGCGCAACTTTCCATTTCAAACAAAGCTGAGTTGCATCACTTTTAATTGTTTCTCAGTTACTTCTTAGGTTAGCAATTTTTGTTTTGAGGTTTAACAGTATCCTTGTTGCATGTTCTAAGTCTTCCTCGGTGCTTTGCAGTTTCTTGGAAATGATGTCCATTGTTTCAAGCAAAACACTTTGAACTACTATCAAAATTACCGTTTGAAACTGTTTGAAGTACTTCAAAAGACATTTTTCTTGATTAACTTCTTCTTGATTACTGCTCTCTAAGGTTATGACAGTTAATACTTTCATTATATCAAAGTAGCCACAACGAAGGGCGTCTATGGCTTTGTTTCTTGATGACCATCTTGTAGGGCACACTTTTTTTTAAATGTTATGTTATGTTTTCTGTTAAGAGACCCTTCTTCACCACCTTCTCCCTTGTTACACCCTAACTGACGAGTGTTTTTACTAAAATAACTTTTTCATAGACTTGAGCTTAGCCTGAAAATATACATTTTCCAGTTCGTTCCGCCCCCCTTTGCCTGTCTGAGCCATGCCGCCCGGGAGCGACTGCTCCATTCGCTCCTCTGTAGCTACGCCACTGCCTAAAATATATATTTTGTTAAAACATATGAATTAGAATTTAAGACACAGATATATTGCTCAAAAATTTATAGAAAGAAAATTTGATAAGTTACTATTATTAGCACCACGTCTTACTACCCATTCAATTTGATAAGTTAATTGATGTAAAAAATTGAAATTGCAGATCAAAATGTATAGTTAGGTTGACTTATGGTAATAACACATTGTCAAATTATTAACATTACACATATAATAAATTAATTCATCATCAATTTAGCCATATATAAGGTGATGATAAGTCTAAAATACATGAAAACACGTTAAAAAGTGTTGTAAAACTTACAGATAACAAAATAGGTTTGACAAAACAATGTTCAAGTTTAGGTAAGTTAAGAATTCAAATTATAAAATATGGGTTAAAAGGTTAACATCTGCAAATAGGTTATGATGAAATGATGAGTATTGATATACAATGACTTTTAAGATATGCAATATTTAATAAAACCATGTTTAAAGTTTAAATAGTTATTGAAGTTGACACATATAAAATTTAATTTACAGGTTAACAAATTTGAGATGGATTTGAATGAAGTAGAGAATTTTGTAATATTCTAAGTCGTATCTGTTTATCCTTGTCCCATTTCTCCTTTTGCATTTCAGCATTAAACTTTAAGCATTGTTTCATTAAATATTGCATATCTTAAAGTTGTTGTATATCAATACTCAAACATTTCATTATAACCTATTTGCAGATGTTAACTCAAATCTTATAATTTGAGTTCTTAACTTACCTAAACTTGAACATTGTTTTGTCAAACCTATTTTGTCTGTAAATTTTACAACACTTTTTTAACATGTTTTCATGTATTTTAGACTTGTCATCACCATATATTACTAAATTAATGATGAATTAATTTATTATGTGTGTAATATTCATAATTTGACAATATGTTATTACCATAAGTCAACCTAATTATACATTTTGATCTGCAATTTCAATTTATTACATCAATTAACTTGACAATTTATATATATATATATATATTTTTGAGCAATACATCTAAGTCATAAATTCTTATTCAAATCCACTCCTTATTTTCAACTTGTTTAGAATGTTTTCTAAGATGTTAAAACATATGAGCTAAAAATCAATTTTAAAACTTGTAACTTTTTTTATTTCCATAGCCATTAGATAAACCTGATGATGCTCCTGACTTGGGACCGATCACAGGACCCAGACATATCTTTATCATTCGCCATGGAGAGAGAGTTGACTTTACATTTGGAACGTGGATACCATATTGTTTTGATGAAGCAGGTGGGATGAATATGATTACTTACCGTGTCTTCTTTCCCAACTAGTGAAAGTTTTGTTCTTGCCATTGCAACACTTCCTGACAGTTATAGTTATTAATGCTCATTATAGGAATATAGCATTAATATATATTTAGAAATAAGTGAAAAAAGTTAGCTACAGATTTATTTAATATGATATAATAATAGCATAATATAAAAATATACATCTCACTGTTGATTGTAGATTTGACTTGATGTTCAGTTATTTGATGTTGGACATTATGTGGAATTTCACAGGGTAGAATACAAAACAATGCTGTTGTAACTCTTCATGTTACCTTGCCTGTAGTCAGTGGTTCCCATAAAGATTAGTTCAGTGGACCCTTGAGCTATTTTTTTTTTTCTTAGCACTGCGTCTTACTACCAATTCAGGCTATACGCTCTCTCTGAGTTAATGATTGAACCTTAATTAATTGGCCATATTTATTACTATCACTCATATTTTACAAAAAACAACAAAACAGATAAAATATGTGACAAAACAGAGAGATCAGTTGAATTTATTATACATCCATTACAGTTTCCCACTTGTGGCTTGGGTCACTTTGTTATTCAAGCCATATATTTTCTACTACCAGCTGGCTAGGCCTGTTGTAGCTTCATATGCCTTATAATCTATCTTAAGACAAAGACAGGGACAACATCCGGTCCCCAGCCATCAATTTATCAATGTCATAGGGTAAACTCACATTTCATCACTGAAAAATTTTCAGCCTGCCAGGAATCAAACCCGGGACCCTTAGCTTAGTAGGTAGACACGCTACCAACTGAGCTAAGGTGTCAAACAGATTAGTTGAATGTAGTATTATAATATTTGTGTGAAAAAATTAAAAAAAAAAAAATTAGTACATTACTTTGGTAAAGTAATTTTAAGTTAAGATCACACAACACTTCTCAACTTAAACGTAATATATTTACATAAAGAGGTGAAAACTGCTAAAAATTCAACTGAAAACGGCGAGCTTCTAGAGAGAAAAAGGAAATGAACAACAAGCATAATAGAATAAACATCGACATGAGCACACATCTCAGTCAGGAGTACCGAGGGTAGTTTTTCCAAAATGGTTTTCCACTTTCCCTTCATGCAAATGTGGGTACACTTTTTCTAAATATAACCTTCCTAATTCCTAAAACCATTGGTGCAGTTGGTACCTAAGAGTATAATTCAAATGGGTATTAAGATGCGGTGCTAAAATAGTAATAATATGGAAACCCTTTGTTAGAGGATATACTAGAAATAAAAAGGCTTGTGATTAAATATTTACTTTAGAAGCATTAATAACATTAGGTAATTAAAAAAATAATTTTGGTGAAATACTTGTGGACTTTGATCATACATTTTTCCATATTTTCGCAGCACCACCATCAAGAACCTTAGGGTTAGACCTTGGTTGGCTCAAGTAATTTTTCAACAATATTGTTCATATCTAGATGTTATCTTCCAAGTCATTGAGTTTCTTCCATGCAACCGCCTTTATAACCTCTGATGGGCTTAGTCAATGCTTATGCCTTAAAAGCTTGTCGCATTGTAGTGCATGTTTAGGTAGCTCACTTTAAAAAACAGTGGAGATGAGACCAGTGAATCAATTGTTTCACAAACTAAAACTAAATTGAAAATAATTATTAAAAATTAGAAAACTATTAAACTGATCCCAATTTTACTCTTATTAATTTAAGAATGTGAAAAACCTCATATTTATAAGTTTTTAGTTTGAGTATAATTTTTTTATCTAATTTCCTGTTAGATGGGCTTTTAAGGATTTCATGATTCTCATACAGGGATTGCATAACTTTTCTAACCAGTGTGCCACTTAAGGACTAGCTGTATTTCGGACTGGTCTAGTTTTCCATCACTTATTAAAATTTTTAAATAAATGTTTGGTAAATGTTTTTAATAAATTTTATAATAAATAAAAACTTTTTGAATATCATTAAATACAATGAATAACGCAAATCAAATTATAAATAGTTGAATGCCTAAATTTTAGAGCAGGGATATTTATTACATTTCTAAAAGTGATTATCTTAAACAGTATTGATTTTAATAAATTCAAGTAAAAACTTTGAAAGTAACACACCTTCAGGAAAAAAAAGACACTACAGTGACATTTACTAAATTAAAATCAAAAACTTACATAATCTTTTCAGTATTTCTTAGAAGAAACATGTATTTTGCTAGTCAATATATCTATGTTCAGTTCATAACTTGTCTTCAACAGCACATAAGATGCACTCAACTATGAGCCAAGATGATTTCTCATTGTTGACTTCACAAAGTTCATTGTGATATTGAATGGCATAGTTGTCGAAATATTGGTTTCAAAAACTAATACGTTGAGAAATTTTTGTATTCGATGTTTATTTTTTTCATGTCGGCTCCCACCCAAATTGACTTTGCGTGCTATAGATTTGCCATCCCTACCCTAGGACCTAAAAGTGACTAATATATTTGAGCCGGTATGTCTGGGGCTGCAGGTGAATATATGAGGAAAGACCTGAACATGCCCAAGAGAGTCCCTTCTAGAAGTACGGGCCCGCAAGGTTTCTTCAAGGACTGTCCACTGACCAACGTGGGTGTGCTTCAGGCCACACTTACAGGGGAGGCAATGAAGGAGGCGGGTGTTGAAATACATCATGTCTTCTGTTCCCCTTCACTACGCTGTGTGCAAACTTGCACAGGGGTGCTCACAGGTCATTAACACTAGACAATGCACAATATAACTAAATGCAAGAGTTTAGCTTCAAACAAGCTTTATAATAATACTTCCAATATTTATAAAATAGTTGTGTTCAAGTTGTAAAAAAACACACACACATTTTTTTTAAATTTTACATTCTATAAGTATAAGCCCTAACAATATCCATGGTAAAGCTAGTTACACAATTATAAACTTAAAACTCAATGAAAATGATTGAAAAATGAATGGATTGAAGCCCAGCCTACCTTTGTGAGAGTTCACTAGTCTCAAAAGTCTTTTAAACACGCAATAATTATACAATTATACATCATTATTCAAGCTTCACTAAGGCCAACTTAATCAAGCTGAGCATAAAATGTTGGTTGAATCTAACTGGTCCATTTGTTGCTAAACTAAACAGTAAATAAACACTTGACAGTTATCTATGCAGCCCAACAAAGACCAATAAACAAGAGACAGCCACGATGTTTGCCCTCTGCCTGGGGAAGATGTTTGTGACAGTGGAAGCTTGAAGACTAATCTCTACTAGTGTAAATATTGTGTTTCATACTAGATTTTCAAGACCATTGAGCCCCCTCAGAGGTAACTTGGGCTCCTATAATTTCCATTTCTAATGATTTATCCAAGAACTCTAAATAATAACCTTAATTTATAGATATAAAGTCTAAACTAAAATGTGTTACTTAAGAATTCTAACTATAGCAAACATTGAGATAAAACACAGTTGTGACTTTCACTTTTAAATTCCAAAGTTTTGACTTGTCATTTGAAATCTTGGAAACGTAAAGTCAGTTTTTTGGCCAAAACATCAGATAGAAGTATTTTCTTATGTATGTGGTTATGATCTGCTAGAGCTTGAAAATAACTTTTATCATATATATAATGTATATTATAATTAGTTGTATATAAATATATATACATGTGTACACACACACATACACACACACATACACACACCTAATTATAATTTGTGAAAATTAAACACCATTAATAGAGATGGGGTGGATTGGCTATTTTAAGACTATGAATCTTAGAAAACATTGTAAATAGTTTGCTTTTCTTCATTAATTCTTAATTGCTATAACTCTAGCTATAAATGTTATTTGTTCCTTTTACTTGTCCCCATATAAGGGTTCTATTATTATTTACCAATTTCCTTTTTCACTCCCCGATCCTCCAACCCACTTTTTACCCCCCCCCC
>CABFVZ010001111.1:69493-112694 GCA_902151445.1 Timema monikensis
CCCTCCCCCCCTTTAGGAAGTTGCTTTGTATGCTCACACTCCATCCTGATGGGTTCTGATGCATTGAAACCTAGCTCAGGGGATTGGGCAGTAATGATCAATTTGTGGTAAATTAATAGTTAAGTCTATTAATTACTTTGTGCAGTATAACATCTTTTAAACAAATTCATATTCAAATTTTTTTTAAATGTTATATGTTCTCGAATCTTGAATGTCCTTAAGGATTGAAAAGTCTCATCCTTAATGACTAAACAAGTAATATGATTGTTGTGGATCAGGAAACAAACCAATCAAATAAATAAATTTAACCAATATATAATAATCAAATCATAACAGTCAGCTATTCAACAAGTTACAAAATATACCACTGAATGTCTTCTTGTATTTTCTTGATCCTTGCTTTTTATTGGTTGAATGTTTATATTTGGTAAAATCTTAGAAAAATATTGAGTAAATATCAAGTTTGTTAAAAAAAATGTATGTTCATGATAGTAGTAAAAAAAGAGAATAGAATGTTTTAAATATATGCCTACTCATACAATTTTATTAGAGTAGCAATAACCCACTAATATTGTGTAAATATTATGTTCCCCAGGACTGGGCCAGGTGGAAGAGCTGGCTATAGCGATTGAGCCCGGATTGTTTGAGTGGCTGGCTTGGTATCCGGACTCCCTCCCAGAATGGATGAGCGGGAAAGAGCTACTGGCTGCAGGGCACAACGTGCGGGAGGACTACAAGCCGTTTGTCCGTATTGAGGAGCTGACAGACTGCAGGGAGAGCGCTGATCAGTTCTACATGAGGAGCTTCTACCTTGTACAGAGTGTTGTCAAGTGCACCGCTGATGTTGGTCAGTAATAACGTATCTTAATAACCTTTTAGGAGAGAGGTGTGCTACTTTCTAACTCCTTAAACACATGATTTAGCACAAGATTGAACTAAAGCACCACAAATTCAAAATCTGTATGATAGTAAAAATATACACACAGATACCAATCTATTTTAGGTATCGTTTAGAATCAAACCAAGGTGCTCTGAATCTATGGTTGTCCTCTTAAACCACTAGGCCACAGAGACAAGTAAGGAAAAAGAAGTAATATTTCTTGGAAGGCTGACTTGTACATACTCTCAATTTTTTGTGTGGGGGCACTCTGGTTTGTGTATTATCATTGTGTCAATTTGTTATTATTTTGTATAGGTTATTATTATTATTATTATTATTAGCACTGCGTCTTACTACCCGTTCGGGTTATACGCACTTACGCTAATGTGTAATGGGTAGGGTGATTGTGAGATGAAATGGAGGACCTACAGTTTAACGTAGAATCCGAACCACGGTGGAGGCCTGGCATTCCCCACATTCACAAGATGTCTTGTCAGAGGTGAAGGAAGGGTTTGATAATCAGACAAATATGTGCTGGGACCGAGGATTGAACCCCGGACCCCCAGCACAGAAATCCGACACCTTACCCCTAGACCACCAGGTCACCTTTTATATGTTCGTTTCATTTTTTGGCTTCTACTAGAAAAGCTTCTCAGCAAATTGTGTAGGTCCGTGGTCAGTGTTGAGTTTGTACACTGGCAAACATTACCAACTTCTAGTGAATTGGACTATCCTTATGTTTCAAATATCAGTGCAACTCCTTCCATCCATTAATCTGAATAGTCAAGAGTATACTGTCGTTTACTTGCTACATTGAACTAATGTAAACCATACCAGCTCCCCTGATCTTCTATACCTTATCACTTTCCCAATTGGATGTCTTGCCATGGTCAAGATTTCTAAAGGGTTCCTCATGGGTGGTGGCTTTACCCGATACTTCTGGATAAGGATTGGTAACTTTTGTTGTGATGTTATACTGAGAGGTAATATACAGCCCTTATATATACATTGTAGATATGTGGGAATAGCGATCCTTAGATTGTCTTAACACCCTGACATATGGGTCTAACACACACGAAAGGAGGAGACAACTCTTCTCACTGAAGGAAGTTTGGTCAAGGCAGGGGGGTTTTCCCAGCTGTCTGGTGACAACAGGGGACGCCAGTCACAGAGTTATCAGTTCTTAAATTGCCCACTTTATGTGTTTACATGCATGGTTATGCTCTGAGTACTCAGCCATGATGAGCTAAAGGAGCGTGAGAAGGATATTTATTCCCCAGACACTGGTTTCCGGACCCAGTTTGACAGAGCAGTTTCCCACTTTGAAAAGTCACAGACTTATGGTCGCCTGATGATGTAGTGGTGTCCTTAATGTATAAATGCAAGTTGCAGAAAAGTTGAAGTTTTTTGAAGCTTTGTGTGCTACTGATGAATAGTGGAAATTTGGATAGTGGTTGAGATCTTATTGAAGATTTTCTCAGGTGGTAACATCTTGCTGGTGGGCCACGCAGCCACACTGGACGTGTGTTCGCGGCAGCTGGTAGGTGGTGTCCCTCGGACCAGTCAAGAAATGACCCGACTCATCCAGAAGATTCCCTACTGCAGCCTGGTGTCAATAAAAGAGGCACTTGAAGAAGGAGGTTGGGAGCTGAGTGACCTCCCCTTCCCGCCTGTCACCCACTCCAACAATATGAGGTTTGACTGGAAGGTGCTGCTTACCTAGTTGTGCTGTCTTTGTGGGAGTTACCTTTACGAACATGTTTGAATTAGTTTTAGTGGCGCTAACTCTGAATTTGTTAAGCTAGTTTTTGGTTATTATTTATTTAATTTGGGTAATTTAACATGTGCTTTTGAAACATTAGGCTATTTTATTAAAAATATGTATATTAATAAGGGTTGATATGCATCTGGAAAAACAGTAAACCTTGAAAGAGTCAGGAAATTTGGTGTAACAGGGAAAAGCCAGGAATATTTAAAATAAAATGACTGGATTATTCACATATTTTTGCACTAATTTTCTTATATTATTAGTTTTATCTCCGATTTATACAATTTTTGGAAGAGTAGTGTCATATTTATATTCAATAACATTTTTGTTAAATATTTTATGGAATACAGTTAAAATAACGTGTCTTTTATTTATAGTCTTGAAAAAATACTGGGAGAATATTTAATTTTGTATCATAAAAACCTGGAAAAGTTGAGGAATTTCAAAACTTGAAAAGCAAATCAACCCTTAAATTTTGAAAGAAAAGAAAGAACTAATAATAGTCATAGTGAAAATCTACCCAATTTTAAATGTTGCCAATGCCAGAACTTTTATTTACTGGGGTTTGAGAGCTAAAAACTCAAGGTACCAATAATATCAGATATAATATTAAGATTGATTTTTTCAATGCTAATTGAAATTAGAATTTGACATCCTCATAAAAAAAATTACAAAATATGCAAGGATTTATATCTCTTTTGAAAGTAGGATTTAAAAAAAACAAAGATTTATAAGAATAACATTTTTACACTATGGTATCATTCTGATTTTTGTTAATGGCTTGTCTATGATCAGTTGAACCTGCTTGTTGCAAAACACTTGCAGTTTTTTTTTAAATGACTACAACTAAGTGTTGAAAGATTTAATTCTAACAATATAAATCAAGCAGGATAAATAAAAAGGAAGAAATAAGCAAGACTGCTCCAATCTATAGGTTCTCTGTTGGAAAACTAATACAATTAGATGTAGGGTAAGTAACTGCTCATACACTCAACTCTATATGATTACTTGCTCTTAGAAGATGTAAATAATATTATAGGTACCATATCAAATATCATATTCGTAAATTTGAAAAATGACACCTGGACACAGACAGGAATCAAACCAGGGACCATTGGTATATCACACCATTGCTCTACTTCTGAGCTATTTAGGAATTGTCCCATACTTTGGGTCGTTCTTCACTCATATTTTAAGGCAAAATCTATTATGGATGTGTGAAAATCATTGGCCAACAATGAGCTATCATTGATACCATAGCCACCGGCGACTCAGAAGAGGCTTTATGTTTCTGTTAGTAAAATGATAACTGTGCATGAAAGTGAATAACATGGAGGACAAGCAAATGCTCATACAATTAATAACACACGACTAGCAAAGTTTAAAAGACGAAAATGATAATTTAGTTATGGATACAGCTTATGAGTTCTACACATCCATTAAAGGACAATTCCTGGATAGCTGCTCATTGGTAGAGCACTGGTGCACTAAACCAAAGTTTATTGGTTTAATTCCCATGTCCATGTGTCATTGTTCAGATTACGAATATGATACATGATAAAGTTATAACCCTAACTAAAATATAATTTTCATCTTCTAAGCTTCACTAGTAATGTACAAGTAATTGTATTAGCCTTTCCCTATCCTCTATGATATTTGATTTCGTGTACAAATTTCATTGTACAAATGGCAGCATAAAGCCGACCCCAAGTTGCTGACGGCTATGGTATCAATGATAGCTCATTGTTGGCTGATGATTTTCACACATCCATCACATACTCTGCATTAAACTATGAGGGAATAATGACCCAGAGCACGTTACAGTTCCTGGATAACTTGGTGGTAGAACATTGGCGTGGAGTTAAAATTCCAGGGTTCGATTCCCATGTCAATGTGTCATTTTTCAAATTTACGAATATGATGTGATAAGTTTAATGTTGTTTTCTTTTAGCACGTCTCATTACTTGTACGGGTTATATGCTTATGTATTAATTACACTTATAGTTTTAAGGATGAGGATGTTTATATGATAGGAAATATACCCGCATATGTTTGGAGGAATTGTGGAAAACGATTATGTAAAAACCACCCTCAAAACAACCAACCAAAATTCAAACTTTGATCTCCCTGTCATTGGCAAGAGTAGTACCTATAGCCATGCAGCCACCGGATTGGGTCATATAAAATTGATACCACAAGACATAATTTCAATATCTTATGATTGCTCACAAGTGGGGTGTGACTGATTGTTGACAAGTCATTAATGCATATATCACCGTATCAATATTTTTTTAGATTGAAAGAGTGTTTTTATACTTTAAAAGATATTCTAGTTTAAATTAAATTGATTGTAATTTGATTTGTTATAACATTTCTAACAAATTCTGTTTAAAAGTAAACATTATTAAAACTAAATATGCATATTGAACAATGTTGTATAAACGATTTGTATTGCTGATGAGGTTAGACATGAAACTACTGCGCAGAGGAGATGAGAGGAGTGGTGATGTTCTAAAGGGGCTAGGAATAGAAAGTAAGAAAGTATTTCATTCCCTCTTTTTAATATGAAAAATGCTTTGCTAATACCATAGAAAACATATTTATTACTAGCGCTACACCTTTTCACTCTGTTGCAATGCAAACAAACTAAACTGTAAGGAATTTTTAAAAAATCTAAAATAGAGACCATAAATGTTATTCACCCACAACTTTGCAGTGATGTGCACATGTTTTGTTGCTACTGCACGTTCCTAAATGTGTTGTGTCTAACCTCACTAGTAGTAAATGTAAAGGTTATGATGTGACGATGCTGCCTCTCTACAAATGTTGCTTTTTAGCTTTAAAAAAAATGCAAAAATTGTATGAATATCTTATAAGCTGTGTATACTTAAATAGAACATTGTTAAAATTGAATCTCAG
Source organism: Timema monikensis (assembly GCA_902151445.1). NCBI lineage: Eukaryota > Metazoa > Arthropoda > Insecta > Phasmatodea > Timematidae > Timema > Timema monikensis. Next base: position 75,061 of record CABFVZ010001111.1, read on the forward strand.
GACCGTGTAAAAATACAATCTTTTTTTTGTAAATATAATATTTAATGAAAGTAGCCATGACATTATTAACTCACAAATTATTTTCTTGAAATGTTAAAGGAATATAATTTAATTACTAAGCTCAATCATTCATTGGTTCATTTTTATGAGTGTGCTAATCATTTTATACGTATGAAAGTTCATATTCAGGCTGTGTCATACAAGCCTATGCGCATCCAAAATTTCAAATTGAACCTAAATCTGTGCTAATTAATTTGGGTAAATTCTGAATCGAATATTTTATAATTACAATTTTTCAAATCAATTCCAAATGAAATATTAGGAGAAATCATATTTAAAAAAATAAGCCTTATTAAAAAGAAAGCTCATAAAAGCTCCGTTTAAACAATGATTAAATGACTAATATTATGAAATTTGCAAATTTCTATGTTTGAGTAAAATAATTTGAGTTGATCTGTTAAACAACAATATGCACAGTCATATGGTTTACCCAAAATGTGTGTATTGATTATATTTCATCTTCTATCAAAGTTAAAAGTTATTCAAAAGTTTGACTTTTATATTTACATTTTATATTAAATTTCATCACTTCCAAATATATTTGGATTTTAAATTTTGAAACCAATTCAAATCTTTCAAATATTAATATATAGAAACGAATATAAATACTAGCTGGATTTTAATATAGATTTGAAATTTCGGAGCTTCACAAAGGCTTAGTTTAATGGTAGCTAAACACTGTTACATTCCACTATGCTAAGCTTCATGTCATTCCAGTTTGTTGTGTTGTAGTTTATATAAATAGGGAATAGCTCATATAAAATAATATTATATAGTGTTGTATGCTATCTGCTTTAACACCAAGTAAGTACTTTTAAACTTGTGGTGGCAAACAATTGGTGGAAGACAAATTATGGATAAATAATAATCTAAGTAGTTGATAAAAGGTGTACAGTGTGAGATAGCTGTGATTATTGATCATTAGTGTGGTAAGAAGCAGAAAGGTTGACTAGCATGCATACATGGGTACGCTGGGTTAGAAAGTATCAAGATATATCATAGACAGAAAAATACATTTCACAAATAAGCTAAACCTTCAATGTTGAGCTAGCAAACTAAATGTCAGATTCTTCTAGTCTGAATCGCCACTGGAGTTCAAACATGGAGTTGAACCGAAATACTGTTCTGGTTCATCAAACAAAAGTTTGAAGGTTCCATATCTGCTTCTGGTCCTAAAAAAATTAAACTTCTTGTTATTTTCGGTTCTTAATTAGGGTCCAGTTCTTAAACATTTCATATTTACTAGTTTTAGTTCCATTAAAATATTTATAAACAAAACATAATATACTACAAAACGAGTTATATAAACAACATAAATAATTCAGTAGCTTGATAATTGCACTATTTATTTAAAATTCAGGGTTCCATTTGGGTAGGAGATCATTTTATTTAATTTTTGTTTGCCAGAACCCAAATAAATAATAAAAAGACTGCCTTTGTGGTCTAGTGGGCAAGTTTGTGACTACAGACCCAGAGGTTCCGGGTTCGATACTCAGCACTACCAGATATTTCTGTGGAGCTATGGGTCAAGAACGGACTTTAAATCAGCCTCATGAAGATAAATGAGGAGCTACTCGAATAAAGAAGTAGCGGTTCCGTTCTAGAAAACTGTGCTTAACGGCAGAAGGGTTTATCTTGCCAAACAAATGACACCCTCTATTCGCAGAAGTTGGGACTATCTCTGCCAACAGATGGAGGATGGTCTTTCGTTAAAGCTTGAAAATAATTTAATTTATATATAAATAACACTTTATTTTATGCTTATTTTCAATTGATTAAAGGTAAATAAACCAACCAAACCAGCTACTTACTGTGTCAGAATTAAGAGGAAATAGGGTATACCTATATGATTTTAGTTTTATCTGTCTTAAAAATGTAAATCAGCTATATAGTGTGTCTGTCAATTATTTTTATATATAAAAACATTATTTTAGTTATTATTAACAGGATATCAAGATAATGTTACATCAATATTCTCAATGTCAATTCAAACATTTTAAATTTAAAATCAAAATAAAATTAAGTTTCAGAAAGAAGGTTATAAAATACAATCATATATTTACTTATAAAACATAATAACCTTTATTAACAAAAAAATATATATCAATTTCGGTTATCGGTTCTGGTTCAACACCCTGGGTTCAAATACAGGTTGAGTGTCTTGAGGGTGGTTTTCCCTAAATAGTTTCCCAATCATTTATGCAAATGGAGGTACATTTTCTATAAATTCTGCCTTCCTTATACCTAACCCCTAAGGGTAGTTAAAATGTGTGTAGCTTAGACCAATAGTGAGACACAAGAGGGGTAAACAACAAAAATCAAAAGTTTTAAATACCATCGAGTAGACACTAATATGCCTGCCTGTGACATTGAAAGCTTGTTCTGTGTCTATTAGTATCTTATCCCAATCATTTATATCCCAGCATTACTCAGATAAGTGTGCTGGCTATCCCTCCTACTTTTGACCACAGTTGGTAGTGACAGTTTTGGTCTTTTGCTACGCTCACCATTATACTGTGGGCATAATGTTGTGTTTTTTAAATATTAATTTTATCGTGACATGTTAGGTAGCATGGATTTGAAAACTTACGATTATTATTTATCTTTTACTATGGCAGAGCTTACACAGACAATTTAAAACCCATTTCCCTGACCGTAACGTATCTTTTCATTATACCCTTGAATTCTTCACCATTTTACTTCATACTCCCTCCTGAATAGCGTCTACAAAATAACTATACTAAGGTCAGGATATTTACTGATAGACAGCCATTACCTCTGTGTCTAGTGGCAGCACTGGGAACTGTGTACCTTTTTAAATTCTTTTATACCTCTTTTTAATATATGCAAAATCATGGCAAAAACTAGTCAGACATTTAATGAATCCCCATTCCATTTTAATTGGCCACCATCATTCATAGTTTTTCCCACTTTTACATATAGTTTAGTGCTTATATACAAATTCCACTTTGCTATTAAATCTTAACCTAAAAAGACTGACTCTTCATGAAGAGACATTTGATTTTGTAATAATTAAATCACTTTTGTATAGGTATTATCATAATTTTACTTGTTATAGCTTTTATTGCTAGGAATATTTATTTAGTACAATCACAGGATTTATAGTATTTTTTAATAATGCTAATGTATTAAGAATATGTGTAACTAACTACTATTAAGATTACAAACCATTAAAACCAAGTGTCACAAGTTGACTAAAGTGTGCTTAAAAACGTTCACATTCAGGCATTATAAATTTAGTGAGGTTTTCCACATTATTTTCTATCCGTTTTACAAGCAAATATTTCCTCCTGTCTTTACTTTATAGATGCCTTAAAAACTGTTTTTTTATCTATTTGATTATTTGATGTATGTCTGTAAATAAAAACGCCAAGAGCAATTTTATGCACACAAAAAATCACACAGCTTATTTATATTTTGAGCCGATGTTAGTTGTTGATTTGATCCTTGCCTGATAATGGTAGTCATTTAAGATAATGGTCGGCTGATTATACTAGTTCTTGACTACTGTAGTACTCAAATAATATTTCACCTTATTTATTTTATTAATGAGTAATTAAGGTTAAATATTGTGTTTGTTCTCTTTTATGGTTTCTATTCACCTTTCATGTATATTCTTCCAAATATATATGGAATGTTCAGTGATTGGACCTTAAACTTTAATACCTTTAACAGTGCTGTGATATCTGTAATCCATGACATGGTAAAACATATAGTGGTGATCATCATTGTGTTTGGGAGCAGTGAACTAGGAAGTTGTGTTTAAATGTATTGATTTATTGAGGTCATGTAAAATAAATACTATAGCAGACTATGCTAAGAGAACCTATAAAACTTAACTAAGTTAGAAACATTACATTGGTGACGAGGATGGAACTCAAGTAACTTAGTTCGTTAAAATAAATGTTGGGCATAGCTGGTTATATTGGCCATCTTAAGGAATTTAATCCCGCTGAGGACAACTGGGATATTTTCAAGAGGAAGTTGGCGAATTTTATCAAGCTTAATGGATTGGAAGCTAAAGAGTGTGAAATGCTATTGAGTCATCTAAATCAGGTTGATTTTAAGTTAATAGATTTATGTGTGCCAGATACTCCTGAAACTAAAAGGTATGTGGATTTGATAGCTTTGTTAAATGCACATTATTCACCTGTGGTTTCGGTTTTTAAGGGAAGATCTGAATTTTATAATGCATGTTGTGGGCTTAATGAATCAGTAGCAGACTGGGTCGCTAGAGTTCAGCATCTGGCTTCCAGTTGCACGTTTGGAACACACCTAGATTTTGCTCTTCTTGACAAATTTGTGATGGGTGTACTAGACAAGAAAGTTAAAGAATGCTTATTTACCGAGAACCTCACCAAGTTAACTATTAGCAAAGCTAGGGAGATTTCTCAGCAGGTGATTCCTGCAAACACATTTTTCGAAGATATAGATGTTAAAAAGGGAACATGAAATTTTCAAAATGGCCACTGGCCAACAGGGCAGGAATAATCGTCCTCCCAAACAGAATTTTGATCCCTGTTCTCCTTGTGCTGTTTGTGGTTACACAAATCACTCAACAGCACAGTGCAGGTTTGGCAATTATATTTGTGCCATTTGTAAATGTAGGGGGCACTTAAAAAGAATGTGTCCTTCAAAATTTAAGCGGGTCACCTTTAACCTTATGGAAACATAGGAATAGGAGTGAGGACAGGAAATATTTAGTTGTTTTTAACCTCAATCACTCTGATGCTGAGAGGTTACCATTCAGTATTGAGGTTACACTAAATGGTGTTCAAATGATTGGACAGCTAAACACTGGGGCTACCTGCAGTGCTATGTCAGAAAGGTTATACAAGAAACATTATCAGGATGTATGAATTATAAAGAAAAACAAGATAGTTAAATTCTACACTGAAGACCTGCAAATAATTCCACTAAGCAGATGTTCACTTCCAGTTGCTTTTAAAGGATAGGTAAAACAGATTTCCATGTAATACTTAATGGGGGCCCTCTTATCTTAGGGAGAGACTCCATACATGTCTTTGGTTTAAAGTTCAGTCAAGTGAACCAAGTAATGATGCCAAGTGTTGACCTCAAAATTAAAAAAATGATTCAATTGTACCCAGAGGTTTTTACCGACAAATTGGGCACCTTTAATAAGGCAAAAATTTCCCTCAAGTTGAAGCTAGAGGCAAAACCAAAGTTTTTCAAACCAAAAAATATTATATTTGCTTTAAAACCTAAAGTAGAGCTAAACTTAAGAGACTTCAAGATGCAGGTGTTAAATGTCCAATTAAATATAGTGAATGGGGAACACCAATAGTGCCTCTAGTGAAGCTTGATGGCTCTGTTAGATTATGTGGGGACTATAAAGTAACACTTAACCCATATTTAGAAGTAGAAGGGCATCCCCTACCTCATGTAAATTATATATTTTACTCAATGCAAGGGTATACTACTTTTACCAAAATTGACCTCAAAAATGCCTTTTAACATATGGAATTAACTGAGGACTCCAAAGAACTAGTTACTATTAGTACCCATAAAGGTTTATTATGTTATAATAGATGTCCTTTTGGTATTTCTCCAGCCCCTCAATAATTTCAGCATAGCATGGAAACTGCAGTAGCAGGCATTGAAGGAGTAGTGGTTTGGCAAGATGACATTGTGATAGGGGGCCATACAATAGAGGAACACAATGAAAGGTTGAATATGGTACTGTCCAGGTTCAGGGAATGTGGATTGACTGCTAATACAACCAAGTGTATGTTTCAACAACCAGAAATAAAAATTTTAGGCTACATAGTTTGGAAAAATGGGTTGAAATTAAGACCAAAATCTGGTCAAACCAGTACTAGAGGCTGAAACACCAAAATCAGTCAGTGAATTAAAGTCAATTCTAGGTATGGTAGAATATTACAGGAGATTCTTGAAGGGGGCTTCTGTCATCTTAAATCCTTTGTATGAACTGCTTAAAAAGGGGGTTCCATGGAAGTGGACCTGGGAATGTAATCATGGGTTTAATCAAATTAAAAGTGCACTCGCCTCAGCCCCTGTTTTGGATCACCATAATCCAGATCTATAGCTGATACTGTCTACTGATGCAAGTCCTAGGGGCATCTCAGCAATATTTATCTAAAAGACCAAGGAAGAGGTTATACACCTTGTCGCATTTACATCTAGAGTCTTGACACAAACAGAAAAACTATCCCCAGATCCACAAGGAAGCCTTGGCCCTGGTTTATGGAGTACTTAAGTTTTCACAGTATATCTATATGAGAATGTTTATTTTGGAGACAGACCATAAGCCACTCACTACAATCTTTGGCCTCAAGCGTGGAATTCCAGTCTTATCAGCAAATCGATTGTAAAATTTGCAGAAATTTTATCAAGTTTCAACTATGAGATCAGATATGTTCCTTCAAGGAAAAATTGTGCTGATTATTTGTCTCGAAGCATCAGTAAGGCAGATACACCACAAGATCTTAAAGTGAACTTCGTTAACTATTCAGAAGACAGTGAATATTTGAATAAAAAACTGGTTGCTTCATAGAGTGTAAAAGATAAAATCTTGAATAAAGTGATAAAAGTTTATTCGAATAGGGTGGTCTAAATTGGTGGATAGGGAGCTTAAGTCATTTCAGTCAGTATCTAGTGAATTATATATAGATCAAGAATGCCTTTTGCGAGGACACAGAATGAGAATAACTTTAGCTTTACGAAATAAGGTCTTGGGAGAAATGCATAAGCCACATTTTAGAATAGTTAAAACCAAACTTATGGCCAAAAATTACTTTTGGTGGCCAGGACTTGGCAATTTGGTTTTAGGCTGTGGTCTATCCCAGAAAGTACAAGGTTCCCCTGACAGGTGTGAGCTTATTCTATGGCCATGGCTAGAAATTTGCCAAATGCTGTCAGTATCTACAACAGCCACAATTCGAGCCCTGGTGGTTTTATTTGCTTGATTTGGATTACCAGAACTTATTGTATCAGATAATGGCAGTCAACTTGTTCGTTCAAAAGAATATTCCGATTTTTGGGACTTGCATGGCATAAAATATCGCACAGGTGCACCACTTTTCCCACAAACCAATGGCCAAGCTGAAAATGGTGTTGGCCAGCTTAAACGAGCCATTAAGAGGGCCATTCTTGCAGGAAAAGATGTTCATATAGCCTTGACAGAGTTCTAATGTATTATAGGAATACCCCTCTGCTAACCAATGGGGCTGTCCCAGCAATGTTGATGATGGGTAGAGCTTTGCGAACATCATTGGATGTCATAAACAATAGAACGGATGGTTAACACCATCAAAGCATGGAAGAAATAAGGGCCCATGTATTCTATAAGCAAGGAATACAGCGAAGATATTCTGGAAAAAGGAAAATCATTTTTAATGTAAATGAAAGTGTTTTGATCAAAGTTTTTTAAACAAAACAAAGTTTTTTGGGAAACTGCTATAATTCACAAGAGGTTGGGTGAAAGACTATACTTGGTTAAGTTAGACTCAGGAGCTGTAGTGAAACATCATTTGAGCCAAATGACTGCGGCATTATATTTTTGGCAGAAGTCTTTAGGAGGAAGTGTAAAAAGCAAACTTCTCTAACAATTTGGGGATGAAACATTGAAACAAAATGGTTTTCATGACTTCATTGATATGGAGGCTACTGTTATTCAAGACTCAATGACTTATGAAAAATTTGATTACAAACCCCCTTAGATACTCTTTAAAATTATTTTTTAGGTTGGGTGGAAGGTAACATTAGTTAAGAATTGTATTTGTGCAATAATATGACAAAAACTTTTTTCTACAAAATAAATAAATATGCTTATCTGGACACTTTATTTACACATAGTAATCCCAAAAGTTATTAAATATTTGTCATAAGTATAGCAGAGTTTGAACATAAACTTTATGATAAATTGAATTAAGAAGTTGTGTTCAAATGCCAATATGCCATGACCAATATTTAACTGTTTAACTAAACATTTATAGCGAAGAAATATTTTATTAATTTTAGCCAAACAAGTTGTGTCATAAATAATTGCATAAATACTTAGCTTACATTGTGTTTCCTTTCAATCCACCTTAATACTGGTGTAAAATGTAAATTATCTTCAACTTTTTCTATTAGTAGCAGTGTCTAGTGTGAATATCAGACCTCTTTAAAACGATAAAACCACATTGTTTGTACATGTCCCTCTTATAAATAAGCAATAAAATAATTGAAATACAAACGTTTAATTCTTGATTTTTTCCTTTCAATTCCAATAATGGCCTTTAATATATTTTCGATTTAATTTGATAAATTTCAAACTGTTAACCTTATTTATCATAACAAATATCATAAATTGATAGCCACATATAAAAATACAAGTTTTAAAATATTTTAATAAAAAACATAATGATTGAAAAAGTTCACTTCAAAGTCTGGTTCACAACTTATTTATGTGTGCTCAAGCTGTGTGCATTTGAGCTGTACACCTTGAATCATGTTGGTCATACATAGTTCTGTGTCTCATCAATATACAAATTATTAAAACTTTACAATTATATCTATATACCCTATTCAATACAATGTTACCAATACATTTTACAAGCTATACAAAATCATGCCATAATAATTGAATGGCTCAGGTCAATAAGTGCCCAAGTGACTTTTTTTGTTGTTATTTACTCAGTTTTTTATGTTCTTTTCAGGGATTATTTTATTTAAAGCTATTTAAATTTTCAAAGTTTAAAAATTAATTCAAGATTAAATTAGCCAAAGCTATTATTTATGCTTTTAGTGATAATTACTCCATCTAGATATCATATTCTGAAAATTGAAAAATGACACGGGAATCGAACCCAGAACCTTTGGCTTAGTACGACAATGCTCTAACCACTGAGCTATCCAGAAATAGTCCAGTGTCCAGGGATATTCTTCACTCATATTTTAAGGCAGGGTCTATGAAGGATGTGCAGAAATCGTTGGCTACAAATGTGTGATTTATTAAGATCACGAGCTATCAGATATCGCAGCCACCTACGACTCGGTAGTTGGCTTAATGCTGCCACTTGTACAATTATTATAATTGGAAGGGATTGCATATTCAAGATTCAAATAGTTAAAGCTATTATTTATGCTTTTAGTGAGGATTACTCCATCTATTTAACATTAAAAATTAATGTTAAATAAAACGGTATTTTTTTTTAAATATCTTGGCTAGTGATTTTTGATCATATTTAAAAATTAAAAAGTATGTGTATTATTATATAATCGGATTGGCAAGCATGTTAGCTAGTTTATGTAAGAATTTCAAAGAATAATAAATCATTAAAATTGAAACAAAATTCTGTATTTCTGAGCAAAATAGCTTGAACTTTTAGCACATTTTTTTTGTCATTTCTCTTGGCACTCAAAGGGTTAACATTAAATAACTTATATTAATTTATAATCTGATGAGTTACCTGTTTAATGAGCCAATGGCTGAAATATTGTAAATGTTATGTGACAAATAAAATTATTGTCATTATGTTCATATTATGAAAACTTAATGTTCCAATTAAAAGTAATGTTTAGTTTAATTTAATTGTTAAATACATCTTTTCTAATTAACATACTGTGTGAATCATTATCAAGCCCTTTAATAATATTTTGATATGCTAATATTATAACAAAACTCAGTAAAATTAAGAGAGTTTTATAAACATGTAGCAGAGCGAGCAATATGGCGAGTATTTAAGTGAGAAGAGTTATTGCGGCATTGCCACATCAACAGCGGCGGCCTTCTACTAGAGATGGCTATGGTTTAGCTCAAAATTTGTATCTATAATCCACACTTACTAAAAAAATTAATATAGTTAGAATGAAAACCAGGTGCATGGTAGCATGAATAGAAAAATTAACATAAGTTCCATGTCGTGAAGGAATCGTGAGGGACAGTTGTTTGTGACACTTAATATCCTCTATTTTAAAAAATTTGCTAGGCCCACCTTTTAGTAGATACTAATCTACCTTCACACTATGATTTAAAAAGTGAGGTGATCTTTATCTGATTCCACCTCTTGAGATTAGTGCTATTAAATTTAATTTTTTTAATAAACCTAAACTATGTGTAAAATGTTTATCATAATTTTTTTAAATATTCAACACAAATTTTATTTGAAACCTTATCATAGAAGGCCTAAAATAAATTATTTGATTCAAGTCTGAGCCTATTTATAAATAAAATATTAAATCCAATTATTTTTAAACAAAAGATTCGATTAGTATTCAATTTAATAAAATGAATTTAGCATGAGATTTGATTCAACTTATTTTTTTTTTGGTATGCATAAGATCTGATTTGAGTAAGTTAGCAAAGAGTTGGATTTGATTCCAAAGTGAAAATCATGGATTAACACAGGCTTAATCTTTATAAAGTTAAAGTTCATCCAACTTATAAACACACAGATCAGGAATCAGTACACACATCAATATAATAATGTAGAGTTAATGTATTACAAATATAGGCTCATATGGAGGCAAAATGTGTGGACCAGCAGGGCTAATATGACCATTCGACGCAAAGTTAGTTGCTACCGCTAGTTAGCTTCACTTTCGAAGAAAAGATAGCGTCTGGGTTATTATGACCACCACACTTTGTATTGTCCGCTAGTTTTAGCTTCGACTTTGCGTCTAGCGTTAACGCACAGAATAAAATCAGTTTGCGTCAACAGTTGGCAACACTTTTCCAAAGAATATTACCTTTTAAGAAGTTAGAGGCTATAAATTAGGTACATTTATTTCAAGAATGCTGGTGTTCATGACTGAACATTATTCATTTATTTTTATTTTCCCAAACAGCTGATCACAAGTCACATTATTTGCAAGAACGATTTAACCTAGCTTAATTTAATAAATCACTTGCATAATTTTGTTTGCTTACGATTTGAAATGAAAAAATACTAGGCCTACATTATTCAATACACATAACATATTGTAGTAAAAAAACATGTGAGCTATGCATTAAAATAGTAATGTCACATGGGGAAATGAATAAATTAGTATGAGAAGTTGGCTAATAAAGAAACAATGTTTTTGTAAGATGTATGCTTTACGACCCAATGCTTTATTCTTCATATATTCATGTTGATACTGGAACAAGTGTGTTTTATTATATTAATTAAAAATAATTTCAACAGTTTATAATGTAGACTTCTCCTTATATTTAGGCCTATTTTAATTTAAAATAACTTTAATTTATAACTAAAAAATATATGCCTTATAAAACTTTGTTTCAAAAACAACATTTATCAAACAGTAGATTAATATTTTGTATTTTGGGTTTCATAGTAGGCCTATTTTAAAACCGTCCTCGATTTTGTCAAGCCAAAAATTGAACGTTCAAAGATATAGGCCTACAGTAAGGTGTTTTAAATTTTATATTGTTTGATTGAGTTGAGGTTAGATAAAGAAAACTTCCTATCTATACGGTACTCCACCTGAACATATATAGGCCGACTTTGTGCTAATTTTATTAATTTACAGTGTTGAAAAGGTTCTCACGTTTGAGATTGAATCAAATATGCTGTGTGAAGATCTTAGAAAATAAAACTAATTACTTAAAGTTGATGAAAGCGTTAGATTTCCCGAAAATTGTGTTCACACTGAATATTTTCGATAACTTAATGTCAGTCGTCCTACTAAATTAACAAATAAATTGAACGAGAGGGTTGTTTGGATGGCTAAAAAAATAAAATGCATCTTTTACTTAAGGGAATTATTGAGACTTTAGTTAAGTGATTAAGAATATAAGGATATTATATTTCTTTATAATGAGTTGTTTGCAATTTATTCACTTTATTATAACTAGGTTTAACTACTAATTATTGGTTTCAGATAACTTTAGTAAACCTTTTATGATTAAAAAACCTAGGACTAAACCAAACCACATGCAAATATTAAGCTAGAGCCTATTTAGTTATTTCCAGTCTTGGCTGCAATAGTTCAGAGGTCTACAACTCACTTTAATGTGGATAGTAACTACTACTGTATGTATGATTCTGTTTAAATATGATTATATCATTAGAGTTTTGTTGAAGCATCTTAAACATATTAGGCCTACGTTTTATTATTTTATCACCTGAATTATCTATCAGTGTATGGTGAATAGTAATGCATTTTGATAGTGTGTTGTGTTTCAAATAAAATACATTCAGTGTATCCCAACTCTTGGCCTACATTATAATATAGGCCTATTTAAAGCTAGATTATGTGAAACACACACAAAAAGTTTTGAGGTAATTATATTGGGCTAATGAGGTGGCAAGTTTAAATAATGTAACACAAAACACGTAATAAATTACAAAAACTAACAAACATAACCTCGTAACGCAAACCAAAGGACAAGTAAAATGTCTGCGCAACTTAGCGTCACGCTACTAGAAAAATATTTGCGCTCGCAAGGACTTTGCTTTCGCAAAGTGGTCGGCCATAATAACTTTTGACGCAAAGTCTAGCATCTCTCTGCTAACAGTAGCAAATTTGTTTTGCGTCGTGGTCATAATAGCCCTGCAGACTTTAGACAGCACTGAATGAATTCTAAAGCACATTTTCTATTGTAAACCACAATTTAACATTTTCAGTTGGTGAACAAACATGTTTAAAGCAATTTTACTTTGAATTACAGTTTTCTGAAACTAATTTGCCATAAAATTGTTTAAAAAGACGTGTTCTACAATACCAATACTAGCAAAAAATTGTGTAAGAAGAATTACAAAACAAGACCACGGATCTTATAGAAGATACCTTATACAAAAAAAAAAAAATGATAGTTCGAAGAATATTTATGTTTATTTCTGAATCACCTTAACCAAAGAACAATGAATTCTTGAAAAACTTCGCACAAATACCACCTAGAAATAAAATAAAATTACTTTAACATTTACAAGTTTAAAGTTCCAAAATTGTGACTAAACAGATTTATTTACTTTAATATCCTGTAAAAGATATATTTTGATTAAGACTACGGAAAAACTTTTTTTTTTCTGTTAAAGACACACAAGATCAAAAGTAAAATATGTTTTTTTAAATGAAATTTAATTTTTAGGTTTAATCCTGTATAGTGTGTCTTCTGTTTCCCCATTATTAAATTGGTTCAATTAGATAAAACATTTTGATTATATTTTGTGCTCTCACAAATACATATTTTAAGATAAACATAATGACACCAGAGGTGCATATATAAATACTGAAAATAGGTAAAGTTTGATGCTCAGAAAAATTAATAAAGAATAGAACTATGGTACCAAAAACTACACTGTTTAATTCAGAGTAAAATTCACACCTATGATAAAAAAATAGACCTCAATTTGAAAAACAACAAAATTGTTCAGCCTTAGCATTTTAAAGTTTACACTAGACGCTAAAATATGATGAGTGACAGCATCATTTTGACAGTATATCTATGTATGGAAAAACAATGGTTTTATTTACAAAGTGTTTGGTCTTGAGACAATGTGACTGGATCGTGTGATCTAGTGGGGAAAGCTGAAAATGTGCCTTTTCTTTTGTTTTTATAAGTTGTGCAGTTGCTATGTGGACAAAACTTTTGTTTTTATTATAGGAAATACTCCAATCTCTGTGCCAAACTGTTTTTATTTGCCTGTTAATAGTGCGCACCAAGGCCTGTAATTTTTGATTGGTTTTCTAATAACGTCAGACGTGCAAAGTCTTCCGTTTCATTGTATATTTTTGGTTGTGCATAATCCCACTCTCTACCTGAGATTTTGAGATATCAAACATATGAATTAAACAATTAAAAATTCACCATGGTTTTTGGAAAAATGCTCTGTATGGTGATACATTTGTATTTGAATTATATTAGCACACAGCTTAAAAACTAACTTAACCTAGGAAGATAAAGTTAAAACTAGATATCCAGCTCATTTCAGCTATATTATTACTAACTAGATATGGAACCTATTATTAAATCTTCGTCATAGCCACCTGGACACAAACCAAAATCCCCTTCTTTAAATAATATCACAGCCATGGGGAGAGGTAACATAATGAGGTTTAACACCTCCTAAAAATAAAAAAGCCGAGGCCAAATGAATAGTGATATTAAATTATTTGAGGATATCCTGAGATTGAATTGTGATTCTCTGGACCAGAAGACAACTTGCCACTCGGCTATGTGAGACCTCAACCAACCCCATGGAAATTAAGAGCCGAACATACCTTGGACCTTTGATCCAATCACACATATTAAATATGTCCACCCTCTTTCAGTTTGACTATAAGTTGGTCAACGTCGGCCAAGACGACGCCTGCCTGCCTAGTGGGTGGGTCCTCCACACTCACCACCTCGATACGAGGTGTTGTGTCCACTCCCAAGTCAGAAAGTGTCAACTTTTTGATTGGCTTCTTTTTGGCTTTCTAAAAACAGCAATCAGAGACATAGAAATAAAGACACTAATTAGCTAATTGTCTTTAGTTTCTTTAGTTTTATCAATTTACTTTATTATAAAACAGCCAATTAAAAGTAAGACTAGTTATTAAGGATGATGATACAATTTTATTTATTAGAGTGATTTTTAAATAGTTTTATTTAAATTAATCACTTCATTTGCCATACTATGATGAATATACTAATTTATTTGTTGGTGTAAATCACATGCCCGATAGATTTCTTTCTATTGGAACTAACCATGAAGGAGTAGGACATGCCTAACACAACTGCCTAAAAGAGGAAAGGGCGATAGCGATTGATTTCATTCAAGGGACAGCAATTACCTCTTTGTCCAATGGCAGCAATGTAAGGTATGAAATGTGTTATTTTTATTGTAAAAGCCATTATGTGTTCATTCCCTTTAATACGTTTCTATCCACCATGACTTGATACTAATTTTTTTATAACTATGTTTTGAAATCAAAATTTGTGTGTTCATACTTCATATATTTTTTCACAGAAAAATTTCATTCTTAAAAGCTAATGTTTATGATTATAGTCTTTGCATGAATCTATTATAAAAATACAGCTTACTATATCTCTAGCACAAATACTGCTCTATATTACTTGAACTCATTGTTTTCATTCAAACTCGATTAGACGTAAGAAATGACTAGAGTTCATCCAGTGTGGGAGTGGTGGTAACTGACAGCTAGAAAAGTTACCAGGTCTACACTCATGTATCCATTCACCAAACCATATGATCTGCAACATCATAGGTTGAGTTTCTGTCAATTTTGGCAGTCAAAACTGTCACAACAAACAATTTTTTAATTATCTTTTCTTTTAACTGTTTTTACATTATCGAAAGGAAATTCAGGGAGAAAATACTTAAAGTCAAGATGTTTGCTGAGCTATCATGAGGAGAAACAAGATTAGGAATCAAGTTATCCAGGAAAAAGTGGGGGTACAGATAGTAGAAGAAGCAAGGCTGAGATGGTATGGCCATTTAATGAGGATAGAAAAAGAGAAAATATCAAAGAGAATGATGGAGATGAAGTATGTAGGAAAAAGACCGCAAGAGGGACCAAGAAAGAGATGGGAGAGGCAGATAAAACACAGTGTGGTCCATCTATCTTTATATGTTTTTGATGCTGATCAGTATCGTGGTAATATATCATCATCATCATCGTGTGTTTACCCCCTGTGGCTGGGTCAGTTTAGTGAAATGCCTCCATTTCTTATTTTCCCGGGGAAAATGTCTTTGAAAATCATTTACATAGGCGTACATCTACAAATGTGATCATTTCTTCCCAATTCTCTGAAATATGAAATAACTTACCTTCAACCCTGTTAAGTGTTTCTGTCCACCTTTCCTTTACCCTATTCCATATATAACTTACCAATGCAAAGTTGTAGAACTGATAAAATTTAAAAATTATTCAAAATATGACTTTATAAACAAACCATTTCCAAAAATAAGAAAATGTATTCTTTGAATGTAGTTCTGGAAAACTAGGAGTTGAAAATGTAAAAAACAAATTTTCTCCAGATAATAGAAAAAAATTACTTGGACCTTCAATTTGGAGTTAATAAAGGAGCTCACTCTCAAAATAAGAGAAAGAATAAACTAATTCTTGGTGCGAGAGAAAATTTCAATTTGATATAATAGAATAAAAATCCGTAAAAAATAGTAGAGACCAAAACCAAATATTATAAAAAAGGGAGTGAAGAGTGTAGTAATTATATAACTAAAAATTGAGAGCAAAATAAGCACCTAGCTAGTGATGAAATAACAATTAAAATATGACAAAGCGAGGTGAACAGTTGTGCTCTTTGGTAAACCATTATGTTCCCTTTTTTTTTACAGTATCAATTATTTCCCTGCTTTTATGTGGTTAGTTACCTCTTACTTATCATGTTTTCAAAGATTTGGAATTTTGAGTTTATTAGAGAAAAAAAAACAAAGATTTTATTTATAGAAAAAGTGGATTCGACCCCTTTTTAGTCAAAGTGAATGAAAACGAAAGTATTTTCATAAATTAAAAAATGATATAGGTAAGCACCAAAACACTTACCATGATATTTGGCAATGTGGCATAGCGCGGTTCGTTAAGTCTCAAGTCTGCGCTTATCACAGCTGGCATTTTGATTTGTATTGTTTCCAGGCCTCCATCCACCTCTCTGGTCACCGTCAACTTGTCATCAATCTTCTCAAGCTACAAGAAAACAATCATTAACGTTAAACTCCATGATGCAAGAGCAAAATGGCATGTTTGGAGAAACGTTTACTTATACGTAGCTCATAACAGTGGACATGCAGATTAAATGTCAGGCTCATCCAGTATAACTTGTCAGCAGCAGGAAGGTTGAACTAGTCAGATGTACTGAAGCCTGGGGGTGATTTAAAGTAGTTTCTCACCATCCCAACATGAAAATGCGGGTACATTTTCCTCTAAATTATATCTTTATTTCCACCCCATTAGAATAAATAAATGAATAATGACTAAACAAGTATAGTATGACACCAACAATAATCTTAGACACACTAACACAACTCTTTAAGACAAACCTTTTTGTTTCCATTTTGTGGTGCTTTCACAGCAAAAAAGATCATTCCTATTTGTGTGTGTCTATTGTCATTCTTTATCAAATTAATTCATATCTTTCTTGTTTTGTTCCCAATTTTTAATAGTTGTGCTGGTATCACGTTTCACTCACTATTCTAAATAGTTTCAATAGATAAAACCTATGTTGAAGAATTGTGTGGTATAAGCTGATTTCCTTCAACAATTAGAAACTCTTAGTCCAGTGACAGCATTGCCAAGAGTGAGCTGAGTTCCTCATTTCATTTTAAAAATAATATTGTGTTTATTCTTGTTATACGTTCAATCCCTCTTTCTTTCATTCTCATAAGTGAAAAGGGGTATTATTTTCAAATAAATGCATTTAAAAAAAAATTGTGTTACATCATTCATTAAAAATGGTAGGAAATACACTTTATAGAATATATTATACATTTTTTTATAGTCAACAATGACAACATCTACATTATTAGTATTATTTAATAAATATTTATACTATCAATCAAAAACGACAACTGCAGACATAGCATGGTGGAAAGGAGGGGGGGGGGGAGGTCAAACTACCCCCTCCCCTCTGAAATGTTCCTAATTTATTAATATTAAACTTAAGGATGGCCTCTTATCAAACTTCAAATACCTTATATTGGCATTAATTTTTCAAAAATTTGCCAGGGAATGATCATCCCAAATTGCTTCTAAAAGCATTTAACTACCAAAAAAATTCTCAGGAAATTCATTCTAAATGGCTTCTAGAGGCATCCGATTGTTAAAATAAATACTCGTAGGGTGCCACTCCAAATAGATTCTTAAGTACATTCACTACCCGAGTTTACTTGGACGACAGCTATAAAAATTACTAGAAATAGTTCCTAATATATTCCTACACCAACAGCTGGCATCGGTCACTTTGTATGGCTGTAATGAAAACCTATGGTATTGTATGAATGTGATAGTTAACTAAATTAATTTAGGCAAATATTATTTATATTTATTTGAGGTCGGGCAAAAAGCTTATTTATTGTTTTATTCAACTTAAACAAAATTACGTATTAACAGCACTTTCACAAAAGTCCTAACAAGTATTGCTTTAAAATGGCGACCAACAAATTTAAACCATGTAATTGATCATGATGCAAACAAGTTCTTTACAATGGTGCGCCCAGGCAATGAATACAAATATTTTATTCAGTTATATATTTTGAAATACGATAAAATAATCATAAAATAATTTACTATACAATAAAAAATGACAAGTTTTTCCTCTTTTCCAAGTAACTATGATGCCTGTATTAAAAAGTATTAATGTATGAACTATATTATATAGAATCAATAACATTCCAAAATGATGATTAAGTACATATAATTTAAAATAGTAATATAGTTTAAAATATTATTTCGGATTGGATATAAAAATGTATTCAAAGTAATGAAATAGTGTGAGAAAGTTTAAGTTTATGTTATTTTAAATGTAAAATATAACATGTCATATCATTTCATATAATTTATAACAAAATATTTATCTTTTACAAGTGTTGGCAGCCCAAATCCTAAACATTTGATTTTTCATTCAGGTAAAAAGCTATGGTGAACATACTATGCATTTAATATTATTTTTTAAATCCAAGCGAGGACCACTTTAATTAGCCTTTAAAGCATTCAATTTTTCAAAAATATGATGGCGTAAGACCACTTTCATTCCTAAAGGCAACTAATTTTTTATTTTTTTTTATGATACAAGCAAAGACCATTCCAAATAGCTTCAAAGGCCAGCCAATTTAAAAAATTTGCTGGTGTAAAACCACTTCATATAGCTTTTGAAGGAATTTATTTTTTGGAAAAAAAAATCAAGCGAAGAAAACACTAAATAACTTGTAGGCATTCTGAATATCAAAATTTCTGGGTGAGGACCACTTAAATAGATTATTGGGAATTTAATTAATAAAATAAAAATCTGGTTAGTACTTCTTAAAATAGCTTTTAGAAGCATCAAACTTTTTTTTTTAATTTGCCATAGGTGTACTACCCCAAATTGCCATTAGATACTAGGTCTAGAAGTATACAAATTTCAAAAAATTTCTGGCTGAGTACCATTTAAAAATAGATTCTTGGGAATTTAATTAATAAAATAAAAATCTGATTAGTACTTCTTGAAATAGCTTTTAGAAGCATCATTGCCATAGGTGGACTACCAATACTCTCCAAACAAGGACACTGAAATAGCTTCTAGGAGCATCCAACTTATTAGCATTAGCTGAGAGAAAGGATAGAAAGTTCCTAAAAAAGTTTTTGTTACTTGCTACCGCCTCCCCTATTACACAAAAGTTTCCTGGATAGCTTAGTGAGTAGAGCATTGGAGTACTAAGCCAAAAGTCCTGAATTCGATTCCCATGTCCAGGTGTCATTTTTCAATTTTCAGAATAAAATAACAATGTTTTATATCTTAGGTTCTACTAGTAAGTCGTAAAACATAATTTCATTAGCGTAAGTTTTGAGACGCCCACAACAAGGACGGAAGCGTGTGTAAAGAACAACCATGGGATCACAAGAGAAAACATAGTTTTATTTAAATTTGGTTAATTACAAAGGTAGTGTAGATAAATAGTATAGTTCAAAAAGAAAGACATAGAGAGCCTACGATTAGTCTGGCAAAAACTTTGACTTTAGCCATCGCAAATATACATAATGTTTACTGCCCTCACAGGGGAAATTATCGGAGTGCAAATTCTGACATCTAAATTTAAACTGACCGCCGAAAGGACCATATAACTCCAAAAACCAAGATGGCTGACATTTAGTTATGAGTACACAAGGTAGCAACTGACATTAAACAAAATATATAAAATGGAGAACCCATAAAATTAGCTTTCGATACCTAAAAATATATATGATATAGTGGTTAAATATCTTACAAATAGACCCCAACAATAGCCGTTAAATCCTAATCCTGAGTAACAACGCATAATCTAATTTTACAATATAGAATAAAATTCATAGAATGAGTTTCGTAAACCACCGTTACAAACATACATCTTAGCGTGAAAACCTCATCAGAAACAAATGAATATATAATAAACTTTGTGGCTAAAGCGAGCATTGTATATTCTCTAATACCCTCTGAAACCCAAGAAAATATCAAAGCAACCACTTAGTTACGCTAAGTTAAGATAAGGGCGCGCCACTAGTACAAAGAAGTACTGAGGTCAATCAAGAATTCCCCTTGAAAACTAACATAATAAACTCGCCGTTCACCGGCGTTAGACCCCATTTATAAAACCCATCCATGAATCATAATAACATTAAAAAAGCCCAAACAGTAATTTTGAATAAGTATCCCCCCATTTAAACCAAAACTGAATTTTGAAGAATATTCCCAAACATTAGTTTTATACCGGCGCCCTCACCTTGTGTAAG
This sequence comes from Timema monikensis, assembly GCA_902151445.1. Lineage (NCBI taxonomy): Eukaryota > Metazoa > Arthropoda > Insecta > Phasmatodea > Timematidae > Timema > Timema monikensis. The sequence continues at coordinate 95,539 of CABFVZ010001111.1, forward strand.
CCAGAGGTACAATGAGTGCTGCTCTAAACAACACCAGCTATTTTATAGTACAAACAGTCCACACATATTCTCAGAAGAGGGGGTAAAGGAGGGTGGATACAACGAGCAAAAGAAGGGAGAGGACTAGCGCTCTGGAAGCGTAGCGGACAGTCCAGTATTTACTCGAAGATGGGAGAACATCCGAGAAGCGGAAACGGAAATTGGCTTAGTCAAGTTGAGTCATAGTTTGTTGTGGGCCGGGGCCAGGATGACGAGCGAGGCGCCGACCAGCGTCTCGTTTCAGTCTTATTCATTGAAGCCACGGGAGAGGATGTCTTGGTGCGTAAGTAGTGTTCCATCTGACGGAGAGAAGCCACGCCAGCCTTGGGGAGTGTTGAAACTCCATATTACAGGGTGGTAGGCGTTAGATGTTTGTTGTTTATTTGGAACATCGTTACAGTTTTAAACCTCCTTTTTCCCAAAATTAAATTCTCCTTGTACCCATGGTTGAAGATAACATGATGTATCAATCAATAGATTATGATAGTAGTTTTAGTACCTTTTTTTGTAATCAGATCAATACTGTTCTTAAAGTTTTACCAATGCCACCTACCTTAGAGGCAAATGTACCCTGAGGCCAATCCAGGAAAGCGGCGGTCATCTGTGCTGTTTGGTTTGCGTCATCGTCAATCGCCTGCAAACATGTCAGTGAATTAGTTAATTCTAGGTTAAGGCTAGTTAACCAATTTTTTGTATGTCTACTTAGCAGCACCGATAATCAATTTACTTTGTCCATCAATGAAAAGCATACACATAAGTCTCAATGCCAGGCTTGTTGGAAGGAGTTTGATCATAATGCATAGTTGTAAGACACAATTTATTAACAATATACACCAACGTTAAGGATTTAGTGTGCAAGTACCTTAATGCAAACTTTTTAAATGTATAAGATTTCATAAAAGTAAATATATATAGAGAAAAGGGTACATCTCTCTATGTGAATTTTTATATTATAGAATTATCATCCCCTTCAGCTGTCAAAAGGTCTTAGGTATCACTTTTACAATAGAGGGTGAGATCAGAATGGTTTTCTCTAAATGATCTCCATGCAAATGTCGGTAAACTTTCTTTAAATTCAACCTCCCTCATCCCTAAAACATTGGTGTAACTAAAGCATATGTGTATAGTCCGAATGGAAGACTCATAGCTAGTCAAAAGTTTTTTATGAACTTTACAATCTTAAAATCTTGAGTATTTTATGGGTGTGTAAGTTTGTGTAAAGCAACACACACCTAAATAAAATACAATTAAATGTACTATGGTATGTACAAAGATAAAGCACATTATAAGTTAACCAGCTTTTCCACTAATCATTCTTTGGATTTTTGAAATTATTTCCATTTCTTTATAGTAATAATTATTTGGTGACCTGGTGGTCGAGGGGTAAGGTGTCGGACTTATGTGCTAGGGATCCAGGGTTCAATCCTCGGTCACGGCACAGATTTGATTGCCAAGCCCTTCCTTCACCTCTGACAAGATGTTTATTAATTGCAACTTGTGAATGTATCCAATGTCAGGCCTCCACTGTGGTTCGGATCCAAGGTTAAACTGTAGGTCCCCTATTTCATCTCACAATCACCCTATCAGTACACATTAGTGTAAGTGCGTACAACCCAAACGGATAGTAAGACGCAGTGCTAATAATAATAATTATTATTATCATTTTTTCCCCATGATTCCATGGTCTTCCCGACTGCAGGCTTGACAGATTTTTTAGATTAATAGGGTCGTAATCTTTGTTTGTAGATAAGAATAAATTTTACTAAATGAAATCTCACCTGCTTCCCAACAATGACCAGATCAGCTTTCTCGTCTTGGGCTATCTTGGCCAGGATCTTGGAGATATGTATGGGTTGTAGAGATTCATATTCTGAGTCAGATACTTCCACATGGATGCCTCTGTCCACGCCCATAGCTAGGGCCGTACGTAGCGTCTCCTGCAAAAAATTAGACACTGTATGTAAATCAAAGGGTTTGCACCTATATAGAGAGCCATACATAGCTTCTTCTGAGAACACAATAAACTATGTTAATTTAGGGGTCCCTCCCTCTCCAAACTATATTATTTGGTTGCAAAGCTTTGTAATCTAGGTCCAAAATCTCCAAATGATTAAATATCAAATTAAATTAGTTTATGTAGGTTTTTTTCCAGCATTGCATCTTACTGCCCGTTAGGATTATACGCACTTAAGCTAATGTGTGATGGTAGGCTGATTGTGAGATTAAATGAAGGACCTACAGTTTAACGTGGAATCTGAACCACGGTGGAGGCCTGGCATTCCCCACATTCACAAGATGTCTTATGTCTTGTCAGAGGTGAAGGAAGGGTTTGGTAATCGGGTAAATCTGTGCTGGGACCGAGGATTGAACCCCAGCCGCCAGCACAGAAGTCTGACACCTTACCCCTAGACCACCAGGTCACCTTAGGATTATAGACCTATACACTAATTAGCCTAATGAGTTAGGAATGAAGAAGGTTGAATTTATAGGAAGTGTACTCCATTTGTGTGGAGAGAGAGAAAGAGTGGGAAACCATTTAAGTAAAACCACCCTCAATACACCTAACCAGGATTGTCCCACGATCTCCCCGTCATCGGCAGTTTAGTCTAGTCTATTGCAAGCGTGACACCTTAGAGCATGTAGCCATCGAAGTAGGTTTTAGTACAGTTGCACAAGTGTAAATACAAGATAGTAGGAATTCCGATTAATTCATTACTATAATAATATACATACAAAAGTTTGTATCACAATTATTAATCATTTGTATAGAGAAGACCAGGCAGAGTATTTTAAATCCTCGGCAGGTCATCTCGTAATGAAAACTAGAGTGAATGATACCAACTCCTGGAATTTAGTCTTGCCTGACCAGCAGGCCTATCCTATTCTAAAACACATATCATTAACACTTTCAGAACCGGGCCACGATTATGTACCTACCTGCAGAAACAGGGCAATTTTAGGGATTTAAAAAAAATAATTTCTCCACAGCCACACATTGAATTTTAAAAGTTCAAAGACCAGTTTAGAGCTACATTCTTCTTTATTAAAAATAATTTTAAATTTGTGTGATATCTTTTAAATTGCTCATATTAGGGTTCTTATTAAAAGTAGTGTAAAAGGCAAAAACAATAAAGTTATACAAATAATTAAGTCATACAATATGCTGTTAACAATAAAGTCACACAATCTGCTGTTAAAGAAGATCTAGGTGATAGGTGTCATTGTATACAATAAAATATGCATATAGGATAATAGTGAATAGCTTCATAATGAATACCTAATCCACATTTTAAATGCTACAGGATTTGTAAATAAATTTATTATAAATTATATTTTATTGACTATAGGCCTATCCACCAAATAATATCCCAATGCATTGTAGTCTATACATTAGAGATTATGATAGCTTATATGTAAAGTGTTTATCATTCAAACACACATTATTCATAATTGAAGAAGCATTTAGGGCCTACAATAAAAAATAATATTTTCATGACTATGTTTGTGAGATAGGCCTACTATAATATAGCGTTCACTTTTGTAAACAGCATTGATTCTATATGTTATCACTAATTCTGCCAATTCTCCTAATGCATCATCATTTCCATCTATATCATGTGGTAAATTCACTATTTATGCTATTTCATTATCAAATAAACCTTTTCTCCTCGCAATTGTTTATGCAGCACAAACACAAGAAAAAGAAGTGTATGCTATTCTTCGCGCTGAGCTTGAGCAACTTGGAGGGTGAAATGCAGGATTGTTCTAGTTATAAAAACCCCATTCAGATGTTAAGTGAGATTCCATCTATGACCACAATTCGGAACTAACAGTCCAAGGAATGCATAGCACTAACCAAACACGTAGAAAACACGGGCAAAGATTTTATGCTGATTTAAAATCAAGAGCCCGTACAATTGACGGACTTGGCGAATTTTGTAAGAAAGGACGCCCGTAAATTCGACGGGTATGGTGTCAAGAGTGTTAAAGGTGAGTGTGTGTTTTGGTTCTACCTACTTAGACGAATCAGGGTTTTCAATCATGAAATAAAAGAACAGGTCATCATTAAGTGATAAACATTTAAATGACTTCATGAGAGTGGCTCTTAACAAATACATTCCTAACTACAATATGCTGGCTGAAAATATGCTGTGCTAAGTATAGTATTGAACTCTGAGTGAACTATTTTCAGAGCTGAAAAATAAACATCTTGGTTTTTTTTTTTTTACTTAATTGAATTTTGAATTTTTTGGCATTTTTGTATTGTTGTTTTGTACACTTTCATGATTCATTAACACTTAAATGGTAGCCTGCGTAGTTTTCTTTAGTACAGTAAAAAATTCTGCACATTGACATGTCACTTAAATAGTTTAATAGTAGTTTGGTAGGGTTTATTAAATTTTGTTTTTAAACATTCACGTTACAACATTTTATATTTTATGTTGCCCTCGGACACACCAAATTTGGCCTAAGTCAAGGATGGGCAGGTCTGGAGTAGAACTTGTTAAATATTTATTTTTTCACACCCTCTTACTACCTGTATCTACATTTAACTATGGTGTTGGGATAGTAGTAAGTAAGGAAGAACTTAAGAGAAAATGTATTTTCAATAAATCCAGGGAACTCGAGCCTCCCTGTTACAAGCAAATCAGACAATACTAATGCATCCGGGGATGTTACTAGTTTGCTTCTTCCTATTAGCGCAGCACGCCCCCTGGTGGGCTGGAGACGGTTTAAGGCAGCGTGTTCTCTACCAAACCCTGCCACTTTCTCAGTATCCCAATTCACCTGGGCCTGGGTTGGGCCGCACGACACAGCAACCACCTCCTGGGCAACCTTTCTCTCCTTTAGACGAATTGCTTCCTCCACGGCTATCTCATCGAAAGGGTTCATGGAATGCTTGACGCCACTGGTCACCACCCCTGTTTTGTCTGGCTTTACGCGAATCTGCAACAAACAAACTTACAAAAGTTATGCTTTTAAATGTAAGATATTCATTTAAGTCTTAGCCTAGTTCAGGAGGGATGAAATATCTTTAAAGAATAAGTATGGAGGGAAACAACCAATCAACATACTCTATACTATTTACATGAATTTTCGTACTTTGACCGAATAATATTAAACTTTTTAACTAATGAAATAACAAGCACTAGTAAGTACAGGACAACACACTATTATTATTTTATTATTTAGCACCGCGTCTTACTACCCGTTCGGGTTATACGCTTTAAGTACTAATTACGCTAATGGATTAGGAAGGTTGAATTAGAGGAAGTGAACCCGCATTTGCGTGGAGGGAGAGTGGAAAACCATTTAGGAAAAACCACCCCAGTTCACCTAACCGAGATTCGAACCTCGATCTCCCCGTCCTCAGCAGTCGAGCTCAACACGACAAGCGCGTTAGCCAACTACGCCACCGAGGCGGGTGACAACACACTATGGCTAATGGGGAAGTGAAGCAAATGCAAAATATCATATCTGTCCAGTGTGTTACTTGGAGACAAACAAACCTTTATTAAAATGTCAAAATTCATGAATAATTTATTGACTAAAACTTTGGTTAGAAACAAGCAGAAAGAGGGATGAAAAGATGAAACAAAAATCACATGTTGACTTTTGAGAATTCAGATTAGTATCCTCAAATGTGTTTAAAAAGATTCGCGGTGACTATTATCTGGAAGAAAAATGTTATATTGACTATTGTAAATAAAAGTTTTGTATTATTTTAAGGAATGTGTGAAAATTCCAGATTTTGTATTATTTTAAGGAGTGTGTGAAAATTCCAGAAATTTGCCAAATTTCCTGTTTTCCAGGTTTCTGGTCACTCTGTATTATGGGTATAAAATTGATGGTATTTTAATAATAAATATAAACCTGGTCACCCTGTATTATAGGTATAAAATGGATAGTATTTTAATAATAAATATAACATTTCTATTGGGTTACATTTTAATTAAATTGCAAGTGACACAGATTTTATCCTACTTAGCCTACCAAATTTAATGGTTAGGGAAATTAAATACGTCATGAATTAAACAGTAGGGCTTGCATAATATGTTACATTGTCACTACCCGTTCATCTTTTTGAACCCATTATGATCTCATATTAATAGAAATTAAAATTAATTTATAATTTTCCCACTTTTTTTTACCTTAACTGCATAATCAATAACTCTTTTTACACCAACCAAAACACGAGCCATTATTACTAAAAGTAAAAATTAACCAAACAGTTTTTCAACTTTGACATTAATCAAATTGATAAGAATTTTGATAATTTGTCCATAGAATGATTGCGACAAGAAAGGTTAGAAGACGGACCAGAGACAAGTGCCGACCGATTACTGAACTGTACAGTGCCACCAACCAATTCAGTAATTCCCAATTTACTATTTTTCTTAGAAACACCATATTTTCTTATTATAAGTAAACTTTTTTAAATTGTAAGATTATATATATATATTTAAACTCCAAGTATATAATAAAATCAGTTTCTGAGATCGTTTCAATGGCTTCATATGAAATTCTTTGAACTGATTTTTCTTGCTAAACAAAGCTTATGTTGGTTAATCTGTTGAAAAAAATATATGCGCTTAGTTTAAATTGAATTTTTAAAGAATGAGTTTTATACCATATTCTATTTTACACCAACTGGGCATATAGACTTTTTGTTCAACCAAAAGATAAACGTATTAAATTGTAAATTTGGGAAGTTACTATTTAGTTTTTGTATTAAACACTAATGTTTAAATAGTGTAAACTCATTCGTGGTATTCAAGTTTGCTATAAATCATTAGAGAATGTCTGAAAAGAATAATCCATAAAAGGTTATTGTTGCGCTGATTAGACATACATTGAATGGTATTTGGCCTAAGTGTTTGTAAGCAGCTAAAATCTTGAGGACGTTATACATTAACTCTTCCTAATCACTCGAAAAAGTGTTTTCCGAACAATGAATGAAGACCAAGTTGTTAATGCTGTTACATATGATGTTGATGAAGATGAGAGCTTTTTCCTGGATGTGGATCTTCTTCAAAATCATGGAATTAATGTGGCTGATATTAAGAAACTAAAATCTTCGGGAATATGTACCATCAGAGGTATCCAAATGTGCACCCGTAAACGTCTTTGTAATATAAAGGGTTTTTCGGAGGCCAAGGTGGACAAAATTAAAGAGGCCTGCGCGAAACTTGAGCCTAATTTATTTTATACTGCCCTTGAAATGAGTGAACGCCGTAAACAAGTTTTTCGTATTAGCACCGGTAGTCAGGAGTTGGATAAATTGGTCGGAGGAGGAATGGAGTCTATGGCTATAACAGAGGTGTTCGGTGAGTTTCGGACGGGAAAGACCCAACTATCACATACACTTTGCATCACAGCTCAAATGCCTGGAGCGAACGGTTACACGGGTGGAAAAGTAGTTTTCCTTGACACAGAAAATACTTTTCGACCAGATCGACTTCGCAGCATCGCCAGCAGGTTCCGTCTGGACGAAAATGCTGTGTTAGACAACGTCCTATATGCTCGTGCTTACACCAGCGAACAACAGTATGAAATGTTGGACTTCGTTGCCGCAAAGTTTCATGAGGAAGCAGGCGTCTTCAAAATTCTCATAATAGATTCGGTAATGGCTCTGTTTCGCGTGGATTTCAGCGGCCGAGGGGAACTAGCTGATCGTCAGCAGAAGTTGGCCCAGCTCATGTCTCGACTACAGAAGATCTCAGAGGAGTACAATGTGGCCATTTTCATCACAAACCAGATGACGGCTGACCCTGGAGCTACACTCTCATTCCAGGTAGATCCCAAAAAACCGATCGGAGGCCACATTCTAGCGCACGCCTCCACTACACGTATAATGCTGAGGAAGGGAAGAGGAGAGTTGAGAATTGCCAAGATTTATGACAGCCCTGATTTACCAGAAAATGAAGCAATATTTTCTATATGTGCTGGAGGGATCTCAGATGCTAAAGAATGAAATTTCCAAAATATGTTTTTTGCTCTTAATTAATTTAATAATTTTTCTCTTGGAGTTAAAATTGTAAGCTAGGCTATTAACTTATGTGTTTGTGTTCCATATGTAAATAGTTTAAGTGGAACCAATAAATAAGTAGGCTAGCCCTAATCACTTACAAATTTATAATATAATTTTTAGTTTGTGGAATCGGATGTTAAACCAGCAAGGTGCCATTCATTAATTTTATAACACAGATAAGATAGATAAACAACTAGGCTGAGATTAATCTTATAATCTGTAGGACAATGAATTTTAGGAAACAAATAGTCCTAGGCCTATCTTAGAAATTACTAGATAATGGCACAATTTGATAGGAAGTAGCTATATAAATAATTATAAAGGTTTGTTATAAACACAACCGCTCGGCGAATACAAGTGTGTCAAATTAATATTCGGTCAAAATTTTACACATGATATGCCTCCCCTGTTGCCGTTAATATCCATATTTTAAATAGGTGATGTCAGTTTGCTGCCAGGAGCTTACTATGGAAGAGGATCTTATAATATTTCAAAAGTTATTATTTTTATTAAAGCTGGGTCGAAGCCAAATCTTCATTGACCTTCAAATCTCAAATCTGTATCTTCAAAAAAAATATTATTAAGAGATTAACTTTTCCACATTGATGTGTGTTTGGTTCCTTCTTCAATTTTGAGTTTTTTCACATAAAGGTGTAGGCTCCTAAATTAAGGTCCTGAAGTTTGGTTGTTAGGCTTATAATGTTATTATGTTGGACAAAACCACCAGTAAACATAATAATAACTATAAAAAATAAGCCATATTAAATTTAATTTAATTTAAATCTAAAATCTATAATTTTTTGGAGCTTTTAATCTTGAATATCCTTAAGGATTCGACGGACATGTAACCAATTTCTGAAGCCCTACATTTTTTTTTTTCGATTTGGGAATTTTAGGGGCACTTTTAATGTGTACATACTTGTATATTACCATGTCATAAGCCTATACACTCGACAATGGTGAATATTTTAGTTGTAAATACTTCATATGTTTTAAGCTTTTATTAAAATTCTTTGAAGTTAGGAGAGGGGGTAAAATGCACCCACTCCTCTTCCATTTCCCACACATACTTGGGTGTGTCACTGGCTGATTTTATGTTATTTCATAGAAGGCATAGTTAAGATTTTGTTGTCTTTGTGCTTCAGTGCCTTTAAAGATGGTTGTATTGTAGAAAAATAAAAAAAAGGTTGAATTTGGTTATTATTTCATGTATGGATGATTTTCATACCCAATAAATGAGAATAGTTTTAACATAAATAAGAGGTAGATAAAAAAAACATTACCAATACCCGACTCCTGGTGTGCTGATTATTGGGAACAGTCCTTATTGGAGAATAACTCCTTTTGACTTTCAATACATTTTGTGTTATTGCTGTGCATTCTAGAGGTAGACTGGTCATAATCCAAAATGTTGCACTTGGATCATTTAATCAGATAAGTAAAGTAAATTGTGATGATCAACACTCCTATTACCTGTATCAAATTTGTCTTTTATGCACTAATTATAATTTTGTCTGAATGAATGTGTGTCCTTGGATTCTGTTACTTTTTTTTCTGAGATGGTTTATTTGTTGTTGCTTTTCATTGTATCTACTCAAACTGTTCCTACATGCAATAATTTTATCTTTATTTTATTTTTTAAATATGAATCAATTGAGAATTTTCAACAGAAAAATGTAATAATAAAAGTATTTATTTATTTATTTATCACCACATCTTACTACCCATTCAGGTTTTATGCTTTACACTAATGGATTAGGAACTGGTAAGGTTGAATTGAGATGAAGTGAACCCGCATTTGCGAGGAGGGAGAGTGGAAAACAATTTGGGGAAAAACCACCCCCAGTTCACCTGACCGAGATTCGAACCTCAAATCTCCTTGTCCTTGGCAGTCGAGCTCAACACGACTAGCGCATTAGCTAACTATGCCACCAAGGCGGGTAAAAAAGTATGTATTGAACTACCAGTAGTTAGTAATTGAGTTGTATTTATAAATAGAGATAAAATATAACAATATAGGAAATTTTAACAACCATAACAGTAATCAATAATTCCTTAATCTATTTTACAGCATGAAACTATTGCAATGGTAGAACCTCTTACATTGTCTATACACACTTCAATAAGTTGCATGCTAAGCCATGCCAGTTTAATTGAATTTCAGTAAAATGAACATCACATTGCAGTTTACTATAGTAATAATATACTACAATAAAATACCAATTCGAGCAATAGTTATAATACAGGGTGAGTCAGTCAAACGGTGAGATTTAAAAAAAATCGCAAAAAAATTAAAACATTTTATTTTTTACATAAATGTAATGTACATGGTCGGAAATTACTAGTGTCCCTGGAAAATGTTCATTTTATAAAGATGGTGTCAGTAAGATGGCATCCTTGGTTTTTCACACATTGTCGGAGTCTGAGAGTGAAGCTGCCCATGATGTTGCGTAGTATTTCCAACGGAATGTTGTTGACCTCTTGTAGAATTCGCTCCTTCAAATCATCCCTGGTCGTTGGCGGGTTTTCCTTGAAAGCCTGGGATTTAAGGTATCCCCAGAGAAAATAGTCAGGAGCCATCAAGTCTGGTGAACGGGCAGACCACGGGAAATCACCGAACTTGCTGATGCGACTACCAGGAATTGCGAGCCTCAGCAAATGCATTAAAACTGGCAAGTTGCACCATATTGTTGGAAAAGTGTGTCTTAATCTGAGTCATAGTCATCGAGTGCAGGCAGGGAAAAAGTTACCAACATGTCAGCGTAACGATCAGAACTCACCGTTACCATGTTCATTTTCAAAAAGATGAAAGCCGATTATTCCATGAGATGATACTGCGCACCAAACCGTCACTTCTTCTGAATGGAGGGGTTTTTCTTGGAGATTGTAAGGGCTATTTTCGGCTCAGTACTGAAAATTCTGCATTTTGATGAAGCCACTAAGGTTCAATGAGATTTTACATTTGTTGACAAAAGCATACTCTGCTATTGTAATTTTGAGGTATTGCACTACCTGAATCTTATATGCATGGTAGTGGAGGTCATTCTTCAGAATCCTTTTCACGGTTCGATTACTGAGACCAAGTCCTACACTGTGTCATCCAGCTGATTTTCACGGACTTCTTTCTAAGGCTACACGCACATAATCAATATTCTCAGGGGTCCGGCTAGTTTTTTCACTACCACCTCTTTACTGTGTCATGCTAACAGTGGCCTCAAAATTTCTCGCCTACAGGTATATAGCCTTTGCAGAAGGTGCGGGAGCGCATGGGCGTCGACCAAACTCTCTCCGGAAGGTGCGTTGAGCGTCAACAAACTCTCCATGGCTACTAAATTTCAGGTGTCTAAACACCTAAGGTTGAGTCCCCAGTTCTCACAACCGCCCACCCTTCATGGAATCTTGCCGTTTGACAGCCTGACCCTGTACTAATGAACTAGGATAATATAATTATATACATATAAGATAAAAATCAATCAATTAAACTATATTAGGCCTACCAAAATAAAATAGCCTTTAGAGTTTTTATCACACAAATTTAAATAAATCATACATCTTTAAAATTGTGTTTTAAATAGTATTAGAAATACAATAGCATTTACCTTGAGAAAAGACAAAACCATATTGTGTAAAATGAACTAAAGTGCACCTAGATGGAATCTAAATCCTGATCTTCCGTATACCAGAATCACGCTGCGCCAATCTTACTGGTGTTTGTAAAAATATTATTAAAAAATACATATATAACCATACAAAGTAATTTATAGAATTTTAATGCAGTTTGAAGCATCACATTTGGGGCTGTATTTTTATCGAATTCCAAAACACCTGCACTAGTGATCACATGGTATAATACACAAGGCTTGCAATAATCAGGATTGACAGGGATGGTTTTCTACATGTGACTTGTCAATGATTTTTCCACATTCCCTCTCCACGCCATTGTGGGTGCACTTCCTCTAAACTACCCTCTCAATATTTTCTTCCCCTTGCATTTAGTCATTAATAACCACTTTGGTACAGGAAAATAATATTTTAATCTCTATAGATATGAACAAGATGTAGAATTAGATCTGCATCTAGAAGTCCAACACCTTAGCTCAATTGGAGACATGTCTGTCTACAAAGCCAAGGGCCCTGGGTTCAATTCTTGGCTTGGCTGATAAATTTATAGTGATGAAATATGGCCGGGGACTGTATGTTGTGTCTATTCTAGATTTAAATTAATTTAAGAGTTGTGTACTGATATAGCCAGTAATTTCAGAAAGTACATGTTAAATACCCCAAATAAATAAGTTTGGAGCTAACTTTCCACCAGAGGCAAGGTCAAATTTGTATTTTAAAAACATAATTTCCTCAATTGTTTCATTGACACAAGTTCATCCAATTATATCGTGTGTTAAACACACATGTACTCTCTTGTTCTAAGTCATTAGACTTTAATTGTATTCTAAACAAGGTCAAGAGTTGAATACCTCCTGGATTTCCTAACGTGTCCCGATGATAATTAAATGCCTCTTGGTGGTCTTGGGGTAAAGTGCTTGCCTCAGGAACTGATGTTCGTGGGTTCAAATGAAGCCGGGTTCGACAAATTTTTCTGGAGTGATAAAAATCTGTAGCACAACTTCCATCAGAAGGGGAGTGAAGTCGTCGGTCTCATGTTGACTGTGGTATGTAAAAGAAGCCTGGAAGGTATGTGAAAATATCTTTCCTGGCAAAACTGGTAGGCCCTTTCGTTCCCACCGTGTGCTGATATAATCAGTTCAGAAACGGCAGCACGTTAAATACCTCAAATAAATAAATAAAATAACCCATTATCTTGCGTCGGTAGACAAGTGTAATAAAGGCCAAGCTAGTATATTTTTGTTTGCCCATGACAGCACGGCAGGACGGGATTCGAATCTTGGCCCAGACAAATAATCAGAGGCAATGAAATAATATTATCCAAAAAGTATGGTAAACGGCTTATTGACATCAAGTTGTGGTGGCCTATCTTTTCTGAAGGTCTTCAAGGGTTGCTGGTTTGAGTCCAATGAAGTTAAGAAATCTAGAGGCCAGAAGGTGCTCAGAACTGTAGTGTAAACAAATTCATACTTCCTCTTTTGTGTGTTCTATAATTAAATTAGATTGTTAAAGCTGTGCTAATATAATCAATAGATTCAGAAAGTGCACATTATGTACCCCAAATCATAACAGTAATAATAAATACCTGCATCAATGTTGGCATGGTCTAAAGCAGGGATGGGCAAACTAAAGCCTGTGAGCCAAATACGGCTTGCAGGGTAAATAATTTAAATTTGTTGTGTTGTGAAACAGGCTTATTTAAACACAATAAAACTGCTTTTTTTATATAAAAATATGCCAAAATCAACATTTCCATCTTGAGAGTCACCTCCTCAAAGTTAGTTTAACCCAGATTATGAAAAATGGTAGAAGCAAAATCACAGTTTCACTAATCTCACACCCCATCATATATATCTTCTGAACAAACATATAAAAATACCAATCACTAGGGTATTTATGGTTGTTTTGCATCCTCTATGTATTTTAACTTATTCATTGTAAGTCTATTATGTGTGTATATCCTTTTTTTAAAGCTAAATTTGGAGAAAGAAAAAAAGAAAGACTTTGGCCTGCTTTTTTTCTCCCCCGCCCCCCCTTACAGAAGTTATTTTGCGAATCCTTGGTCTAAGGCTTCACTCTCAAAATAGATTGGACTGCGATGATGAGAATATCGAGGTTCAAATTCCAGTGTACTGAAGGTAGTTGTCCCTTAATGATTTTCCATTTTCTCTCCATGCAAATATGGATACATTTCCCTTAATTCTGATTTTGTATTCCCCACCCCGTTAATGTAAATATGAAGAGAGCCTGGACAGTAAGTAAAACACAGAGCACCAAACAAAAAATACGCAGAATACATGCATAGATGAGCTAATTTTTTTTAAATGTTTGAAAAGGCTCTTGATTCAGTGAATTGACTATATGTAGGTGGTATCTATATAATACAGTACTTGTAAATGATTCCCAGTGATCATCTATAGCAGCATGGTCTAACTCACACCTAGTGCCCCGTTTTCTTCTGGCTTGTCAATCTTGACGTGTTTTTAAATAAATAATAGAAATATTACATGACATGGAGGCATATCTGAAGGTCATTTTTGCTAAATGATTTGTCACTCTTTCTTTATGTAATTGCAGATACATTTCCTGTAAGTTTACTATCCTCTCAACCCTATCCCATTAGTGAAATTAAAATGAATATGTCCCATATGGGAAGTAAGATGGGGTGGGTAAACAAATTAAAATCTATGTGTAAATTGTGATCCAAAATCATGTGATAAAGGAAGGATAATACCTGCTACGATGGCTGCAGGGGTCACCGAATTGTGAGCCGCGGTTCACATTCAGACCGCAGACACATTTTTTACAGACCTCGACAAGATTGCAATAAACAGAAGAAATTATGTTATTTTGATGGGTGGGTGGTAGACATGTGGGACCAGCTTTAACTCGCCCTTTCACAAACACTAGTGTACCACATGATGTACTTTACCTTGACAAAAATGCTCAGTGTCTAGTAGCAATTCATGTGTCTGGCGGTTTGGATCGGTTGTATGCTGTTATTTGTTTGTTCATTGTAGTGTAGTGTAGTAGGCCTACTTATCAGTTATCACAATCGATAAGAAAAATAGAAACGCAGAAGCTGAAAACAAGCAGTTTTTACCAGAGTAAACAGAGGAAAAGAGGCCAAAAGTATGTTATATAAGACATATTATCATCCAATATTGACACATGGCTCTGAAACCTGGACATGGATGAAGAGAGATTTATGTAGATTGCAGGCAGCAGAGATGAAGATCCTGAGAGAAATTGAGAAAGTTGCAAGAAAAAACAGGATAAGGAACGAAATATTGAGAGATGGTTTAAAAGTTATATCATTTAAAATGTTGTTGTGGTTGGGTCATATGATGAGAATGTAGGAGGATAGAATGCCCAAGAAAGCCTTACAGAACAAAGAGAAAGGTATAAGTTCTATTGGAAGACCACGGGCAAGTTAGAAGTTTGGAGAGATCGACAGGAATGGAAAAGGATGTGCCAGACGACCCGCAGAGGCGGAAACGTTGAATGATAATGAACAGACATATATTGCTTTATGCTGCCTAAAATAGTTGGAGCAGTACCTGTTTGCTTGATTTGTCAATAAACTGTGGTTATTGTTAGAAGTTTTATTATAAAACGACAAATCATTTGGTGAAAAATCCCCAGTAGGAAGCAACCTTTGCAAATCCAATATTGAGAGTTTATGCTCAAATTGCACAACATCAACCCATAATATGTAACATACAATGACCAAACAAGAAAAATATGCCGAGGCATCTTTGCTTATTTCTTAGACTCTTGCCAAACATATTGAACTACTTACTGATGCAGATATAATTAAAGAATAAATGCTTGAGGCAGGAAATGCGTTATTTGATAATAAAAAGGATTTTATTGAAACTTCTCGGTGTATTCTGCTATTTACATCTTCCAACACAAGAAATACACAAGCTTTGGCAGAGAAAAATCATACTGATTTAAAACACGTTTTAGCAGCCACGGATTGTTATTCTTTGCACATTGATGAATCGTGCAACATCAGAGATAGATCACAACTGATTATTTTTGTGAGCTACTTGGACAAAATTAGCGAACAATTTGTTGAAGAATTATTAACTATTTCGCCGTTGTTACTGGGGGAAAGGATGTGTACAGGGTTATAGTGAAGAATTTTGAAAAAGATGGGCTGGACAAGAAAAAAATTATATTGATCATAAGATACGGTGCACCAGCGATGGTCATAAATAGGAAAGTATTAATTCAGTGACTGAGTAATGACCTCAAATGCAATAATACTTTGATATTCTACAACTGCATAATCCATCCAAGTGTGTTGTGCAGCAGATTAAATTCCAACCTCAAGAGTACAATGCAACAAGTGATCAAAATAGTGAGCTTCATCCGATCTAAATCATCACTTAAGCATTGTAAATTTGTATCATTTATTAATGAAGCTAATTCTCAATATGACGATTTACTACTCCACAACAATGTAACATGGCTGAGCAAAGGCTGTGTACTATAAAAAAGATAGTATTGAAAGAAATAAAATTGTTTCTATCCAGCAATGATCAATCGTCCGCAAAGGACTATTTAGGATTCCTTGACATAGAAGAAAATTAGGCAACCATCACGTTTTTGACAGAAATGTTTAAACATATTAATGACTTGAAACTCAAACTAAAAGGCAAAAGAAAGCTTGTGTGTAAACTACTGTCAGAAGCTAGAAGTTTAAACGACCTCCTGATGATTTTGACCAGCAATGTTTGCACTTTCCTAACCTAAAGACAGTTTATAATAGTAATGAGGGTATTAACGTCAACCAGTTCATCGATTTCATAAGAGAACTTAAATCTGAATTCTAAGCAAGATTTACTGACTTCAAAAAATTGAGAATGTTGTACAAATTTTAAACAGTTTTTCGCTGCAGCCTAACTAATGGTGAATGGAGCAGTGAAGTGGTACATGTTTTCAACTGTAGTAAAGCAGCCTTACAGATGGAAATGATTGAATTCCAGGAAGACTTCGTTTTAAAGGACAAATATACCTAAGTTTCAAATACTCTTCAATGTGAACAATTCTAGATTAAATATGTGTTTGATAATAAATACCCAGAACTAAAACCATTAGCCATAAAACTGTGTAAAATGTTTGACTCAACATGTGTGTGTGAAGCAGCATATTCGAAGATGAACTTCATAAAGAATAAGTTCAAATCTCGACTCACAGAAGTCCATCTCCACAACTTAATGACTATCAGCTGCACCAACTTCACTTCAAATTTCAGACAGGTCGTTCGAAGTAAAAAAGTCATTTCTCACATTCAACATAAATATACATATACAATTTCATAAAATTGTATTATGCTTTGATTGACAAAGCAAAATAAAAATATTAGTTTGAATGATTTAATGTTTTATATACCAGGAACAGTGATGTACTCACAGAGGGGGGTTATGGGCGGGGATAAGGGGTCTAACTCCCC